>RCSV01000016.1:0-600000 GCA_014898285.1 Botrytis aclada
CCTAACCCTAACCCTAACCCTAACCCTAACCCTAACCCTAACCCTAACCCTAACCCTAACCCTAACCCTAACCCTAACCCTAACCCTGACCCTAACCCTAACCCTTCGGTCTCATCATCTGCAGGGGTATTCTCATCCAATTTATCCCGAATTCTTTGAATGCATTTCCATTGTGCATTGGTATATTTCACTCCGGTTTCTGTAGTCGTGGTTAAATTTGAGATAATATTTGAGAAATAATATTGAAAACTTTAAAAGCAACCCTAACATATCTGTTTCATCTGTGTGATTCTCTAATGGCGCCGTACACATCATGTAACAAATGAAACATGCAAAGATCCGACTATACTTATCAACGCTTTTGGTATTCTGTGGTATTTCAAATGGACACTGGTTCGCAGCTTCATTTTTGGGGGATGCCCATTACTTTAATGTATCCTTGTAATCTGTCACTTCCAACATATTCAAACAATACTCCAAAATTTGATTTCACACATGTAATAACCGCTCCAATTGTGACTCCTCTGGGTTGGGCATACGGGTATAACGGGATGTTTCGATCAAAGTGTACTTGGATTGACTTAATACCTCATTCCACTTGGTATAATACAACCACAAATCTATTTCAACGATAGGTACCTCTTTTAATATCTGCAATCGCTGTTCCTGCACCTCGCCCTTTCATTTTTCGATATCCTGAACAATCTGATCTTCGATATTATCCTGATCGCTTTCACTCTTCTCACCGTTATCATTGCCATCATCTGAATTGTCGATTTCTTCTCCCACGTCATATATTATAACTCGGCTTGCCTGGCGCTTTTGCTCTCATTCTTTAGCCTCATCGACAATCCAATACCAGGCCTTTTTTTCATTGAACCATAACTGTAATTTGACAATATGGAATAAATCCTCATCTGCTACCCTCTGTTTATTATAGACACTATTACCATACTTCTTTAACATCTCTCTGCTCTAACTCTTAAATAAACACTCCTGACATTGAAACCCATTTACAACTAGAATAATAGATTGCGGGATGGATTTATCCCCTAGTAATATAACTGTTATATGATTGTATACAAATGGGAACTCTCGAATGTATTCATCGACTTGCTTTCGTAATTTAATATCAATCTTGTATTGATCCCGCAGGTGTCGGACAATGGCACTTGGGGCAACTGCAAACTTGCACAGAATACAAATCAACACATTGAATTCAACATTCAATGCTACCAAATGAGTTAATTCTTGAGGGATAGGTTGTACCATGACTGTACTTGATATCTTGCGATTTTTAAATGAATTAGATACTTGTGTGGATGAGATTTGTGAGCTTAGGGTTAACCAGATTACACTGTATTCCTGCACGGACCAAACCTTAATTTCACCACCTAAAAAAAACCCGATTACACTGTAATCTCCAGGATATGGTGTTAGGCTTTTATAGATTTCAAAGTCTATAAGAAAAATAGAAAATTGAAGCTATTTTTATTTTCAATTAGAATGCCTGGAATTTAAAGGGATTTCAATTAGAATGCCTAGAATTTAAGGCAATTATCTTTCAAAATCCTTTCTAGCCATTTTATTAGTTATAATATTATCGCTTTATAATAATATATCTTCAATTTTATTTTCAATATTTTGACAAAATCACATAAAATTGAAGAAAAACAAGTAAAACTATTCAATTCCCTTTCGAATTAAAAGAAAACTCTTCAAATTAAGGATCCACTTTAATAACCATTTTGGAAAGCCCTGAAAACTTCAATTTTAAGTCTATTTAATGGATTCGGAATGGATTTTATATTTAAACAACAAAAACGGATTGTTGTTGCTACAGAATCCGTGGTAATAGTGAAGAGCAGATTATTCGACGGATTCGGAGCGGATTTGTACATCCAAACGACCCCTAATTACATTTTTTAATACTAAGTTCTATTGCTAAATATGTGTCGATGTACGACTTGTAATTGACAATTGAAGACGTTATAAACGACCTGTCTATGCGTGCAGCAGCCCGAAAATGGGGTCCTCTATACATTACAATTAGAAGCAGGATGTTTAGAACGAAGTCCTATACCCAAGGTGCCCAGGGTCCAGCAGAAGCTGTCTAAGGTTTGGGAGAAACATACAAGCGACTAATTTTTAATCTAGGAGTCCTTAGGACACCTATTAACACACGCTTGTCACGAACACATGAATAGCATGGGACCTTAGGCTCAGACAGCTGTCATTGGTTGACAAGAGAACCCAGGTTATTGGTCACGAAGGTTCTATATAAGACTGGATAGTTTCCTTAGATAGGAGCTTCGTACTCAGCTTACTTTAGCTTATTTTAATATAAACTGAGATTAAAGATTGTAAGCCGTATACATAGATACCTAAATGCCCAACATCTTTATAACAATAACCTCTTGATAGTAATATTAAAAGGTTATGTCACGCAATATCACGTGCTACACACGTGCCTCGATCATCGAGATCGGCCTTTATGATCGATCTCAATTACATTATCACTATATTAGCTACTCCACTCATTACATAGTTTACTAGAATAATAATCTTTCCCAAATAAGCGCCTACATCGCCTATTTTGGGTATATATAAAGGATACTAATCATTACAATCAATCCTCAAGTTAATCTAATCTATTAATCCTTTATCCTATTATCTCTCTATCAAAGGTAACCATTGACATAGCTATCCTCCATAATAGTTATAAGCCCGGTTTGCTCTTAAATAACTGCACAACAATTTATACATCTATTGGATTCACTTTGATACTCAATCCTTTCTATCATCCTTGAAAAATCACCATAAACAAAACCAGCATTTCGAATTTAATTATTCAATTAAATACTCACACACATTAAAATCAATAATATCATCAACTCCAAAATATTTGTATATTGAAAAGTATCTAAAACAACATTAAACCCAACAGAAATCTGATTAACCCACTCACCCATAAATTCACATCAAAACACAAAAAGAAAATTTTTCCATATACACCACAACTCCTTAATAAAGATTGGTTTATAAAAAATCCATTGCAATTTATTAGAATCTTCAATCTCATACAAGAAACTGACACACAAAACCAAAAAAAATACAAACATACTCTTAAAAATCGTAAAACTAAACTACCAACTGATCAAGACAATAACACCAACATAACCCTTCCACCAAAACTATTTTTATACACCTTTCAAAATATATCGATTGAATACTCCACTTTTCAAAATAAATACCACTTTGATAGAGACAAATACAATCGTATACATAAAAAGTATAAGAAAGTTTTTGATTGGATTACTAAAACTATAGATCAAACTTATCTAATAAACATCATAATCGAGAATAAGATTCAAAAGCCTACACCTCTAAGATTCCTTGTTAAAAAGCTGAAAGATTCTCTTGCACCCACATCACAAATAATCGAAGCTATGGTAATATAAAACTATCACAACTATCTTTAGCAAACCTATACAGAATATATTGATCCAATCAAATGACACGTTAAACAATCAAATGCTTATGTTAATACAATCGCCTACAATATCTTGGAAGTTAAGTATAACAAAACAATCAAGAATTTTATATAAATTGTAAAAGAATGCATAGCTTTTGAATGAGTGTTTGCTATACTCATACAAATCGATACAAATGATTAATTAGGAATACCAAATTATATTTTGAAGTAATATAATAATATCTTTGGTGGTTTTACTTACCAACGTTCTATCGAACCTAAAACAAAGGGTGTCTTCATAGTCAGTACTTTTTCAAATTAATTATTGTTTCAAACATTCGGTAAAGGTAAGTAAGATAATAATAGAAAAAGAAATAACAATAAAAAAAAGTTCGCATACCCATACAAACAAAAAAGTGATTAGAAGACTGCTAATCCAAGAATGTATTATTCTTCAAAGGAATACTATACAATCGAATTTATCCTTATTGGAAAAAGCAATGGAAAGAAGATTTCTAAAATTATTGATTATAAGTATACCCAAATTATGGATCAAATGAAATCTAACAAATGGAACGATATAAGAAAAGTCTAGAAAAGCAAAGGGTGGTTGAAATCCTCAAATCAAGTAAATCATTATAATCCTGAATCTAAATTGAATACTATAATTATTTAGGGTAGATTATTAAATGGGATTTATAATATTATATTAGCAATCCCTCATTATTTATTCCAAAGCATTGTTCTAGATATAGGTGGCGTTATACATCTTGTTAATAACATTTCATTTTTTGATGGATAAGAGTATACACCTTCTCTATCATCAGATTATGTTGAATTTGGAACAACGATTTTTTTAATTGTTGACTGTAGCACACACACAATCAAAGAAATCATTCGTTGATCCAATGGTTTTGAAAATAGAAATCTTATATTCAAAAATGTAGTATATATTCCTAATTTCTATATTAATATTGTTTTGGAAACTAAATTGAAAGAAGCTGGTTTATAGTTTATGGGTATAGATTCTATTTTTCGTTATGGATCTATTGATAACAATTTTATTGTTATTCAATGTATTTGTGTGGACAATCTTTTATTCCTAGAATACAATCTATTTTCATTTTACTCCCTATCCCTTATAAATATCCCAATGAATTGATTAATAATTATATATCCTTCAATCAATAAAAGAATCAAACAATCTTTTCAATGATTTTACAATCCTTCAAGATTACAATATAATTCTACCGAATTATAGCATGAAAGATTAGGACATTTAGAAAAAGAAGTATTAGAATATTTAATCTTTTCTACAAAAAATATCAGAATAAAGGAAATAACTAGATTGGAATGCATTGACTATGCCTGTATTTATGTAAAACAGATTATTTCATAATTGTTTAATAAATATTAATCATTGCATCCTTTTTATAAAGTTCAATAGAATCTTTTCGATTTTATAAAGGAATACACTAAAGTTTTGTGGCTTCTAGTGATCAAGGAGATGTTTAATAGAAAAATATTTATTTTTTCTTTTTATCAAAAATCTCATTTTGAAATCTATAAAACCATTCAAGAATTTTTTGTTTGGGTATTACAAAAATACAGCTTGTTTATAATATGTATTAAACAAAATAATGATATCTCTATAATAAACATTATGGGAGACACTGTATTCGAAAAATAAATAATCTAAAAAGATATAGAATTAGAATTATCTTTATTCAATATACACGAAGTAAATGGAGGATTAAAACAAACAAAACAAGAAATTATAACAAAACAAATCAAAATACATATTTTTTTAGGATTTTCTAATTGTATATGGGTAGAAGTTGTATAAGCAACTACCTACCTATATAATATCAATCCTCATAAAGCTTACTCTTTCAAATCTCCAAATAAAATATTGAATACATGGTTCCAAGATTATTATTGTTATTTCACGTTATTGGTTATCGATTATTTAATTTGTAATCTCCGACTAAACTGGAATGATATATATCGATACAAATATCGAGCTTATTTATTAAATAAAAAAAAGAATTTGGAATTAATAAGAAATTTTATAAGACTAATTTTAGAGCACACATTGAATATCTCATTAAATATATTGTAGGATTATTGATCTTCTGTATATAGATTCCAAAGCTTAAAAGGGTTATTGTTATTTGTAATATCACATTTGATAAAAATCATACATATAAAATTAACACTTTTAATAGGATTGTTGATACATTATCAGAATAGGAATTGTAAGAACTTTTTAAAAAATTTAATATTCCAATTCCGATCGATATTGACGGCACTTTTCCAAAAGAAGAATACAATGAAATTACTTCAGATCACACTATAGCAATTTCCTCATCTGATATTACTATGTGTATTATAGATACATTTATAAATAAACAGGATTTAGGGGTGCATTTGGGGGGTGGAAATATGCTTATAAATTGTAAAAGGGTTATATTATCAAAAAATCTATAATCTTTAACAACCCAAGATTCAAATATTTTATTTTAGGAATGATTAGGTAATTTGTAATTCCCGGATATTAATTATTCTATTTCAGATAATCTAATAGGTATTGAAGAATTACCCATCATTTCAGAAAATATGGACTATGAGCCCATTGGATTTGTTACTGATGTTCTGTGTGTAGAATATAAAAGTAATCTAAAGTTTTTGTTTATTAATGATTATATAGATTTTTTGATAAGTAAGGATGGCATATTTAAAAAGAACCCTATCCCTATACCAAAACCAATTGAAGATGTATTTATAGAAAGTTTGCTTTTTCTAAAATCTTGTGCAATAGAGGATATATTATTAGTTTGATTGTTTATTTTTAAGAAAAAAGTATTTGATCCATTTATTGGAGATAAAGTTGGTTTTTATGAGTGATTATTCAAACGATAAAGAGTTATGAAGATCGAAATTTTATGATCAATTTTCAATTTATTAGAGTATCAAATATTCGACTTCAATCCTTCTATTCCCAATACTTTGCTTCCAGTTAATCACAATTATTTAACTAGATGGCAAGGTTTTTTGAAACAAAAATCAGGGATATTAATAAACTATATATTTATTGGTATGATTATTGCAAGCCTATTTAATCAAGGTGGTGATAGATTAGAAGACTTTTATGAAACATTTTGGTTTAGTTATCCAATTATGGAACAAGAGGAGAGTAATAACTTTTATATCATTGTTTATAGTGTGATCGCTGCAGCTATTCAAACAAAATTCAATCCTTTTGTTACCCTAAATAAAAATCAGTGAGAGGTATTGTTAAAAATTTATCTCTTAGGTTTATTATTATTATCTAAATGCTATTATCAATTTAAGAATCATTTCCTAGGATTTTGGTTCAAGTATGAATACGAAATTGAAATCAATAATCTAAAAAAAAGAAAAACTTGGTATAAGATAAATGTAGAGAATATTTCAATTGCTCTTATTTCATTACAATGAATATTTATATATAGATGTGATAAATAAGGTTTTTTATTTAGATGTAGAGCAAGATTAGTAGTATAAGGGGATCTTTAATCAAAAGATATTATTGAATCTATTTATGTTGCAATTCTCACTGGACGATTATTCAGAATCGTTATAATATTAATTACAAAATACAATTTGGAAACCAAGCAATTCGATGTAGTAAATATATTTATCAATATTTATAGGAATTTATTAGGTATATTAGTAGTTTGTTATTTATTAAATAAATTCAAAAAACCAAACAAATATGTAATACTTAATCGCGTTTTGTATAATTTTTGTAATTCCCCAGCGATTTGGTTCAAGGATTTCAGTATTATATTGAAAAATCTTAGCCTTATTTAATACAAAGAGGAACCCTGTCTTTTTATAAACTCAGAATAGATGGTCTTAGTCTTATTCTTTGTAAATAATATATAGATTATCTATTACAAAAAGAATTTGATAACAGCTGATTGTATTATCTCTGGTATCAAAACTGTTTACAAACTTTGTGATCTAAATGATATAAAATAGTTTTTGAACATCCATATTATCTGTAATTGAAAAACGAGAAGATTATAACTAGCATACGATATATATATTGAGAAGATTATAACAAAATTTAATCTTAATCAAAATAATATATGTATTTTATTACCTTTTATAATATTTGTAAAGAATAATAATAAAGCAAATATCATATTTATATGAGTATATCAGGAAAAGATAGAGTCTATATTATATATTGCAATTATTATAAAAATCGATATAGCATTCGCCATATCTCAACTCAATCATTTTCTTATTAACCTATCTCCAAATCATATAAAAACAATTAATCATTACATTCAATACCTTTGAAATACAAGATATTATATTATTGAATATAATAAAAATCAAACCCCTCAATTTTTATCGTTTTCAGATACATCCTTTATAGATAACCCAAAAACTCAACGATTATCACAAAATTACATCATTTTATTATTTGAAGAACTAGTAATCTAAAAAGCTTCGAAATAAGATATAGTAACTATATCTACCATTGAAACTGAATTATTAGATATAGAACATATATTAAAAAAAACCCTTGCAATTTTTCAATTCTTTAAAGAAATCAATCTTTCTATCAAATTATTAATTACCATATTTTGTGATAATCAATAAACCATTAGATTAATAGTAAACAAAAACAAAAGAATCATTATTAAATTAAAATATATTGATATTCAAAATATATGATTAAAACAAGAATATACAAAAGAAAACTTTTATCTCATTTATCTCCCAATAACTAAAATAACAGCAAATAGACTCACAAACAACTTATCTTATCAAAAATTCAATTACTTTATATTATTACTAAATCTCCAAAATATTAAAAATAAAATCACCAAAATCATCTAATTAATTTTCCTTTAAAAACCTTTCTTTTTTTAATGTATTCAATATCAATCCGCAAAATCTTGGTTTTTCTTTTTTTTTCTTTAATAATATCATTAATAAACATTCCCTCGAATATCTCACGCTCCTCATTATTATTAGAATCTCCATATATTTTTTGAACACCTAAACCGAAAAAGGATTTCGAGGAATCATATTAAGCCGTACCCTTCGACTATGTAAGCTCTAGTATCAAATACACTTATAGTTGTTGCTAATGGTATGAGTGCTATGGCGATTATCTTTATAAGGATGCCGATCGCGATCGATCTTTAGTTCATCTGCGATTGATTATTATTTTTATTCTTATTATTCAATTTCAATAGTATAAGTATTTATAATGTAGAAACTGTGAGAGCTATTGTATTAAATCTATTGATAACGAGAGGATCCTTTATTATAAATCAACTTAATGTTTTCGATGAGTAAGCGCGATTTAAATGCAAGGTTTATAAAGTGTTCGAAGTAATACTTCATTAATTCGAAGCTGATAATATATTAAAGAAAGTAGTTTACAATAAAGAAGTTTATAATATAATAATAAACAATATCAAAACTAGATTATTACAAAATATAATATATTCTATAGCTGGAGATAAGAATAGCAATAATTCAAATCGCATTTATATAAATATTATAAAGATTTTGAAAAACTCGAATATGTTTATAAATGCAATTGTATATATATAAAAACAGATTAATAAGTAAAGATTGATTAAACCCTAGAAAACTAAAATGGATATTTGTCTATTAACAATAGGAATTATTATATCGATAATAAATCATCCAAGCACCTATATACTAAGAAAAACGATTGATAAGGCTATCCCCAATCTGAAAAATACCAATATAATATTTATTATTTTTATAGCTATTGAATAAATAATACAAACTGCTAACAGTGCTATATATAATAAATTATTCGAAATCAAGAATACAAAAAAAATCAAAAAGATCCTGAATTATAATAATCTAAAACAACCCATAACCTAATATCACTACATATTAAAAAAAGTTCCAACCTTTTTTTATAATCTAAACAAAAATAGAATATTAATTATTAAGAAAATAGTAGCTAAAGAAATATCAATATAAATAAGCATTTTCTTAATCGATTGTTAAATTATTATTTGGATAACTGATTCCTATAAATAGATCTGAATTATCAGCTTATCAATAAAAGTCTCTCCCTTCAAATTCTTGGATAACTCCAAACAAGCCCGATATATTAAATCAAAACAATATATTATTTATTATAATTCAGGGTATTAGGGCTTCTGTAATCTAGTGATATACAAAAACATCCTAAAATGTAATAATTGCAATGTTCTATAAACAAACCACGATGGCCTGTTTGAGCCTGAGTACAAAGCCAAGATTGAATACATAAACTATGTAGGATTATTTCTGGCTAAGTATAACGACTGCCCTGCAATATTGCATCGAATTAATAGAAAAATCATATGCTTTACAAAATCTAAGATTTATAAAATCAAAAAACAAAGTCGAAAGATTTGTTTAGCTATTGAAATACTAGTCAATAAGATGGCTACTCTAACTACAATAACTTTCTGAAATGTTATAATTAAAATACCCTTTTCTTCTTATGGGGAATACATTATTATATATAAAAACCTGAGCAGCTCCCAATATACTCCTCAAAATGTTTCCTCGGCTGACAGCCCATTCAATAACCCTTATTACTCTAAAAGGAAGCGCCCAAATAAGAGCAGCCTGAATGAAAAGGCACTTTTCAATACTATAATAATATAATATATCAGTATAAATATCGATATTGATCTGAATGAATAATCACTTCTTCTGATATTATAATGCCAGTTGTCAAATAGCTATAACCAGATCCATACGGATCAGCTGGGCGAATATACAGAAAAAGATAGGAGTATATATTGTAATATTATAAATAACGTACAAATAAAAATTGAAGATCCTTTACATACAGGAATTCTTTATATATCCTGAATCTTGAATCCAGAACCACTTAGAATACAACCTTTTTATACCAACAGACAATTGGGACAATTCGAATAGCCTTGAAAGAGAGGTAGAAAGATTAAGAACAATAATATATATATACAAGAACAAATAGATTTATACCCAACAAAAACGTGTTTAATTATATCAAAACCTTTTCTAAATAAAAGTGAATAGTGTATAGATTATTAATATATACCAACAACCGGGTATTAAAAGGATAATGGATTTGATAGTTTCTATAGTATTCCCTGATTATATAATGGTAAACAGTAACTTCAATGCCAAGTACAATCTATTCGAGTTTGGTATAACTTTGGTTGGCTAAAGAGTGTTTCTTGTAAAATGATTCTTTTTGAATGAAATAGATTTTATTGGGATCCTAAAGATTTCTATTTACAAAGCAAATCACACAATTGATTTAACCTTTTTTAATATCCTTTTCGCTGGTATTATTATTGATTATAATCTAAAAAGCGACTCCGATTATAAAACACAGATAATTACAATTCCGAATCTCACCTCATCCATTATCAAATCCATTAGTTATATAATCAACAAAAAAGGCCTTTTAGTATTCTAGGGGATTATAAAAAACAGGGTTCCTTATTTTCCAAGTTTAGAGAATATATCTACTGGGCAGATCAATAAATTAATAGAAATACTGGATTCTTTGTTTGAATTGATGATTCGTTTAGCAGGAAAGGAGAAAAACGTTTCCAATCGCTTTACCCCTTAGTGAACAAGCGAATGCAAAATGGCTCATCAAAACTATAGAATAGTTAAAGCTGAGGGCACCGACCAAGCGGAACACTAGCAGCGGGGATTGATAACTACAATCAGAAAAGCGAAACGCTAATACTAGTACGGGATTATTAATGGGGTAAATTGTAACAAAGATTTATACAAAATGATCGGCTGGTATAAGCTTGTTATTAACCTTAAAGCACCGCCTCTGATTATTGATGGCGTAGTAATCAAAAATATCACTGAAAAGACCCAAATCCTATAAAAAGAAGTCCTCAAACATTTCAATAATAGTAACGATTTTAAGACGGATTTATTCCAGTTAGACCGCATATCCAACAAACTCTTATAATATACGAAAATGATTTTTAAAGAAGTGAAAAAGAGTGTTATAAGAGTTTCAAGCATTTTATTAAAACCTAACCAAATTATTATTCGCTTTCTGAAAGCTTATTGAGATATTATTAAATTAATAATCGCTGGGATCTTTAATCAATATTTATAACTAAATTACTTCCCAGCCAAATAAAGATATACAAAGGTAATAATGATCCCTAAGATCAAAAAGAAAAATAAATCGTCAATACAATCCTAATAATCGATAACTCTACTCTTATACATCTCGAAAGGCCTGAAATATATAATTGCTAAATACATTTTATAAACCATAATAATAGTAGGTATATTTAGCCCCTAATATAAAGAAGTATTCTTCAAGCGAGTAATAATGAATCTAATTATTTCGTTTATATATAATATCGAAAAGGCCTTCGCCCACAAGCAAGAAGTCACAATGATTATACTGGACATACAAAACACATTCGATACACTCCTACCGAATAGGCTATTGAAACATATATACCAGCAAAGGTAGCCCTACTCCTTTCTACAACTAGTCCAAGCCTTTCTAAGCGACCGCTTAATAAGAGTACAACTAGAAAATACAATTACAAAGTATAGCTATATCAAGTGCGGTACTTTGTAGGGCTCCTCGCTTTTACTCGTATTATACATTTTATATCTCGCTGAACTACTAAATCAAAACACTAAACTATACTTCGAATATACTGATAATGTTTATATCTATTGTATATCTAAGAATGTATGTAAGAATATTAGCCTCCTCAAATGTAATCTTCGCTAAATCTTTTAATAAGGTGAACAAAACCGTATAATATTTATATTAGAAAAGCTAGAGATAATATACCTCTTCCAAAGGAAAGAGATATATATTTTATACTTAAAGGTAAACAATAAAATATCGATTCGTTCTATTAATAAATCGAATAACAAAATTATTTAATTAGCCCTATGCTAACTGAAAGTCTAATTTGATTGGAAACTATTTTTCAAAAGATATATAGTAGAACAAAAAGCGAAAGCCTGTAAAATTGCAAGATATATCAAAGAACTTGTATAGACACATTACAACTCATTAGTTGTAGTATTGTACAAGACAATGATTATCTATATTCTACTTTTTATCCTTTATGGATTCGAGATATAATACACAGACCGAATAAAGCTAAATCGGATAAAAAAAATTGTTTATGGTATAATAGTAAATATAAGGCTGGGTAATTACATTATCAAGGTTAATCAAACAATCATTCTAGTAGTAAAAGGAGTTTTATTTGTTTAGTGTACGATTTTGATTATTGTGATCCTAAAAAATTTTGAATTATTATTCAGCAAACTAACACTCGAACAAATACAAATAAAATTCGCACTCCAATTTTACAAAATAGACGAAAACCATTTATTGGTGATTTGTTTAGTGTAGACATTTTAATATAAAATAAATAATATCAACCTTTACAGACTAATTAAATTAATTCTAGAAGTATTGAGATTAATACTCTTTCTACTATATTTCTTCATAGAGAATTACACCGACCCTACAAAAAGCATAAAGAAAGAAGTAGTTGTGCTTGAATTTACATAATAATGGAATTATCTGCTTGATAGCTATATCACAATCTTCTTGGATAGTATTGAATAATATTATCGAGGGCAAAAGATAGTTGGTTATGGTTACGTGATTTATTAGGGACAATTTTTAATGGTATTCAACTATGGGGCGATCAATCTGTTTTTGTATATCTTCAATACCGAAATAGTAAGTGCTCTAAAAGGTTTGGAGTACATTGTTCGATTGGAATTGGCTAGGCAGATTATTATATGTATCAATAGTACTTTAGTTATTTGGTGTATCAGGGGTAATGCTTTTGATTTATTTTAATAAATGTTTCTGTGCTGTTATAAGATTATAAGGAATAGATAAGTAGCGATTTGATGGTTGCTTGGATATATCGGAATCCTTGGAAACGAGAAGGCCGATTGGCTTACCGATCTGGGTGTTTATAGCGATCACATCGAAAACGACAACTCATTACTCTCTACTATTAGTAGTATAAGTTTAATAATTAGAATTTTCAGACGAGAGGTAGAGCAGAGGTGGTGGAAGCGAAATGAGGTTTCTTTTGTTGGTCGATACCATCGCTAGCACTTCAGTTATCAAATTAAGGAATCTGAGGAATTTATCCTTCTTTGCTTTATTCTTCAGTAATTGATAGTGTTCAGGATTGGATATAAGGATTTTGTATCCTACTACTAGCACTTTCAATACAACAATGCCACCTTAGAATACTTCTGTGGATATAGTAAAGAGTTTAAGCATTTAGTGTTTTATTAATATTCCTATATTTAATTCAACAACTGGCCAAATAAACTCGATTCAATTCCACAAAATACAAAGAATGCAATCGACTATCTCTCTTTTCTTTTAAAAACCTCAACAAACTTTGTAATCTTTCTAGCAATTATTAATTATTTCAAACAATTACATTTAGCTTTTTCAAAGAACCTTTGATCTCTCACTTTCATATTACTAATCAGAACTGCACCCCCCTTTAAAGCCATCCCCCTTTTTCTATTGCTGTGTACAAATTGTAATATACAAAAACTGACAATATAGGGTTCTATAATTAGTTGCAAACCTGGATTATTCAATATGAAGTGGATTGAATAGTATTGATATTGTAAGCAAGAGACAAACGGTAGGAGTATACACAGCACCTTTGGCCACTTCTTCTCCGATCTGTATTATAGCTGTAAAAGAATGGAATGTATAACTATACCGGTACTCCTATTAGTATAATCCATCCCTAGTACCCTCTGGGAGGTTGTAGCGAGCCCCTGCGGCTTGCCCCCCGGATGTAAATTAAGATAAATAAATAAATAAATTATTAGAATCTCGAGGAAAAGAAAATTGATCCCTTATCTCCTCATCATCCTTATCAGCACCTATATCCAAATTGAATTGAACCTTTCTTTTCTCTTTACCCTTCGATATAATCTTCCCACACGCCTTATTAAAAACAGATTTAGAAACTATAGGCTTATTAGAAATCTTTAGTCATTTCACAATAGGTAATAAAAAAAGAAAAAATCTCTAATTCTTAATCAAAAAAAAAATATAATTGCTAATCGAATTAATCAACTCAATCAAAAAGAAATCCTAAATGATCACACTGATTAAAAGAAGATAATATATATTAATAATAAAAGAAATGTATTAAAAATAAAATCCAATAAATCCAATAAATTCAAATCAAAGAATTCATTATCTTCTTTTTATATCACCAATATTATAATCATTGCAATACAAGCCGACTTTATATTGAAAATAGTTTTCTATTAATATAATTATTAGCTCAATCAGATAATTGATTAAAACTCTTAAGAAATTTATTTGATCTAATAAAACTATAAAGTTTGGATTCAAAAGCTCAATCAATCTTTTTACTAAAAATCTTAAAAAGATTGGTAATATAATATAAATATATATAAAACATTTCCAACATCAAAAAAAAGAAAAACCCTTACACTTGAAGCATTTTCTATAATCTTTATAACAATTAAATAAAAGAAATCGGATATATTTAATATACAGAACTGTGTACTAATCACCTCAATCTTTTATATCCCAAACTTTGTTTTTGGAACAACCCTTCCAATTCAATATTTTTGATTCCTTCGATCTGGAATTTGAAATAGAAAAAAAAGAGGAAAATGATTTATTCAAAAAAGAATTATTATCTGAGATAACAATCCCTTCTTAATTATTAAAAGTTTATATAAAAGGATTTGCTTACTTAATAGCAATAATAATAATACAATTTTTTTAATTAATATGGCCACAAAAGAATAATGGACTAGCCTTTTTCAAAACATCATTAGATTCAACAAATGCATCAAAACTAGGTATACTTTTTAAAGGATTTCTATTATTCTTTCTAGGAAAATGACTCCAAGTAGAAAGGGATATTAATAGAGAATGGAATTCGTAAAAAGAACTTAAAGTATTAACATTAATCTTAATAAATAAGCGAATAGAAAAAGAAGAAACAATGTTTTGCTATACAAAAAACACAGGATTAATATAATATAGAGATTGAATTACATCAATTATTTTATATTAATAAGAATAAATCGAAGAAATTTATGATCAAGGTAGAGATACATACCTAGCAATAAAAGAATAACCCGCTCAAAAGATTTTTCTTTAATAAAAAGGGATATAATGAAAACTCTAATTGAAATTAAACAGAATCAGGATTTGAAAAGAATGGGAATCATCCTATTCTTATTATTATAATCAATTAATGAATACTTCAAAAAACTTTAGAGCCTTTAAACACCCTGATTCTACATATTTCCATTAAAGAACCATTGTATATATAATACACTCGAATCAATTTACAGATTTAGTGTATTTGTAACACCTCTAATCTATTGAATCATTTCTAACCGCTTACTTACATATACTCCCGAAATATTAGATTATCAACTCGATGATCTATATGTATATATATATTAGAAGCATAACTACCTGATTTATTTAGTGTATTTCCTTGTTTTTATATCATTTTTCATTTCTTTGTTTGCAAAATTTATATATCCAATAGGGAAATCATTTATGTATATTATATAAATAGATACACCATTATTTACAGTGTTTGTTGTTTAAAAATTAGAAAACTTTCTTTTGTTCTTAAACAGATCGAAATTACTTTGATTTGGGGGATATATTATGCAATATCATGTGCTATACACATACCCCGATTATTGAAATTGGTCTTTATAATCGATCTCAATTATATTATTATTATATTAGCTACTCCACTCATTACATAATCTACTAGGATAATAATCTTTCCCAAATAAGTGTTTATATCGCCTATTTTGGATATATATAAAGGACACTAATCATTACGATCAATCCTCAAGTTAATCTAGTCTATTAATCCTTTATCCTATTATCTCTCTATCAAAGGTGACCACTGACGTAGCTATCCTCCGTGATAGATTAATAATCTCTTTTGTATTACTGTAATCTGGCTCTACTGTATATTCCCTAAATTTTCTGTGTCTAGGTGGGGACATGTTGTCTATTCGAGTAATAGACGCTTGTGTGAGTTAAGCGAGCCAGTCTGCGTGTTTTCACATGAGATCAATTATCTGATTCGTCACCAGTTCTAGGCACTAGGCACAACACGTGGCCCATTCCCTGTGTACATATTCTAGAGTTCTCTTTCTTCTCGTTTGATTCTCCTCTTCCTTCTTTAGCTTTAAGGTAGAATTGAACCCTTTTATGACAGTCCTTTACATTTTCTTGATTTTATACAAATGTCTGCATATAGAACTAGTGAGTTTGAGTAATAAATTTATAATTTTGGGAAGAAATGCTCGGTTCTCACAAAAAATCCGACTGTTGAGTATATCCACAAAAGAATGTTTTATTGAACTAGCTAAGTATCTACGAAAGAGTATTTTGTTGTAGATAATGCTAAATCTCCAGATCCAACATCATAATTCCTACAATCCTCCCATAACCTCCATCAGCCCGGCGGATCACTTGAGTAGATTGGAGACTCGATCTGCTCGGAATTATGGCCACTTCTGTGCTGGAGCCAAAAGAGTCGCTTGTACGTTCACATTGGTTGTGCATGCCAAGTTGCCTGAAACGCTGAATTTTACCTCCTCAATCCGCTTGTACCAATCGTTGTTCGAGGGATCAGGCGTAGAGCCGGTGACTGGGTCCGTATACCAACGCTGTGCCGTGGTGTGATACTCTGTGGGAGGAAGTCTCCCAATAGTCACCAGCAAAGTCGCAGTATGGTTTGTTCGAGCCGGTGCATTGACAGTTTGCGAAACGCTTAAGTCCACAGTCTTAGTTTGACTTGTTGACCTGGTGGTGGTTCTCGTATAGGAGTAATTGACGGATACCGACCAGTAAAGGATTGCCAAATTAGCGATTGCTTACCGTGGAACTCACTCAAGAAGATCGGATGTACTCACTTGTGTCTGGCTCGATGCGATACCTTCTACACCTGCCGTTGCCGTTTGAGAGAATGACGCGGTGACCCCGAACACGTGTTGATCTGAGGTCTCAACAGTCACCGTTTGCGAAGTCGAGTCATTGAGAGACACAGTAACAGGTTGTATCTTAGAGGTATCGTTGTGTCCACTCATGACAGAGGTGAGACCCCTGTCACTTGATGAGTTACCTGCGCTTATCACGAATGGCGCAATGCTTTCCTTGACAGGATTGATACTGTCCCACCTGAATGAGCTTACTCAATCATTCATACGGAAGTCCGCTAGGCGGGGCGACTTCCTTGGTACTTCCCCAACCCTTAATGTTGCCGTATGATGCATGAGTGGGACTGCCATCCATGGCGTCGTACAAAATTACTGTTTGACGATCTTGCAATGTTTTCCAGCGTACGGAGCTGATAGTATCTTGCAGTTGCCACCTGTTGATGTTATGGACCTTTTTGTGCTCCCATTCGCTAAGGAAAAGCGTGGTGCGTCTACCTGTGAAATCACTCGAATCGAAGAGCTCCATAGCACCCATATTGAGATCGACGTTTCTCCAGAAGAACATTGAAATCTCGTCATTGAAGCCTAAGGAGGACATGAACTCGCATCCTTCAGTCCATCCAGTGCCAACTAAGTCGACACAGGTGAGGCAACCGCTAAGGTCTGCTATGTTCGTTCCTCTGTTCTCAACGGCGGCAAGCAAGGTTGCCACCGTGCCCACCGGCAAATTGTATAGCACTTGAGTGGTCTGATCGTATTGGACACTTTGGAATATATGGCGTCTATTGGGCACGTAATCATCGAGGTTGATTTGGGTCCCTCCAGTGTTTCAGTCTGATAACTGGAACGTCTGTACTTGATTGGGACCAATGTTCCATGGGATTGGTTTTGGAGATGGTTTGGTGAGAAGCCCGACCAAATCACTGGGAGTTAAAGCTGGCATGCTGAATCAATCGATGATATCAAAGTTAAATCAAAGTTAAGAAAGTTAGATGCGGGTTTGTTGAAGAGAGAAATATTTCGTGTCTTCACTCGGTAATTATAGAACTTTCTTCATCGTTGAGAAAGGTTTTGGTACTACAAAGAACCCAAATGCTCCCCACGACGTGGAGTATGCTCTTGACTCCAGAGTTGGGTATCAACGAGGATAAATCTGCGGTATCACTCGAAAGATTTGTCCTGGCATGCGGGGTAAGTAGTGATATTACAATTTTTGTCAAAACTTCCTACGTCGGAAGTCCGTCTTCACATGGATTATTACTTGTTTCTGCGCCCTGATCCAAAAGCATACAGAAAAAGGCCCGATGACCGAAAGTTATGTATTCGAAAATCGATGATTATCTGACGTCCTCCCTTCGATATATTGTATCATATGAGTTTCTAGTGAATCTCGACAGATTTGGATTCTAGGCAATTTTTATCCAACAAGGATCGTTACGATATGCGTAAAACCTCCTCTTTATCTTGATATGCATGATTATCACGGATTGAGCCGAACCCGTTCCCGCCTGTATGCATATATCTCCCAACAATTTACCAGCTAGCCACTGTATCTGCCGCCATCGACATCTATCTACATATCTCCATATCTGTCTGCACGTACATAATTGATGACGAGCAAATTCATCATCTTCTGTAGCTGTGCATTATGATGGCTAGCTGAACCTTATACTCGAAATACCGGTATAGGTGGGCTGGATGTGAGGCGTGCGGGATATCTATGATTACATGGGATCATTTGTCAAGTTTATTCGCGTGGAAACTTGGAAGGAATATGACGATGGGTTGAAGGATGGAAGGGTTCTGAATAATGAAGGGAAGTGAGATGAGGTAGAAATCGGTATATTTCTACATAGGTTTCTACATTACAAAAAGGCCGACTTAACATACTTCAATCTCTCTTACACCAATTGATATGTTTTGTTTTAGCCTGTAATATTCTGGTTGTGCGGTGAGATATATAATAGAGAATCACATTTCTATAAATAAATCAACGCCTAGTACTTCAGAAATTATAGGAAGATGGAAGTCTTCTGTGTGACGGATAAGCTGATTGCTGTTCACTTGCATAACTCTGTGAATAGCTACCCGTGAAACCATCAACCTTCTGAGTACCGTATGGTTGAATAGCCGATGCTTGACCAACTGAATAGCTGCCCTGGTATTCACCTGATGATTAACCAACCTGTTGTTGAGCTGCTGCGTGATGATCTAGCTCTTGTGCTCGAGCGGCATGATAAGTATCCAACGACCATGCACTTTGGTGTTCTGGAACAAAACTTGGCACTTTCAAGAACTACTCTGCTGGGAGCGGCGGGCTGACCTAATGCCATTCTTATAATCATTATGCTGTTTGATTACTCTTGCTGCTTCCATTATACCTTGTGCTTCTGGGTCTCCCCACAACCAGTACATATCAGGCGTGGTTGAAGCCGATATGTAGGCTGGTATGACTAAGGAGTTTGGAACTGGTGTCAGGTAGCTTAAAATGATGTCCAAGAATTCTCTGCGGATCCAATTTCGAGATATTATTGATGAGTCTGAAGTCATTTTAAGCTACTTAAGTGCTTTCTATTCAAATGATGGTACCAGATCGACCGGGTTTCTTCTGTCAAGTTCATGCTATCTCATGAATAATACAATTATCTAGTATGAATACTCCTCAAAACACGAGGGTTGTGGTTCGAAAGACATAATATTTCATAATCCATAAAGAAATTAAGTATGAGAATATGTCCAATGACCAGATAATGACTGTTTTCAAGATGGATTACAAGGTATTTCATGATTCATAAAGAAACGAAGTATGAATACACCTCCAAAACCAATATTCCATTATCCCATGCCCAGTAACAAGCAGCAGAGTGAGCATCGAGTCCAGATCCACGATTCCTCAAGTTTGAAATAGATAGGCAGATATATATATACAGTATTAACCCAACTCAACCCAACAACGATTCACAACCTCAACTCCCCGAAGCCCCATGATCAACACACAACTACAGCATGGATATAAAGCAAAACAAAGATTGATTCATGACCATCAATGAGCAGGACGAATGATGACCAACCCCACTTGACGATTCCTTATAAGCAACGCAAAAATTCGATTTAGATGTTTACAGCATTGTGATTTTGGTTATTGATCATTGGATTCAATTGCCGGAACGGAGATATCGACAATAACATCCACCACATCTCTCATTCATATGCGCAGTTGATGCTCCACGAGTTCTGCCACATCTAGTATCATGAATATGATTTCGTCAACCCCTCGCGTTTTTGACGGCATTCAGAGTACAAGATTGGAAATATCAATGTGGTGTGCAAAAGTTTTGAGATGATCTTCTTCTAAACAATTCCAAGAAAGCATTACGAGCAAGCGAGGCCACCGCCACCCAACTCCATCTCTCCCTCGATCCAGATTTCTAATAAGCCACACAGCCACATTCAGCCACTAAGGTTATCAAAAAATTCTCTGAAATGTCCAAACAGCCGTCTCAAAATGTATAGAAGGAGGTGTACCACATGTAACTGCAAATCTGAAAAGATAGTGCATCATCACATTTGTACCATTATGAATTGACTTGGAATCAGAAGTATAATTGGGAACGAGAAAGAAACCCAGTACGAAGACATATCGATATGTGTGGTTGCGAACAAATGTCATATGAATAGCGGGGAATTTGGATTTCCAGGTGCGAAGTATTGATCTTGGCAATTTCTTCTAAGTTGTCCCTTTATATCTATTTCACAGTCACGTCACCAATAGAGAAGGTCCCATATCAACATAAATACACAACTTTCATACATTTATATCACCAATTGAAATTAGCACTATCTCGCTCATGCGCCATGCTCCCGATGTACCCAAACCTAATGCGAATGTAACCAATTCCAGTTCACCAAATCAATGCAATAATAAAAAATTCCAACTTATGACCCGCTCGGGCCCGCTTCCTCATCGTTGTCCTTCCCATCTCTTGGCTTTCCTCTTAGAAATTCTCCAAGTGTATTACTCAAACTCCGAGCTCTGGTTTTTATTGAACGGTTGAATGATTCACGTTCTTCTATCTCTTGTGCTGCTTTATTATCCTTTAGAGGTGCATCAATATCCTCATCATCAGCCGCGCCTTCACTTGCTTGTATAAGTCTTTGTGATACCGATTTTGATCTCCGGAGATCGGGCGGTCGTCTAGAAGATTTGCTGCGAGGGGAATCAACTCCACGTCTTAATGAATCTGCTATTACCACACTTAACCCTCCGGATAAAGGTGATAATAATGGACCAGGAAGCATGCGAGATAACGAATAACTTGTTGGCGTCATTGGCCGGTCGGCTTGGGGTGGTGAGGACCCATTTTGTTGACTCTGAGGTGTATGGAAATGAGATTGCGTATTATTTCTAGTAGGAAGTGGCCGTATAGGAGGGGGGGATTGAGCCTCGGAAGGCAGTACTGGGGATGAAATGCTGGATTGTATCCCTGGATGTTTTGGTGTTTGTAGGAAATTTTCATTTGAATCCAGCCATGGATTGGATATAAGGGGGATTTCCTCATTTGCAGGACGATCACCAGACAGATCTGAAGTACGCACCCGTACTACTGGATGCCGCGAGGAAGATCTTTGTGGTGTTTGTGGTCGTGATGGTGATATTACAAAGCTAACATGTGATGACCTCCGCGATTCTTGGATTGCTTCTTCGTCGACTGGCCCATCACTAGCATGGGTGAGACTCGGCCTTGACTTCGATTGAAGACTGGACCGATTCCGTGTTTCGTTACGAAATGGAACTTCATTGCTGGTAGGTTCCTGGGTGGAGAGTCGAATCCTTTCTTCCTCACCTTCAACATCCGCCTCACTAACGTTCTCATCATCATGCGATGGCCTACCACTGGTAATGAGCCAAACCCCGAAGAATGTCAACATACAGCCACCGACAAATTTTACAGCGTTCTCGCTGGTGACTTTTTCAAAATCACGATAGAGAATTGCGCTGCCAGTAATGACTGATAATGTGAAGATGACGAATTGTACAGGGATAACTTGAGTCGAATCGAAGCGTTGAAGAGCCCGGTTGACATATCTAACCTGCATAATGGCGGTAGCAACTAGCACGAGCAGAAGAGCATATGTAACCGGTGTTGTCAATGCTCTCCAAAGAGTAGAAGAAAGCATCGATGATACACCCTTGGTTGAAAGTGCTGTATAGCCTCCTAAGTAATGATAAGTTGTGTGAAATCGGTATGTAACAATGATAACTCACCAAACAGTCCAACAAGTCCAAGGTCAACCAATATTGTTTTTTTGCCATATCTCGGGCTTGCCCACATCAAGATCCCAATCAACAATACTGTGACACCCATATATATTTCAAACTCAGTTGTAGTAATAGCACCCCAAATCTCATGAGGTCCAAATTTCTTTTCTTCTTGCTTGGCACTCAAGACGACTGTAACAGCACCTGCAACAGCAACCACCACTCCCCAGAAGTCCCTGAGTCTGAATTGTTCCTTCAGCATGATCGGAGCTATCACACAGTTCGATATTAAGGCGACGACACCCAAAGGAGAGACGATCGATGCGGGCGCAAAGCCATATGCCAAGAAGTTTCCAAGCTCTCCAATGGTCATTAAAACGATCCCTCCCCACCAGTATGGAGACCGCAAGTATGAAGATTTTTCATCCCCATCATCGTCCTCTGTGCAAGTCGAAGATTGAGAGTTTTGGGAGTGAAATGATCGTCGTAAAGGTTCCTCTTCACCACCTCCATAGTTATCTTCAACAATTCTAGTACTATCTGCGCCCTCCGTTCCAATCGTTCCGTACCCCCCCGCAGATTTCGAAATAGCCTTCAGCCTCTCTTTCCGTCGTATCTCTCCCTCATGTAACCTTATATGCGCATACCGTTGTATGTTTAGGGCGAAAGATATGAGAATATTGCCCACTATTGCAGTAACGATTCCAATCAGCGATGACCAACGCTGGATCTGAGAGTCGCCCCTAATATATACATCTGATTCAAATGGTATAGGCTGCGGTATCGGTGTAGTGAGAAAGGATATGGTCTCCGCATCAAGTTTCGCCGTCGATAAATACATGGCAGCGTGTAGCGTCTTATTGAAGCTATCCCGATGATGATGATTTCACCCCACTCATAATGTATGTACAGGGGCGGCCGAGTCTGATGAAGATCTAAACTTTGTTCACTGGAAACGAAAATGGTATAAATATTTTTCTGATATCTTATATACACAACAATGAGTAGTATTAGGGGAGAAGGTTGAATTTAAAGAGCTGGTTTGATTGTTGCATGAATTATCAAATTTTCTCTCTTGATATAATATGAAGCGCGCATTTTCAGATTATAATGATACCTAATGCCTGCCTGCCTTTTGTGGTACTGCGGCGAGAGCGGGAAACGGGTTTTCGCGTATCTACGAGTCTACCTAGCTCGGGCCTAGCAGGAACGATCCGCAAGAAGCTCTGTTCCCCAGGCAAGTATTCAATTCAATCTTCACGATAACAAAAGCTTCAAGGTTTCAACGTGCACACCTGGGCGGAATATTTACTCATGTTTATTTACCTCAATTGATATCTTATAACCATATTTCAAGCAATTACCATTTCCTTCTGCGACTCTCCAGAAAGAATCACAAACAAATCTTGGATATCAAAGGTAAACTACGAGGGAGGACCATTTTAACAATGAGCGACGATGAAGATTTCCAGATTGAAGGCCCGGAACTAGCAGAGGATGACCCCATGAGAGCTTTCTTACCAGCCTCCTTTGGTAAGAAGTCAAAAGAGGCAGATGTAGCCGCGCAAATCGATAGAACAAGACGTCCAGCAGAAAGGAAGGCCGAGGCGCCAAAGGTGGCTGCTGAGGAGGTTGGACAAGAAGCTGGACAACAGAAGCTCGCTTCAGAGCCAGCGTCTAAGGATTGGGGTTCTGATGAAGATGATGAGGATTCTGATAGCGATGGGGGCTCTGACGACGACGATGAATATCCAACTTCCCACGAATTGATACTGAAGACCCATGAACGCGCGGTTACTACCACAACACTTGATCCTTCAGGTTCACGGCTCATAACTGGTTCTAGCGATTGTACCCTCAAGTTTCACGATTTTGCTTCTATGACTCCAACAACTCTTAGATCGTTTAAAAGCGTGGACCCAAATTACTCAAAAACATCAGCAAACTCCGAAACCCATCCGATAAATCATGTTGAATTCAATCCACATGCCGGAGGCACCTTTCTCTGTATATCCGCTCATCCGCAAGCGAAATTAATGAATCGTGATGGGGATATTATCGGAGAGTTCGTAAAAGGAGACATGTATCTGAGAGATATGAATAACACGAAGGGGCATATTTCGGAAATTACCACAGGTACATGGAGTCCGATGGATAAGAATATTTGCGTCACAGCCGGCACGGATAGTACGTTACGAATTTGGGATGTCAATGTCAGAAGATGTCAGAAAGAAGTTATTGTTCACAAATCCAAGGCTTCAGGATCAGCAGGGAGGACAAGAATGACTGCCGTCGTTTGGGGAGGCCCAGCACAAGGAGGAAACAATCTACTAGTATCTGCAGCTCTTGATGGAAGCTTAGTGATGTGGGGTGGCAGTGGACCATATGCAAGACCAACAGCTGAAATCAGAGAAGCCCACACTCCGGATACATGGACAGGTGGTATTGATATCAGTCCCGATGGCCGAATGGTTGTTACACGAGGTGGTGACAATTTGATCAAACTTTGGGATACTAGAAAGTTCAAAACTCCTATTGTGACAGTCTCACACCTCTCGACATCAGATGTCTATTCGGTTACTAATATCAAATATTCACCTAATGGTGCCAATATCATCACTGGTTCCGCATCAGGTCATCTACACATCTTGAACTCGGGCAATCTCAAACCAGAACTAGTTACCCCAGTGACACCTGGTTCTCCCCTCATAACAGTTCAATGGCATCCAAAACTCAACCAAATTGTTACTGGATCTGCAAATTCCGAGGCTCATGTTCTATACAATCCGAACACATCTGTTCGAGGTGCCGTTGACGTAATGTCTCGTGCACCAAAGAAACGCCATGTTGACGATGACCCAAACTTCACAACAGATCAATCTGCTGGTATGTCAGGGGATAGTATCGTTACTCCAGGTGGTGTCATGTCTAATATATCGGCCACATCCTTCTCTGCAAGACATCCTACCATAGGGTTGACTGCCTCGGGGCGTTCTCGAGATCCACGCCGACCTAATTTACCACTGGTCACACCATTTGCGAAAAGTCAACCGGATGAAAAACATATTAATGAAGGTATCACACTGAGTAGCATGCGTGATGAGGATCCCAGAGAGGCGTTGTTAAAATATGCTGAGCTTGCTAAGACAGACCCACTATTTACCAATGCCTGGAAAGATACTCAGCCGACAACTCAGTATGCTGAAATAAGCGACGAAGAAGATGAAGGGCCAGACAAGAAAAAAGTAAAGAGATGATTAGTTTTCACGTTGAGATATCCACACTACTTACATAAGGCGAGGAGTACATCAGAGATCAAGAAGGATGTTGAGATTATTCAAGACTAGGCAATGTTCCGGCAAGTTTATAATATGATTCCTGATTATATGAAGCAATACTCAAACCAGTTTTCCATCTTTAGATCCCAAACTTACGCTGTTTGACCTATCTACACCGGCCCGTCGTTTGAAGAAGCAATCATCGTCATGCTTTAATACTTCTTTGATATTATCACAGCAAACGTGGTGATAGCAAACGTGCGGAAAAATGGAAAAATTATTCAATCTCCACGTGAGCCCGAGAATAAATTAGGCAAGAGGTAGAACTGGCTCGTCTACAATTTAATTCAATGCCTAGTAGGTTCATAGTTAAAATCTATAATTTATCATCATACATTCATTCCATTCTGGCTACCGTCATTCTTGTAATTGAAATTTGCATTGTTAATTCTCTTCGTTATCATGGGATATTTCGTTTATTCAAACTCAAGTTTCAATCATCAACTGGAAGCCATCGACTCTCAACTCACCCAATCACATGTTAGTAACTTGTCCCATTCTAATTCTCGTCTCAAACATTACTTGACTTTCACTCACAAAGATTCACTCCCAATGGACCTCTCCCCTCCCCTCCCCTCCCCTCCCCACGAAGCTCTGCTGCATATCTGGAAAGTGACCAGATGTTGCAGAGAAGACCTTTTGATTAATAACTGGTACCATGGGAACATATTGGTGATTATACTGAATGGACATAAGAAGGGTCTTGGGGGGGTTGTTTCCAGGTGTAGTTCTGTTTTTGGAATGGATATGGATATGAATGTGTAAATTTGGAAGTGAGGTGTGGAAGGAGAAGAAGATGGCCACGTGAGATGTGAGTATTCAAAGACCAGCAATCCATGAGTCAATCGACATTCGCATCGTTATCACCAATTTGCCGCCCCTTCAATCCTGACATTCGGTTGTAGATTGTTACTTCACTCCCAGGGTTCTGTTCTGTTTCGCCGTTTTACGGTCCAATTTCGAAATTGAGAAGTGAGAATATATTCACTTTTATTACAGTAGAATGATGTATTGACAATGTGTAGCAACCGATCAGGCGACTTTGGCTGTTATGGCGGGAGCCTGGAAATACCGCAATAAAAATAGTCATCTCTCCCACGTCAATGGTTGAAAGATCTTTTCTGGAGATCGACTTTGTATAGATCATTCACCTTTCGAACTCGGAGAAATTTTCAAGCTCAGCATAACTGCTCCTCTTTCTTTCAAGCGCGCAACTTCAAGCAAATGAAACGGGATTTCAAAGTCTTGTACCTAAATCTACATTGTTCACAATCATTTACGTTATGGAAAAATCGAATACAAATAGAAACCATCCATCTACCGTTATGGCTTCAGAAGATACGGAGATGGGTGGGACTTCTGTTGTGCCTTTACACCAAGATGCTTATCGAGGTTCCTGCTTTCTATCACCGCTACTATCGTCACCATCACCATCTTCATCTATCTTAGAGGTCGCCATGGATACTAATATCGATCCTCCTTTGAATGAAACTTTAAGGGTCTCATTTCCTTTTAAATCCACTGAAGTACTTGTGAATTCGTCAATCTGGAGAAAGACGAAGAAGGAAACAAAAGGTGTCAAGCCAAATACTAACTTCATCATGAATCTCTTGAACTTGACAACAGAACCTCAACATACGGGAGCCTCTGCGATCGATCAGAGCAACCCTGCAGGACTTCCAGCATCACCATCTCAATCCAATTCTCCAACTCCAATTCTAGGAGTTGAATCGCAGAAGATTATTTTCGAGAAAAAAATTTCGAACGGGAATGTGGCATCTGAATACGATAAGTTGAGTGCGATTATTGATAGATATAACGCAGGTTTTCCACCGTTACCGCCGTGTTCGTCTCTGCCCTCGCCAATTACGAGCGGTGGTTCAAGTATAAATACGATTAGTTCCAAGGACCAGTATCTCGGCCCATTGACAATATCTGGCTGCCCGGGGTCATTTGCGACCTTGCGTGAGGAATCTGCAAAGGTTACAGGATCGTCTTCCCTTCCGCCAACCGAACAACTTGGCTTGGCTTTCGATACAGATTGCGCTGCATACAAACGACTCGAATCATCGAAGGCATGGAGAGTAACGAGAGTTTTCGAACTTTTACTCAGAGTTGTTGCAAACATCGAGCCTGGTAATGTTGAGGGTCGTGTCGAAATTCTCAACTTCTATTTACAAGAGTACCCTTTGGAACGCTTGGTAATTTTGCAGGCTCTCGAAAATGCTGCGAGCTATTTTCGCAAATTTTCCAAAGCTGTATGATACCTTTCACTAATTTCCATAAATACCCCATTGCTAACATATGTTCTCTTCCTCTAGATGTCTGTCCATGCGACTAAAACATACAGAGAGCAAAGTGATGATTTCAAAAAAGAGAACCCGATACCTCCAATTGTAAGTCAATCTCACAATCTTCGTTATTCTTTACTAATACTTAAAATTTCTCAGATACGTCCTCTGTTACCCTTCGCATCTATGGCAGCCAGCTACGTCAGAAATATCAAGTCTACTCGTCGAGGGGGAACATCATCACTGCACACCTATCAAGACCGCCATTCTCATAGCGAATTTAGATGCGAAATCAAACATGAAGATGAAAGTTTCCCGTTGGGATTCAATCCAATTTTGATGCAGACTCTGGGAAAATGTAGCAGACTGCGTCTTCGAAACGAGAGGTATAAGAGACACAAGATATACCTGAAGCAGGTCAAGAAGGGGCTGTCGCATGTGCATAGGAATCCGTTCTTGTCTGAGGAAATCATTAAGGAATGTGGAGGAGAAACTTATGCAGAATTGGAAGGGAGGGTCGAGATGGATGATCTGAGGGACGCTGCATATTGGGAGATGACCACTCGACGAATTGAGGAGATCCCTATTCGAAAAATTAAACATTCCGCTTTCAAGAAACTTCCGTCGCCGTTGAGGGAGGAATTGCCCAAATTAGACGATCATTGGATTCCTGACTCTGTAATGCCATATATGAAGATATCTGGTCAGATAATCAACTTCGAATCAGAAATCGTGCGAGCCACCAAGCGCAAGCAGGATACTGATAAGGAGACAGAGCAAGAGGAAAGAGAAGTGTATGAATCTCGATGCAAAGCTAGAAAGCTCGATTCCAGGAAACTAAATGAGAAAGCTGGGACGGCGCAATGGGAGAGGGAATATAATGCACTGAAAAAACAGATCTTGAAGGAATATGAGGAAAAGATGAAAGAAGAAGGTGAGGAAATACGAAGGAAAACCGAAGAAAAGAAAGCTGAAGAGGAACGGGAACAATTACGGGAAGCGCAAGAGAAGAAAACCAGGGAGACGGAGATCCAGAGAGAGGAAAAGAATGAGCGATTGCGTATGGAACGAGAGCGCGCACACGTCCGTGTGAAGGAGGGTCGTGAGAGGCGGAAAGAGAAGAGAGATCGTTTAAAATGGGAAACCAGGGAGAGGTCTGATTGTCGTGTTACACAAGCATGGATAGATCTGGGTGCTGACATGGCTCGTGTTGGAAGTTGGGATTGAGGTGAGAGTTGGGGAAAAGGGATGTGTCATTTGAAGATGTCTAATTGGACTGGTGGCGTATGTACCGCTATGTCTAGGCTGTAAAATGGCGCCCCATGGGTCGGGTTTTCGATCTAACGTCCCACCCATCGGGACCCCATGGGTTGGGTGGGTAATAGTATAAATAGATGTCCCATCCATAGATTACCCAATAGGTTGCCAAAACTCTAATGGGTTGTCAAAACTCCAATAGGTAACCCAGAACCCAATAGGTAACCCAAAACCCAATGGATAACCCAGAATCCAATAGGTAACCTAGAACCCAATAGGTAACCCAAAATCTAGGATCTATCAAGCATTGATATAATATATATAAAGAATTCTACTAATATTTCTATTAATCACTTTTTTCACATTATATTTCGATTATATTTCTATTATAGAGATGGGAAAGTGTTTCATTATATTTATAATATTCAGTAATTCTTCTAAAAGAAAATATATATATGAATTTATAAAAAAAGCATTAAGATAATCAATTTAATCTGTACATACATAGTAATTACTAGTATATAAATATTCTAAAATATTATTATATATAGCTCGAACCAAAAACATATTCTTTTATTGAATTGTAACTTATTTTATATAAATCACTACAAGATTTGTTATTGAAATTAAATAATCAATAAAAAACTTAATAGAAATTAAAAGCTTAAATTAAACTTATATTCAAATTTTCTAATTAAATATATTTCAGCAACTTTTTGTAGAATCAATAATACAACTGATTACTAACAAATAACTCTTAGAATTAAATCCTAAGTAATCTTTCGAACAAGATATTAAAAAGGAAGTTTTTGGATCAATAATTCAGTGCTTTTTTTGATATCTTTTGATTTCACATAATATAATTATTAGAAATCGGATTCAATATATTATTCTATTAATATTTCTATTAATCAATTTATTATCTGATTTGAAGCAATATACTCTCTTTGGAATTTTCTTATAAATAGATTTCTTTTGTATAGATTATACTAGTTTATTTGGAAATGATTAATAACAATTCTGAGTATTTGATATTCTATTAAAATTAATAGATAAATTAATAAAATGAAATTAATAAATATATTTGATTATATCTTTTAAATAATTTATTATTATTATAATAAAGAAATAAAATTGAAAAAAAAAGGTTATTTGTATTATATAATATTTTATACAGATATCTTAAAATCTAGATTATTGCCTTGAAAACAAAAAAACAAACACTTCAAAATTTACTATTATACTATCATTTTTCAATTCTTATCTCTCTTTCGCCTTTCAATTATTCTAATAAACAACATTCTTCGATTTCTTATTATAGAATCTTATCTTTATAATAAAATACCTTTGATTCTTCTAATTTTTCTATTAATTCAAAATCTTTATAATATTTGAAAAGCGAAAAGTATAAGAAGAGTTATTACAAAATCCTAATATAATCAAAGTATATAAAAGGAATAAGGTTTTAGAAAATGATTCTATTTGTAAATAAATTGAAAAGGTTAAGGCAAAAGATCAGAGTGTTATTATTTATGTAAAAAAGAAATTAAAGGTAATACAAGAATTTATTAATATTTTTAAAAATATTTAATATCAAATATTGATTGTTTATAATATTGAAACTTGATATAAACAATATGTATATATCTTTATTCAATTAATTCTTTTATTAATTTAATTATTAGAGTAATGAAAAACAATAATTGAAAAAGTATTATTATATTTTTAGATTGAGGAGATTATAATGGGCAATTTGTTGTTATAGATGATAATAATAATGTATAGAAGGATATTGAATATAAAAAAGAGTATGATGAAATATATAAAACTTTGTAGAAAGATAATAAAGATTTCAATCAAGAATATAATTGAAAAGAAAAGAATAATAAAGAATTTGAAGAAAGAGAAGTATTTTTGGCTTATAATATCTAAAATCCTTTAGAAATAAATTATATTATATAATCAATAAAAAGATTAATAGAAACTAATCTTTATTAAAAATACAAGTATTTGTTACTTCAATATTAACAAAAAACTTGAAAAAGTATTAGAAAGATATTATTCAAAAAATCCAGAAAATCGAAGGATATTATAGAAGCCTTTTCTATCTTTAACTAATGAGAAATCTAAAAAGGATTAAGATAAGAATTATTTCTTATATTATTTTTTATATAATTTGATTAATTTGATTAAACACTCTTCTCTTTATTATCAATTGTAAAAGAAACAAAGTAAATTGATAAAGAATATATACAAATTTCAATTATAAGTTTATATTCCCATTTTTGAATCCTATTTCAAAAATCTAATTAGTTTAGTTTATTCAATAAACTTTGTGATTTAAGAAAAGAATATAAAAAAGCTATAGAGTATAATATATTATTCCCATTAATCTTTTCATTAATCTTTTAATTAATCCATTAATCCTTATTAGAAAAACTTTAATATAAAAATCACCTGCAACTTTTTTTACAAATTCTGAAAAAGTATTTTGGAGAATATATATAGTTTATCTTATAAATGATTTTGAAATGAATAATTGGATTGATTTTCCTGGTTTTGTATTTTGGTGATCAAAGTCTATTAAAGAGATAGATGATATAGGATTTTTTATTCTAAAGAATGATCGAAAGTAATATATTGATGTAAAAAGATTGGTTTATAGTAAGAAAATCGATCAAAAATTGTAAAATCTTTAACAATTGGTTCTATCTGCGAATGCAAATCTGTAGATGTTATTTGATATTTAAGCTAATAGAAAGCTTATTGAGAGTTTCTATGATTAAAACTAGTCTTTTAGTATAGAATAATCAAATTGAAATTCTATTATATATTTTCTATTAAGTTTCCTATTAATTTTCTATTTGATATTTTTGTTTCTTGTAAGAATAGATTTTATTTTCGAAAATTTATTAGATATTGAAATTTATTTGAATAACTTTATTATATATTCCAATCAATTTTTAAATGCTTCTGATTCTAAACTATTCGATTCTTTTCATTCTTTACTTCCTCATAAATTGTCTTTTGAATTATATAGAAAAGATAGAAAGTTTTTTAAATAAATATAAGTTCATATCGATTTTATTGAATAATAGAAAACTACTCAATGGTTTAATAACCAGACCAATGACTCAACTAATTTAATAAAGAAAATTCACTGGGATTCAATTACTTGTAAATCGACATATTGAACTAAATACAATCAAACTACAAATAAAGGAACTAAAAAGTCAGTTTTGATATATCATCAATATAATTGTCACGGCGCCAACTACATGATCTGTAGTTGCCTTCGTGTCTCAGGCACAGCATACTAGCGCGCCCTACTTCCTATAAGTAGGGCCTCATTTTTCCATAACTCTTCCACCCTTATAGTATAATATAAAACTTCATCTGTATTTTAACAATTTGTACCATCATTAAATAAGTTATTACAACTTTATTTTTCTTTATTTCTTATTTCTCATTTTTCCAAAATCCCATCAACACCTTATCCCAATCGCACCAATCATATCCACCATTGATCCATTATATACTCTACCACCAACGTTTTATACCTCCAAAATATTGAAAATAAATAACCAAGCATTTACATTAAAAACGCCTATATTTAACCTACCTTTACAATTCCTTTTCTTAAACTATATTCTCAATTCCACCGAAATCGATATCTCTTTCTTTACAAATTTATTCAATAATCCAAATACTTTATATTTCGCTATCATCCAAATTGTATTCAAATTAATCGAATCGATTCATTACAAACTTAAGTTGTTATTATATAGATTTAAATCATTAATGTTTAATTAAGGATTATTGAATTGAAAAATATAATTATAATATTAAAGATTGTTATTCGTAATAATTTGTAAACTCCACCTCATTACAAATATTTCGCTACCCCCAAAAAATTCAATAATAATAAGCAAGATATTACAAAACATTAAAATCAATATATAATTTTTTATAATATAATCAATCATTGTTTAACTATAGATTATAAAAATGAATTAGAGTTTTAGAAAATCATATTTCTTGTTAATCTATTTTTCGGTTTTGTTTATACAAATAATCAGATATACTTTGATATAATTACTAACAATCTGTATAATTCCAATCTTTAGTCTTTTGGATGGCATATTGTAGTAGGTATCTAATATAAATTAAATAAGTAATACTAGATTTAAGATTTCTTATATAAAGCTTTTATAAATTATAACAAATACAAAATAAAAAAGATTCTATTTGATAATTTCATTATTAAGTTCAAATAGTTTGTTATTAAATGTAAGAAGATTGTTGAACAATAAGTTACTGATTTTAAATTCAAGGTTTTCTAAGATTTAATCAATATTTCAGTTAATCAGCCGAATAAATCCTTTGCTGCCGATATCGATGTATAGATAATTTGATAACAAAGTATTTATAATGATTTAAAGAAAAAGATTTATCTTAATAATCAATACAAAAACCAAAACATCAACCCTAGTGATTAAAAAAAACCTAACGAAAAAAAACCTGTTGCCACAGCTGTAACACCTACATCTAATCCCTTCAGAGATTCTATACAACTAGATGCCGCTCGCTAAGGCCAACAAATCTTATTATATTACGATAGAGAACAATACCTAGATTTTGACCTCTACTTTTATTACAAAAAGCCTGATTATATCAAATTCAATTATAAAGAAAAATAATATAATAATGCAAAATATAATATCAATCTAGGAACTATACAAAACCCCGATTGTTTTATTACAAATCAATATACTTCAAGCATTCACTGTTTTCCTACTATCAATTATTATTACAATCCCAAACCCTATTGCAAGGCTTATAACCCTATTTATCAGAAAATACTTCCATCTATTAATTGTTTCCCGATTACCACAGTATTGTTTCGATACACCTCCCCAATCCCCACTGGTAATATGAACCTAAATAGATTTGTTAAAGGCTTTGTACATTCGAATGATAGCAGAAATTCTATTCTCTAACTAGGTATATTAAAAGATTAACCTTGGTTTATAGTTGTAAATCGAGGTTCTTTGTAAAAAACCTACCTTTGTGGGTTAAGAGATTAGTTATATCTAGGAACCCTTTGTACCTTAGAATAATGAATAGCAAATCTTTTAAAATCTCAACGGAAATTTTCCTTATATTTAATATAATCATTTTATTTATTAGCTTAATAGATAGTAGAACTACAAGATATAGATTTATAGATAGAATCTTTATATTCAAACTTGATATATCTATATACCTTTTCCCAATGATTTACAATCTGTTATTTATAGATAGAAGGATTTCTAATATTCTGTTTCAATATACACTATTAAATATACGGATTAATAATCATAAGGAGATTGGCTTATTCTATATTACCAATTTTTTCGATACGGATTCTATGATTTTCAATCTTCTATAGCTCCAGCGCTACAATTCTATTATTGATTGGGTAGTAATGATTTTCAAGTTTATATCTATATATTGCTTTAGATATTGCTATCCAATTAACTTTACTACAACTGTTATTCCCAATTGTAACGATGTGCCGACCCTAGTAGATACCGCGCTCAATCTAATACTATGTATATATGTTAGGAAGTCTATTTTGAAGTCCATTTTGAAAAATTCTATTCCAATCTTATATCAAGCTTTTATTGAAGAAGTTATCGATGAAAGTTTTTAGATTTTTTTCTTTTTGCTTCAAGATCAATCAATACTTTTGGAATATACTCCTCCAACCCTAGTTATAGAGATAAGTATTGATAAAAACTTTGATAATATAAATCTTACTAATTCAATATCACCCAATCAAAACCGCCGCTATATTTATTGAATCAATGAGAAAGTAGAGATTTGTGCCAAAATGATATCAAATCAGCCAATCCTGAAACCAACCCTAACACAAATTATTGCAAACTCTAGAGTACACAAAAGACTATTATGGAATCAAAATGTTTTATTTTTATTAAACCCTTCATTGCTATTGAATCCCTTAGAGGAATTAATTGATGCTTTATGAAATATTTGACAAAAGATAACCAATATAAAGTTTCTTATAGTTAATAGCTTTATTCAATTCTATAAAGATTAGAAAGTTTATATTACAAAAATAATCTGAAATAAACTAAATAAAACTAGTAAGTTACACCATATAATAACAAACGATCCTATTTAATTACATTGTAATATTATAAAAAACGATATTAAAAAGTTTATAAAAAAAACCAATCGATCTGTACCATTTACAACAAAGATTTAGAATAAATTACCACTCTAACTTCACAATCTATTCATTGATTTCTTACCCTCCCTCACCAACAAACTTCTATCACAACACTTTTGGAATTACAAAATCAAGATTATACTAGGCTAAAAGTTTTTGTATAATAAAGGTTGCTCAATATCCTTAGTTGAACTTTAAATCGTTTACAAATAGCTTGATAATAACCTAAATAAAAGATTCATTTATAAATCTCGTTCCCAATCGGCCACCCCACTCCTCCTAACTGCAAAACCCGGAAAGGGCATTCGAATCTGCCAGGACTATCATAAACTGAATAATATTACTATTAAGAATCACTACCCACTCTCACTAATTAAAGAAACCCTCAATACCTTATACTATATTAAAGTTTATATCAAATTGAATATTATCACCACATTCAATAAACTATGGATTGTAGAAGGTTATGAATAGAAGATTACTTTTATAATTTATTTCAACTTATTCAAATCCCTAATAATACCTTTCGGCTTCTGCAATATTTCTGCTTTGTTTTAGAATTATATCAATTATATTCTTTTTGATTTCCTAGATAAAAATTGTACAGTATATCTAAACAATATCTTGATCTATTCTAAAAATGTTATAAATCATTAAAAACAAATTCACAAAGTTATTCAAAGATTTATTAATATTAAATTACAAATTGATATCAACAAATACAAATTTGAAACAAAAAGAATGAAATATCTTGATTTAATTATTACTTCTAATAATATTGAAATAAATTCTAACAAGGTTAAAACTATTCTTAAATAGAAATCATTAATTAAACTAAAAGATTTCCAATATTTTCTAAAGTTCACCAATTTTTATTAACACTTTATTCACAACTTTTCTAAAATCATAAAACCTTTGAACTATTTATTAAAAAAAAAATATTTGAAATTAGATTATTGATTAAGAAAATGTTTTTAAAAACCTAAAGTATACCTTTACCTTTGTTTTAGTTCTCGCAATATTTGATTATTACTATCGCACAATTGTCGAAACAGATACTTCAGATTGAACTGCAAACGGAATACTCTTTCAATATAACAATGAAAGCCGATTTCACCCGATTACATACTTCTTCTCGAAATATAATATTGTTGAATACAATTATGAAATTTATAATAAGGAACTACTAACTATTATCAAATCTTTAGAAAAATGGAAACCCAAATTATATAGAATTCAAAAACTATTTGAAATCATTATTGATTATAAGAATCTAAAATATTTCATATCGATAAAAATATTAAATCAAAAACAAGCTAGATAAACTGAATTCTTATTTGGTTTCAATTTTTGTATTATATATTATTCTAGCTATAAAACAATTCGTCTTAATATACTAAACTATAAAACAAAAGACTACTCCGCTTATACCAACCCCAACAACAATCAAATTAAAAATCGCCTACAAACAATTCTTCCAGAAAAAGTATTCAATATTATTATATTCAAAAATCTTATTTAACAAATAAATAACAATATTGATTTTATTACAACCTTTATAAATATAATTATTTTCGATATCGAAAAGCTGATCAACAATTTTATCAATAAAGTATACAAATCATCCGAATTGATTACTATTATATACAAAACCCTTCGGAATCTGATCGTTTGTTATTAACTATTATCAATTCGAAAAGATTTTCGATTTGTTTTCTAAAATTATAGATTAATTAATAACAAAATCTTCTATTGCAATTGTCTTTTTATTCCTTCCTTTATTAAACTTTACACCTAGATTATATACCGAATACATTCCATCAAATCTGTCGGGCACCCTAACCAAGTTAAAATTATTAACCTTATCTTCTATACATACTAATAGCCCAATATATCAAAAGAAATCGAAATTTATATATAAGTTTATCAATTCTACTTTCGAATCAAAACCTCCTGCCTTACCGTATCCAAATTCCTAAAACCTTTGCCTATACCATTTCATCCCTGATCTGATATCTCCATTGATTATATTACACCACTACCAATCAGCAAATACTATAATAAAAAATATCAACATATCATTACAATCATTTACCATCTAACAAAAATACATCACTTCATTCCAATTGTAAAACTTTCTATAAAAAAACTTATCAATCAATTTATTGAAAAAGTTTATTATTTACATAACTCACCCAATAACATTATATTCGATAAAGGTTTACAATTTGTATTAGAATTTTAAAAACATTTATTTAAATATTTATTAATCATTTTGAAACAATTCTTCTCGTTCCATTCTAAGTTTAATGGATAAACAAAAAGGATCAATACTATAATAAAATAATATCTTCATGTGTTTATAAACTTTCACTAAGACGATTGATATGATTAGTTCCTACTCACAAAGTTTACACTCAATAATATTATTTCAGAGATTATTAGGATATTTTTATTTTTTGTTAACTATGATTTTCATCTATACTTCGATGTTGAACCCTTTTCACCAACTCCCCCAAACCTGTTATATCAATGCAAACACAAGTTTCTAAAGACTAATAAGATTGTGGATCGATTTGATATTATCCTAACAAAATTGAAAGCTTTAGTTGTTCAATCCATTCAGAGATATAAAAATTATACTAACAAGACTCGCACCAATACCCCTCTATACAAAGAAGGTAATAAAGTATGGGTTAGTATTAAGAATATAAAAATCAATTGTTTAATGAAAAAAGATAATTAAATAGAATAGCCACTATAAGATTCTAAAAGTTTATAAATAAATCTATCTACTCCAACTTCCAATTAATTTTAAAATCTTTCTAATATTTTACAATTCATTATTCCAATCACTTTATCGTTTATTCGGATTAACCAATCAAAAAGCAATCAACAAAACCGAATCCCATCGAAACCAAAACTATATCCTGAAAAGAGATAACAAAACAAACAAAAAAACCAAACAATAAAAATTCGATAAACTATTTGATTATTATAATGAAAACAAATTTTACTACCAAATTAAATGAAAACATCATTTAACATCTTAATAACCCACCGAAAACCTTCACAACTAGAAAAACACAATCATCACTTTCTACTTAACAAATCCAAATAAACCAAAACCACCCACTTAAATAGATTTCAAAAGATCTACTACTCCTAATCCCCCACTAATACTTACACCAAACACACCCCCAAATCGAGGCCAAAGCAAATCAAAAAAGCTCTATCAACTAATTACTATTCCCAAAAAGATTCATTTTTATTTAATAATAGAAATTAGAGTATTTTAATATTATTTTGTTTTCTAAAAAGTTAATTAATATTACAATCAGAAACTAATCACTTTAAATAAAGGGTACTATTACAATACCAATTATATGATCTATAATTGCCTTCATACCTTAGGCACAACATACTAGCACACCCTACTTCCTATAAGTAGAGCCTCATTCTTCCATAGCTCTTTCACCCTTATAGTACAATATAAGTCTTCACCCATGCCTTAACAATAATAAAGAACTGAATTACTCTGGAATTAAGAATACTGGTATCAATGTATTATCTAAATATCTTCAAAATGATATAAATCGAAAAGCAGCTCTTCAAAATAGATATCAAAAAGGAATAAATGAATACTCTGTTGTAAGAATAGGTAATAAATGATTAATAGAAATATTAATAGAAAGCTAATTCTTTTTCAAATAGGTTTATTAAAACAATTTATAGAATAAGCATTTCATAATCAATTTTTACAAAAAATTATTTCTTTACAAACATCTTTTCAAATTATTAAAAATAAAGAATAGCAATAGCTTATTCAAATGTAAAATCCTAGATTCCCTTTTCTCTTTATATATATACTTCGAAAACGATTAATAGCCCAAATCGAAAATCTTGAAAAGAATATATTACTTTCGAGAATGATGAAAGGAAATAAGATTGCTCTATCTTTAAATACTTAATCTAATATAAATAAATTATCTTTTCTTGAAATCTTGATTTATTATATCTTCAAAGATTGGGAATTAATTGAAGAGCTTATTGAATTCAAAAGTTTAATAGATATTTATTTAGGATAAGCTTTAGCTAAAGTTGTGAAAGATATTATTGATAAGTTCAATATTATTGATCAGATTATTTCGATTATTATTAATAATACATCTAATAATACCAAGATAATAAAAGAAATCAATCAACAATTTGAGGAGGCATTTAATAGAAATCGATTTCTAAATAAACACATTCAGCATATACCTTGTTTAACATATATTATTCAACTTGCTTTAAAAGCACTTCTTGAATCAATTCATTTAACTCCAATTAACAAAATGTTTATTCAAGATTGGAATAATGATACAGAAACAAGCAATCTAAAAAGAATTCATTTATTTGAAAATAATACTATTCCTTTTATTCTCGTAAAAATAAACGATTCGATTTATCTATTAATCTTTCTATTAATCCTTATTTAAATTCGAAAACTAGTTATACCCTCGAATTCTAGTACACAATAACGATTGAGGTTTCTAAATATTCAACAAAAACTTATCAAAAATAACCAAACAGAACTGAAAAAACTAATTAATCTTTTAATAAATGTTTCAATTCGATAAGATTTGATTTATTATATATTGATATATACAATATGTTTTCGAAATGTAATTAATAAATATTACCAGAATTACTTTAATATAAGAATATTTTCTTTATTAAAAGTAAAATAAAAGTAAATTGAATATTTTATTGATTTTGTTTGTTTATTTAATTTCTATACTATACATATAGACAGAATAAAAGGAATCATTTTGTTATATGCATTAGATATTTATAATAATTTATATAAACATCTGACTAAAAGTTGTTATCGTTTGATTAAAAAAAAGATAAAATATTTATGAATTGAAAAACTAATAAAGGCTATTGATAAAATAAAATAAAAATTAAATAAATATTATAACAATATATATAATAATCTTGATAGTATTTATACAATAGGAGCTCTACTATATTCAGCTTTAAAAGCAATTGTTTTCAATTCAAATTCTTATTGATTGAATTATTAAAATCGAGATTAGCAAGTTAAATTCGAAACATAATTTTGTTGACTTTGGAAAACCGAATATCAATAATATTTGTTATTTAGAATTATTGAATTTTAAGCTTTACAAAATTCAAATAAGGACAATCTAGCAATTGTTTTAGAACAATTTCGTTGGAATGCTTCTAAATAATACAAATCTCAACAAATTGTTATAAATGAAGTAGATTTTTGGTTACATTTTTGTAAATCTTTCTATTAATCTTTTTATTAATTATATCTTTAATATTCTATTAACCTTTTCTGATATAACTATTCTTTTTTATTAAAAAGCAAAAGAATATAATTATTTAGATTTAACTAAAATAACTAAGGATTTCCTTTATATTCCAATAGTAGGGATTGGTATAAAACGAATATTCAATTATATTCAGAATTTATGTTTATATCGATATAGACAACTTATTCTAGAAACTATTTGTAATAATATTTTTCTTTTTCATTATTAATAGAAATCATAAAAGAAGATTCCAAATAGAGATAAAGGCTATTATATATTCCAGGATATTATATAAATTATTGAAGAATTTATAGCTTTAATTGAAAAGAAAATCGAAACCAAAATTGCGAATCTATAAAATGAGATTGATTTTAAAATCAAATAATTTAATAATTGAAATCAAAAGAATTATATTAGCAATAAAAAATTAGATACAAATACTATATATATAGTATAAAAGAAGTTTTGAAAATATTATCAACTATAAAGAAATATACTATTAACTAAAATATCATAATATCTTTTTCAAATTGATTATAAAGTCGAGCAAGGTATATCAAATCAAATTGTTGGAAATCACATGTGTAACATGTGTGTAGCACGTGCACACTACTATAAAACTCCTCCGTCCTGACTTTCCGGATATATAGACTTTAATTATATCTTTCAATATATCACTCTTTATATATAATTTGCTGTTTATTTCTGATAGGTTATAAGTTCCATATTATTATAAGCTTTTTTTATATTATGTTTTTTAAACATATTCAATATTACAAATCTCTATTTTCGAAATATAATAGGCTAAGCTACTATCGATATAATATAAACAAAATAGGGATCTCTAGTTATATTTAAGGGTAATAATTAAATAGAATTTTATAAATCTATTTGAATTGTGATAATATTGGTTATTATATTAAAAATGTATATAAAAATAGAAATAGGATTTGAAACTAATTGTATTAAAGTTATCAAATAAAAAAATAAAAAAGGAATTGTATTTTTTATTATCAATTTGTACTTGACTTCTATATATTGCTTTCAATTTATACCTATAATCAATATAAGTGATCTTATAAATACCTGAATAAAACTTTTGACTTTTAATAATATTACAAATTTGTTAAAAGGAATAGAAGTTACTAGTGCATTACACGTGTGGTGATTAGTAATACAGTTACCTAAACGGGCTAGATTAAACGAACCATAGACAGACATATTGGTCACCCCCATATAATACTATAAGATAGATAATATACTAATATACATTGTAAGATAGTTAATATAGAGATCTTTTCCACACAATCTTTCAATAGATTATAAAACCCAATTAACACGGCCTTTGAATATAATTAACACAATCATTATTATAAACCAATTCATAGAATTGAAAAGTATACAGCACTACCCTACAACCAGTATATAGTACTATAATCACTATTATTATTAATTTACAAAATTGAAAAAGTATGTAATATTATTTACAAATAAATATGTATACGGTATAACAAAAAGCATGCAATATTAACTATACTTATATTTACAATCTGTGTGGTTTTATTTATATAGAAAAAATGAAAGAAAAGCCTTACAAATTCTTTATATAAATATCAAAATGGATGAAATCAAAGAGTAAATCAAGAACATCCTGAATCTTATTCAAGAAACCTAAGAGCAATAGTTTCGATAAATGAAAATACAATTGAAAGAAAAGGATTGGTTTTATATGATTGAATCTATACTATAGGAACATACTAAAATTAAAGAAATCGGAATGGAAATTAATGATACTGAAGTTTTTCTGATCTTTATAAAAAGCGAAGTCATAAATATTAGGCTTAACCTTGATAAAAAGATTAAATACTTGAAAAATAAAGTTAGTACACTTTCATATATATACAGATCACTCAATAACAACAATAAAGTATTTGTTGATGAATACAATATAGCATGAACACTATGGAATTATCTGAAGACAAAGTATTCAAGAATTAGTAATATTATAGTCAATTCGTACTTGATAATAATCCAAATATTTATTTTCAAATCTATTAGCTATCCAGAAATGATTATTATTAAAGCTTGGAATAAATTGAAAGAATATCAATACAAGCTTGATATTGTCAACCCTGTATTCAAGGATTCATACAAAGACAAAACTCTATTTTTAATCCTGACTAAAAGTCTTTCAAGCGAATACCAAACAATAATCGATGTTATAAGTATTCAAAGCATATTAGTAATAGAAGATAAAATCAAGTATCTCATTATTAAAAAGCTTAGTATTTAAGAGATAGAACAAGCCTATATTACTAGTGAAAAGTATATAATCCCAAATCAATAAAGAAATAATAATGAATTAAACTCAACAATATAATAAGATTGAGGAGAAACAGTCAATACTTATACTTGCTATTTCTGTAAATAAGAGGATTACTTTTTATATGATTGTAAAGATCTCACCCTTATACAAACCCTGATCTGTAAATATTATAGAGTTTAGCGAGGAAAAGCAATATTCAAAAAGATAATCAAAGTGTTATTTTCTAAGAGAAAAAATAATCAAGCTTATTTTGCAAACAGCGAAAATCTTCCAATTGATTTTGATTTATTAGAAAGCAAGGAAAAGTTTGATAACAAAAAGTGTCATATCTCTAAAGAATTTATTTGTAAGACCACCCCTTTTTATTGATATACAGATACCAATGCTTTCTTACAAATATCTAATCAACTTTCCCTTTTTAGAAATATCAAAAAAACAAAAAAAAAACAATAAAAGTTGGTGAGAGAGTTATATATTGTGATTGGATAGATATTACTACAATGAAACTAAGAAATGATGGTATGATTTTATTTTAAAAGATGTTATATATATCGGGATTAGGAGTTAACCTCCTTTTTAACAAAAAGATTTGTAAAGCTGATCTCAAGAACAAATTCAATTTAGATTATATATACTTTTAAAAGAATAGAATAAATATTATTAAAACAAAAATGGATAGAGGAATTTATATAATCTTGAATATTGCAAAAGAATACAAAGATATTGCTCTTCAAAATACAAAAATCATTAATAATATTAAATCAAATAAAATCATAATAGAAACCTTTCTAAATAAATTCAAAAACCTAGAAAACTATTTATTATGATATAAACAATTTAATCACTTTGGTTTAGAAAAGATACGAAATCTTCATAAAGTCATCACATTAGGAAAGCTAATCAAAGTCCCATTTAAAATCCCCATATATAAAGTGTATACGCTTATTAAAATGAAGAATCTAATCCCGAAATAATTTAGTTCTTACAAGACGAAAAGATTAGAGCTTATTCATTTCAATATTGCTGGATTATTCCCAAAGTTTTTATGAGGAAATCGTTATTTCTTATTAATTATAGATAGTTGGATAAGAGTGAATTGGATTTTGATCTTGAAGATTAAAGACAAAGCTATATTAAGATTAAAGAAATGAAAAACTAAATTAGAATTTGGTATTGGTGATAAAATAATAGCCACTCGAATTGATAATGTATTAGAGTTAATTCAAATTGTTAGAGAATAGAATTCTGGGATCCAATCAAAACTGATTATTATAGTATCATCTTATTAAAATGGAATTGCTGAGAGAAATATTGGTATTATTGAAGTCGATATGAGAGTTATATTAAAAGAGACTAGATTACTATTGGAATTTTGGGATAAAACAATTGAATACAATGTATACTGTAGGAATAAAACGAATACTGGACTGATTATCGATAATAGCATTGTCAGCCCAATCGAAGCGTTTATAGGATCAATTTTAAATATTAGTTATTGTAGAATATGGGGAAGCAAATACTATATATATATATTAATCCAAAAACAATCCTAAAGAATTAATAGTACAACAAACTACAAAATATAGCCCGAGTAGGTATCTTTATAGAATACTTATACACAATCAATAAGCACATCAGAATATATTCGTCTAAGTTAAGCTACACTATATAGATAAGCTGAATAACTATAAACAAATCCAAAAGAAAGGGAGATTTAGATTTAAGAATAAGAAACTCTATATCAGAATCTCAAAACACAAAGAATATCATTTCTAATAAAAGATCTAGAGATAGATTTTATAAAATACAAAAAATATAAGAATCCTTGTCTAAATCCTTATAAAATATCACTACCTCTATAATCTTGAAGATAATAATCCCTAATACATCCAAAATAAATAACATTTAGTAATTCAATAAAGATAGTAAAAGGAATATCACTAAAATCAATCCGCCCAAAAATCTAATACTATCTCCGGAAACAAAAGAAATAGAGATATCAAATACTACACCTACAAATAATCAACCTTTTACCGGAATCTTGATTACATTTATGGATATAGACATTTCTGAAAAATACTTTTTCTGAAAATATAAGCAGAATGATAATAAGCCAGATAAACATATTTAAAAACTAATAAAAGCAATAATAACAATATTCTCAACAAACCCAAATGGAAATGCTATTAAACATACTATAATCTTCATACCCCTTACACCAAGGATCGATTCGAGCATTAAGACAAAAATGTTTGAAAGTTTTTAAATGATTTTAGGGAACTCTATATACAAGGATACAGTCTTTTTTGTAAAATAGATTCTAGGAATCCTTATTCTTATTATATATAACCAGATAGTCTCGAACCCTGAGTATAAAGAAAAATGAAAACAAGCTATTGAAGAGGAAATCAGCTCATTAATTGCAAATAGCACTTGGAAAAAGTATATTCTGCTAAAAGAAGGGAATCTTGTTTCAACAAAATAGGTATTCATAATAAAAACAAAAGACAATAAGATCGAAAGGTTCAAAGTATAATTAATAGCAAGAGGTTTCAATCAAATTTTTGGAAAAGATTATAATGAAATTTTTGCTCTTATAGTATAACTCGATACACTTTGTTTATTCTTAGTAATCATTACAAAAGAAAACTTAGAATACTAGCATTTCGATATAAAGAACGCTTTCATAGAATCCTGTCTCAAGGAAAAAATATATCTTATACCATCTCAAAGAGTTAATATATTAGATGGATGTGTTTTACATATATTAAAGAGTTTGTATAGCTTTAAGCAAGTTGGATGAAATTGAAATCAACTTTTAAAATCCGAATTAATTAATTAGGGCTTTACTCAAAGTCTTGCTAATTCATATTTATATATATATATTACTCGATAATTTAATTTATTAATTTATATTAATAATATAATTGTTTTCTTGATTTCAAAAGATCAACTCAATTGATTCTCTACAATACTTTCCTTATATTTTAATACTAAGAATCTAAAGGAGATTAGTAAGATTCTAAGCATTAGGATTATAAAAGATTGAGCAAATAAATCATTTATATTAAATCAAAAAGAATATCTGGAAGCTATGCTTATAAAATTCGGAATTTTATATATCTAGTATTATACTAAAAAGATATCTACTATTGATTACTCATATCTACGATTAGTTATAGAAGATGATAAATTAATCGATATTATCAAATATCAATAAGCTATAGATAGTTTTATTCATTCGATAGTATATACAAGACCAGATGTCTTCTCTGTGCTAGGTCGATTGTCATAATATATGGCAAAGCTAGTGAAATGCTATAGAATAGAAATAAAGAATTTAATACAATATCTGAGGGCTATGATTATTTAGAAATTCAAATACGGATCTGAGGGAGTATAATATCAAATTGTAAAGGAATACAATCTATCAGTAGATATTATAAAAGTCTTCATTGATGTAGACTGAGCAAGTGATTGATATAATCAGAAAAGTATTTCTGGGGAAGTTGTTATGTTCTATAAAGAACCGATATTGTGGGCTAATAAGAAGCAGAATCCAATAATAATATTGAATGCTGAATCTGAATATATATCAATGGCGATATTCATTAAGTAAGGGAGATGGTTAATTCAAATACTTTAAGATCTTGGAAAGATAGAATATATATCTATATGCGGAGATATTATTCAATTGCTAGGCAATAATCAAGAAGCAATAGCTCTAACCAAGAACTTATAAGTCGCACACCCTACTTTTGGGCCACCCTCCTTTTGGGCCACTTTTTCACACCAAAAACAAAGAAAATCACGATTTTTAATTTCTTCATTTATTGATATTATTAATTGAAATTTGGAATATAGATTCTTTATTTAAATATAAGCTAATTTTAAGATTTTCAGATTTTTAGTAATTTTTAGTAATAAGATATAAATGATTGAAATATTGATTTTCAAATTTATATGAGAATCACATACAAATTCGAAATTTTGATAAAAACATTAATAACTTTTTAACAAAAATTATTAAAAATAAATTATAAAATTTTATTATATCCTTTTATATATTTGTATATAAAAATCTAGACCCTGAAATTTTATTATTTTATATTAAGATTTTATTTGAGATTTTAAAATTTACAGGGATTAGAAATCAATAATTTCTTTATAAATCGATATTCACTCATTTCTTATAATCTTTTTTTGTATTTTATTATGACAAATATCTGAAAAATTTTATAAAATTTTACAATTTATTTTTAGTAATTTTTGTTGAAAAGTTATTATTGTTTTTAATAAGATTTCAAATTTGTATGTGATTCCTATACAAATTCGAAAACCAATATTTCAATCTTTTGAATTTCAATCAAAAGAATTATAAAAAATCTAAAACTTTTATAATTGATTGATATCTATATAAAGATTATATATATAAAGTTTCATTAAAATATATTTAGTTTTGAAGAAGATATTAATATATCAAAATGGCTAGTTTTGGTGTAAAAGAGTGGCCCAAAAGGGGGGTGGCCCAAAAGTAGGGTGTGCGACTTACCTATATAAACGATCAAAGTATATTGATATATACTATCATTTCATTAGGGATTTTACTGAAAAGGAAAAGGTAGTAATTAGTTATATCAATATATCGGATATGGTAGTAGATGGGATAACTAAACCCCTAGCAAGAGTAGTATTCGAAAGGTTCAAGGATATGTTAGGATTGAGACAATAGAAGCGCGAAAGATTGGGGAGATCAAAGGTGGTAATTCTTATGAGGGAGTATTAAAAGGAATAAAAGTTACTGATGTATTACATGTGTGGTGATTAGTAATATAGTTATCTAAACGGGCTAGATTAAACGAACCATAGACAGGCATATTGGTCACCCCCATATAATACTATGGGATGGACAATATGCTGATATGCATTGCAAGATAGTCAATACAGAGGCCTCTTCCATACAATCTTTCAACAAAATTTATAATATATTCAAGATCTTTGAAAATATTTTATTTATAAATAATTCAATTCTAAAACTAAAATTATTCAAATTTTCCTTAACGTGGTTTATCAGTACGTGCACCATATCAGCTAGTGCACCACTTCAAAATCACACCAAAATCAATGATTTTCCAATATTTGTATTTTATTAATTAATCAATATTTTTGAAAATTAAAAGAAGTTTTGATAATAAATAAAAATTTAATAATAGAGATTCTAAATTTTATATAAACAGTTCTATTACGTTTCAAAAAAAGTCTAAATTGTCACGATTATCATTACAAAACACTTATTGTAGTAATAACTCTTTTAATAATCAGACTTTTTGAAAATTAACTTGATTTTTATAATATTTTTCTTATTAAATATCGCATTTAAAAGATTTATTAAATTCTATTAATAAATAAAGGAAGTGCACGGTTACGCACAGACGAATTTTGTATGGAAAAAGGAGTGATGCACTAGCTGATATGGTGTACGTACTAATAAACCACGTTAATCGATTTTTTAATTATTAATATAAAATATTTATAATACAATAATCTATCTTTAATAATAAGGTATATATTCAATTATTAAGTATATTACTAAAAATAAAAGTTTGGTAGATATAATGTAATTTTATTATATTTATAGATATAAATCTTTAAGATATATTATATACTTTATAATAGGTAGAAAGGATTTTTTAAAATATTATAAATCAATTAGTAATAGTTAATATTATATAGGAAAATATAAGAAGCAGAAATAATAAGAAAGCTTAAGGAAGGGGTAGAAAAGGATATGAAAAATATTATGGAAATAGAAGAGAATATATATTTAAGAAAGGCTATATAATTTTATTAAATTCTAATAAAATTATTAAGATTGAATTTTATACTTGTAAATTCTGTAAAAAGAAAGGATATTAACAAGATATTTATTAGAAATATAATAAGGCTAGAGAAATCTTATATTCAAATAAAAAAATTGATAATAATGATTTTGTATAAGTGTTATGCAATATCACGTGCTACACATGTGCCCCGATCATCGAGATCGGCCTTTATAATCGATTTCAATTATATTATTATTATATTAGCTATTTTACTCATTATATAGTCTATTAGAATAATGATCTTTCTCAAATAAGTGTTTACATCGCCTATTTTGAGTATATATAAAGAATACTGATTATTATAATCAATTCTCAAATTAATCTAATCTATTAATTTTTTATTCTATTATTTTTCTATTAAAGGTGATTATTGATGTAGCTATTCTTCGTGATAGTTATAAGCTTAATTTGCTTTTAAATAATTGTGCAATAATCAATATATCTATTAGACTCATTTTGATATTTAATTCTTTTTATTATCTTTGCAAAAATCATTATGAGTAAAGTTGATACTTTGGATTCAATTATTTGGTTAAGTATTTGTGTGTATTGGAATCAATAGTACCGCTAATTTCAAAATATCTATATATTGAAAGGTATCTGGAACGATATTAAACCCAATAGGGATTTGATCGACCCGTTTATTCATAAATTTACATCAAAACACGAAAAAAAAAATTTCCATATACACTACAATTCTTTGATAAAGATTGATTTACAAAAGATTTGTTACAATTTATTAGAATCTCCAATCTCATACAAAAAACTGATACACAAAATCAAGAAAAATATAAATGTGCTTTTGAAAATTGTAAAGCTAAATCATTGATTAATCAAGATAATGATATTAATATAACCCTTCCACCAAAACCATTTTTATATACCTTTCAAAATGTATTGGCTAAATACTCTGCTTTTTAGAGTGAATATCACTTTGACAAAAACGAATACGATTGTATGTATAAAAAGTATAAGAAGATTTTTAATTGAATTATTGAAACTATAGATCAAACTTATCTAATGAATATTATAATCAAGAATAAGATTCAAAGGCTTACACCTATAAAGTTCCTTATCAAAAAACTAAAAGATTTTCTTGTATTTACATTACAAATAATCGAAGTTATAATAGTACAAAACTATTACAACTATCTCCAGTAAGTTTATATAGATCATACTGATCCAGTTAAATGACATGCTGAATGATTAAGTGCTTATACTAATACAATCGTCTACGATATCTTGGAAGTTAAGTATAACAGAGCAATCAAGGACTTTATATAAACTATAAAAAAACATATAACTCCTGAATAAACATCTACTATGTTTATATAAATCGATATAAATAATTAATTAGGGATACCAAACTATACTTTAAAACAATATGGTAATATCTTTGATGGTTTTGCTTACCAATATTCTATCGAACCTAAGACAAAGGATATCTTCACAGCCAATACTCCTTCAAATCAATCATCGTCTCAAGCGTCCGGTAAAGGCAAGCAAGGTAATGATGGAAAAAGAAATAACAATGGAAAAAAGTTCGCTAAAGGCAAGCAAGATAATGATGGAAAAAGAAATAACAATGGAAAAAAGTTTGCATGCCCATGCAGACAAGAAAGTGATTGGAAGACTGCTAATCCAAGAATGTATCATTCTCCAAAGGAATGCTACACAATCGAATTTGTCCTCACCAAAAAAAGCAATAGAAAGAAGATTTCTAAGATCACTAATCATAAGTGCACCCAAATCATAAATCGAATAAAATCCAACAAATGAAACAATACAAAAAAAGTCTAAAAAAGCAAGGGATGATTAAAATCCTCAAATCAAGCTAATCATCATGATTCTAGATCTAAACTAAATACCACAATCATTTAGGGTAGATCATCAAACAGAATCTATAACACTATACCAACAACCCCTTATCATTTATTCCAAAGCACCATCTTAAATAAAAATAGTACTATACATTTTATCAATAATATCTCACTTCTTAATGGATAAGAGTATACACCTTCTCCACCATCAGATTATATTAAATCTAGAACAACAATCTTCCTAATTGTTGGCCGTGGTACACACACAATCAAGAGGATTATTCATCGATTCAACAATCTTGAAAATGGAGATTTTATATTCAAGAACGTGGTATACATCCCTAACTTCCATATTAATATTATTTCGAAAACTAAATTGAAAAAAGTCGGTTTATAGCTTATAAGCATAGATTCTATTTTTCATTATGAATCTATTAATAACAATTCTATTGTTATTTAATGTACTCATACGAACAATCTCTTATTCCTAAAATACAATTTATTTTTATTTTATTTCCTATTCCTTATAAATATCCCAATAAATCGATCAATAATTATATATCCTTTAATCAATAAAAGAATCAAATAATCTTTTCAACAATCTTGTAATCCTTCAAGACTATAATATGACTCTGTTGAATTATAGTATGAAAGATTTAAACATTTAGGGAAAAGAAACATTAGAATATTTGATCTTCTTTACAAAAAATATCAGAATAAAGAAAATAACTAGATTGGAATATATCGATTATACCCGTATTCATACAAAACAAATCATTTCACAATCGTTTAGTGAATATCAATCACTGCGTTCTTTCTATAAAGTTCAATAGAATCTTTTCGATTTCATAAAAGAATATACTAAAGTTTTATGGCTTTTAGTAATCAAGGAAATATTTAGTAAAAAAATATTTATTTTCTTTCTTTATTAAAAATCTCATTTTGAAGTTTGTAAAACTATTTAAGGATTTCTTGCTTAGGTATTACGAAAATACGGTCTCTTTATTGTATATATTAAGTAAGATAATGATACCTTTATAATAAGTATTATGGGAGACATGGTATTCGAAAAATGGATAGTTTAAAAAGATATAGAATTAGAGTTATTACTATCCAATATATATAAATCAAATGGAGGATTAGAACACACAAGGCAAGAAATTATAACAAAACAGATCAAAATATATATTTCTTTAGAACTTTCTAATTGTATATAAATAGAAATTATATAAGTAATTATCTATCTATATAATATCAGTTTTTGTAAAATCTGTTTTTTTAAGTTTTTAAATGAGGTATTGGATATATAATTCCAAGATTATTATTGTTATTCCACACCATCAGTTATCAATCACTTAATTTACAATTTCCAACCAAATTGAAATAATATATATTGATATGGATATTGAATTTACTTATTGAATAAAAAAAAAGAACTTAGAATTAATAGGAAATTTTATAAAACTAATTCTAAAATATACATTAGATATTTCGTTGAGTATATCATAAGATTATTAATTTTTTACATATGGATTCCAAAGTTTAAGAGAATTATTATTATTTGTAATATTATGTTTAATGAAAATTATATATATAAGATTGATACTCTTAATAGGATTGTCGATACATTATCGAAATAGAAATTACAAGAACTCTCTAAAAAACTTGATATTTTAATTCCGATTGATATCGATGGCATTCTCCTAAAAGAAGAGTACAATAAGATTACTTCAGATTATGCTATAGCAATTTCCTTATCTAGTATTATTATACACATTACAAATATATTTATAAATGAATAGGATTCAGAGATATATTTGGGAGATGGGAATATACTTATAAATTGTAGAAAAATTATACCATCAAAAGATTTATAATCTTTAGCGGCTCAAGATTTAGATATTTCATTTTTGAAACGATTAGGTAATTTGCAATTCCCGGATATCAATTGTTTTATTTTAAACAATCCAATAAACATTAAAGAATTACCCATTATTCCAGAAAATATGAACTATGAGTTTATTAAACTTGTTATTGATGTTCTGCATGTAGAATACGAGAGTGATCCAAAGTCTCTGTTTACTAATGATTATACAGATTCTTCAACAAGTAAGGATGGTATACCTAAAAAGAACCCCATCCCTATGCCAAAACCAATTAAAAATGCACCTATAAAAAGTCCGCCTTTTCTAAAATCTTGTATAATAAAGAATACATTATTAGCTCAATTGTTTATTTTTAAGAAAAGAGTATTTGATCCATTTATTGGAGATAAAGCTGATCTTTATAAACAATTATCTAAACAACAAAGAGTTATAAAGATTGAAATTCTACGATCAACTCTTAATCCATTAGAATATCAAATATTCAACTTCGATCCTCCTATTCCTAATATTCTGTTTCCAACCAATTACAATTATTTAACTAAACGGCAAGATCTCCTGAAACAAAAATCAGGGATATTAATAAACTATACATTTATTGGTACAATCATTACAAGCCTATCTAATCAAGGTGGTAATAGATTAGAAAACTTCCATAAGACATTTTGACCTAACCACCCAATTATAAAACAAAAGGAGAGCAACAACTTTTATATTACTGTTTACAGTGTGATTGTTGTAATTGTTCGAATAAAATCTAATCCTTTTATTACCCTAAATAAGGATTAGCGAAAGGTATTGCCAAAAGTTTATCTCTTAGATTTACTATTATTATTTAAACACTATCATCAATTTAAGAATTATTTTCTAGGACTTTGATTTAAGTATAAATATGAAATTGAAATCAATAACCTAAAGGAAAGAAAAACCTAGTATAAAATAAATATAAAGAATACTTTAATCATTTTTATTCTATTATAATAGATATTTATATACAAATATAATAAACAAGGTTTCTTATCTAGATATAAAGTAAGATTAGTAATATAAGGGAATCTTTAATCAAAAGATATTATTAAATTTATTTATATTGTAATTCTTATTAAACAATTATTTAGGATTGTTATAGTATTAATTATAAAATACAATTTGAAAACCAAGCAATTCAATGTAGTAAATATATTTGTTAATGTTTATAGAGATTTATTAGGTATATTAATAGTTTATTATTTGTTAAATAGATTTAAAAAATCAAACAAATATATAATATTTAATTACATTCTGTATAATCTCCATGATTCCCTAGCGATTTGGTTTAAGGACTTCAGTATTATATTGAAAAATCTTAGCCTCATTTAATATAAAAAGGAACCCTATCTTTTTATAAATCTAGAATAGATAGTCTTAATCTTATTCTTTATAAATAACATACAGATTATCTATCACAAAAAGAATTTGATAATAACTAATCATATCATCTCTAATATCAAGGCTACCTACAAACTCCGTGATTTAGATAATACAAAATGATTTCTAGATATTTATATTATCTGTAATCGAAAAGTGGGAAGATTATAGCTAGCATATAATATATACATTAAAAAGATTATAACAAAATTTAATTTCAATTAAAATAATGTATACACTTTATTACCCTTTATAACATTTGTAAAGAATAATAATAAAACAAATATTATATTTATACAAATATATTAGGAAAAGGTAGGATCTATATTATATATTATAATTACCATAAAAGCTAATATAGTATTCGCTATATTTCAGTTCAGTTATTTTTTCACTAATCTATTTCCGGATTATATAAAAGTAGTTGATTATTGTATTCAATACCTTTGGAATATAAAGTATCACACTATTGAATATAGTAAAGATCAAATCCCTCAACTTTTATCGTTTTCAGATACATCCTTTACAAACGATCTAGAAACTCGACAATCATTATAAGGTTATGTTATTTCGTTATTTAAAAGATTAGTAGTCTGGAAAGCTTCGAGATAAGATATAATAACTATATCTATTATTGAAACTGAATTATTAAATATAGAATATATATCAAAAGAAATCCTTACAACTCTTCGATTCCTTAAGGAAATTAATTTTTTTGTTAAACTATTAGTTATTATATTTTACAATAATTAATAAACCATTAGATTAATAATAGACAAGAACAAGAGGATCATTATTAAATTAAGATATGTTGATATTCAGAATATATAATTAAAACAAGAATATATAAAAGGAAACTTTTATTTCACTTATCTTTCAATAACTGAAATAATAGTAAATGGATTCACAAAGAATTTATCTTATCAAAAGTTTAATCATTTTATATTACTACTAAATCTCCAAGATATTAGAGACAGAATTACTGAGATTATTTGATTAATTTTCTTTTGAGAGTCTTTCTTTTTTCAATATATTCAATATCAATCTGTAAAATCTTAGCCTTCCTTTTCTTTTCTTCAATAATATTATCAATAGATATTCCCTCGAATGTTTCACACTTCTTATTATCATCAGAATCTCGAGGAAAAGAAAATTAATCCCTTATCTCCTTATCATTTTTGTCAATATTTATATCCAAATTGAATTAAACTTTTCTTTTCTTTTTACCCTTCAATATAATCTTTCTATATGTCTTGTTAAAAACAAACCCAGAAGCTACAGGCTTATTGAAAGTCTTTAGCCGTTTCGCAATAGATAATAAGGAAGGAGAAGATCTCTAATTCTTAATCGGAAAGGGAGATATAGTCACCGATCAAATTGATCGACTCAATCGAAGAGAAGTCCTGAGTGATTGCACTAATCAAGGGGAAACAATCTGTATTGATAATGAGAGAGATATATTAGGAATAAAATCTAATAAATCCAAATCAAGGAATTCATTATCTTCTTTTTGCATTGCTAATATTACAATTATTGTAGTACAAGCCGATTTTGCATTGGGAATAGTTTTTTATCAAAATGATTATCAGTTCAATCAGATAATTGATTAAAACTTTCAAGAAATTTATCTGATCCAATAAAACCACAAAATTCGGATTCGAAAATTTAATCAACCTTTTTACTAAAAGTTTTAAAAAGATTAGTAATGTAATATAAGTATATGTAAAACATTTCCAACATCAAAAAAAAAAGAATTCTTATGTTTGAAGCACTTTCTATCATCTTTATAATAATCAGATAAAAGAGATTGGATATATTCAATATATAGGATTGCATATTAATCATTTTAATCTTTTGTATCCCGAATTCTATTCTTAGAATAATCTTTCCGATTCGAAATTTTTGATTTCTTTGATTTGAAACTTAAAACAGAAAAAGAAAAAAAAGGTGATTTATTCAAAAAAGAATTATTATTCAAGATAACAATCCCTTCTTAACTATTAGAAACTTATACAAAAGGATTTGCTTGCTTAGCAGCAATAATAATAGTACGATTTCTCTAATCAATATGGCCACAAAAGAACGATGGACTAGCCTTCTTCAGAACACTATCAGATTTGATAAATGCATTGAAACTAGATGCACTTTTTGAAGGACTCCTGTTATCCTTCCCAGGAAAATGACTCCGAGCAGAAATGGATATTAATAAAGAATGGAATTTGTAAGGAAAACTCAAAACATTAATATTAATCTCAATAAATGAACAAATAAAAAAAGGAGAAACAATATCTTATTATATAAAAAATATAGAATTAATATAATATGGAGATCAAATTATATTAATTATTTTATATTAATAAGAATAAGTCAAAGAAATTTGTGATCGAAATAGAGATACATATTTAGTAATAAAAGAATAATCCGTTCAGAAGATTTTTTTTTAATAAAAGGAGGTATAATGAAAACTCTAATTGAGACTATACAAAATCAGGATTTGAAAAGAATAGGAATTATTTTATTTTTATTATTACAATCAATCAATAAATACTCTAAAAAACTTTAAAGCCTTTAAACACCTTGATTCTAGATATTTCCATTAGAAAACCATTATACATATAATATATTCAAATCAATTTACAGATTTAGTATGTTTGCAACACCTTTAACCCATCGAATCATTCCTAACCATTTATTTATGTATACTCTTGAAACATTAGATTATCAATTCAATAATCTATATATATATATATATATATATCAGAAATACAACTACCTAGTTTATCCAATACATTTCCTTGTTTTTATATCATTTTTCATTCCTTTGTTTGCAAAATTTATATGTCTGGCAAGGAAATCATTTATGTATATTATACAAGTGAATATATTATTATTTGCAGCGTTTGTTGCCTAAAAATTAGAAAACTTTCTTTTGTCCTTAGACAGATCGAGATTACTTCAATCTGAGGGGTGTGTTACACAATATTATGTGTTACATATATGCTCTGATTATCGAGATTGGTCTTTATAATCGATTTCAATTATATTATCACTATATTAGCTACTCCACTCATTACATAGTTTATTAGGATAATAATCTTTCCCAAATAAGCGCCTACGTTGTTTATTTTGGGTATATATAGAGGATACTGATTATTACAATCAATTCTCAAGTTAATCTAGTCTATTAATCCTTTATCCTATTATCTTTCTATCAAAGGTGACCACTGACGTAGCTATCCTTTGTGATAATAAGTAATTGTAGCAAACAAATATATTGATTTCTTTTATTCTTATATTACAATGTGTATTGAAATCCAAAATAATATATAGATTCTTAATTTAGGAGTTTTTTATTATTTTACTAGTTTTATTGAAAATCTTATTAATATTATATATTAGGATATATTACAAAAAATCAAAATAATAAATCATATATAACGTGGTTTATCAGCATGCGGGCCATATCATCATATGGGCCACTTCATTTTGTATACAAAATTCGTCTGTGCGTAACCGTGCACTTTCTTTATTAGCTAATAGAAATTTTCAAAAATTTATTATATAAAACCTTATTTTCAAATATTTCAAAAATCTATTTTTTCTTTCAAAATCCTTATTTTTATTAAAGTTATTAAAGAAAAAGAGATTTTATAACGCAAAGTGTGACAATTTCGAGTTAAAATGGATTATTTAAAAAAGAAACCTAAATATTATAAATATTATATTTTTATTATGATTTTTCATGATTTTTCCTTTCAAAAATAATGACTAGTTATTAAAATATAAATATTAAAAAACCTCGATTTTGGTGCATTTTCGAAGTGGCTCACATGATGATATGGCCCGCATGCTGATAAACCACGTTATGCTATAAGTATTATATATGGGATAGCTATTATTAGCAATTTCATATTAAAAGATATTTGGTATATTAAAGATTTTTGATATAATCAATTTATCTCAATTAGAATATTTACTGAAACTGTAACGGGTTGTACCCGTACAAAGCTTGGTCACATGACCTGCGCACGTTCGTATGACTCAGCATAAGGATACAACAAAAACACTGTTCGTACGGAAAATCCTTATTTCCTCTTTAGTTAATTCTTCTTGTAATATAGACTACCAATTATATTGACCCCTTTATCTTTGGCCCGTAACAGAAACAGATCGAAAAGTCATTTTCGAAAGGGATTCAGTGTTATATTGGAAAAATGGTTAGCTAGAAATAACTGCAAAATGCATCAATAGTAGTTATATTATTCGATAACTATTTATTCAATAAATATATATAATTAATTTAGAATTTGATATAGAAAAGATTGATGCAAATAATAATAAAGCTGAGATAGTATATCAATATTTAGATCATTTCAATTATAATCAAATGGATAAACTAAAGAAAGCTTCAAATAGCTTATACTATATTAAAAGGAAGAGAAATACCAATCGAAAAGCTTACAAGCTCTATTCCGTAGAAAGAATGAATAAATATTTCAATAAGTATATAGCTATTTGTATATCTACAAAACTATATCGTTTATATATAGATTTATTAGGAATTCAAGAACCTTTTGAAAATAGAAACAGATACTTTATCGCAATTGTTAACAATACAACAAAAGCAACTTGAACCAAATTCACAAAAGATAAATCTGCTTGTATTATTGTGCCCATTTTGATGAATTTGATTAATTAAATTGAGAAAGAGTTTAATTATAAGGTTGCTATTATTAGAGCAAACAATAGAAAGAGTGAATTTGGAATATTATTTTAAACAGAAATTAAAAAAAGAGATTTAATCTTTGAACTATTACCTTTCAGAAAATATTTTATAAATAAAATTGTAAAAAAGAAAATTCAAAAAATTAGTATTATTATAAAATTGTTATTAAGCGAATCTAGAATTGGATTTAATATATGAGAACTCATTATTAAATATACTATATATCTGAAAAACAGATTTTCTACCAAATCTTTATCTTTTGAAAAAACTGGAATGCTTTTTACAATAATAATATTATATGAAGCTATATATAATAAATAACCTGACTTTAAGAAACTCAGGATATTCAATTGTAAAGTATAAACCAGAAACCCTTAGCAATCAGATTTGATAATAAAGAAATTCGAGTCTAAAATACTTAAAGGAAAATATATTATAATTAAAATAAATAAAAATAATATCTATCACCTTCTCAATCTTTATATTAAAACTATTATTAAAACAATAGATACTGACTTTAATAAATATAAATATCTTTTCAAAGATCTTAAAGATAAGGGAATTCCAGAATCACCCGGAACAAAAAGGAAAAGAAAATCTCCTTTATATAACAAGCAAAAGACTACAAAAAGAAGGATACAATTCGTATTACAAGAAGATATATACAAAGATATATATATCAATAAGCGAATAGAAGCTTAGATCCAAAAAAAGTAAAAAGAAGCTCGAATCTATTCTTTGCATATACTACAGTAATAACAACTATAGAGAACTAAACATTTAATACAAAATGTATAAGTACTTTTATTTTCAAGATAAAGAGTATAAATAGTTATAGAGATTTCAAAAGTTAGATCTATTCCAATAATTATTTTAATTCGAAATACTTTGAATAAGAGTTGTAAGAAACGATTGAGAAAGATTTTTAATAATTAAATTGTTTAGTATATAATTGTATTATATATTATTTTCATATATTCTAAAGACTTTATAATTTATAACTTTAATTCAATATTTGAAAAATTAATAAAGTTCAAAGATATTATACAAAGGGATATTCAAATATAAATAAAAGTAATCAAAAATGAGTTATAAAGTTTTAAAAATAATAATATCTTCGAAGTTATAAATAGAACTGTACTTATAAACTAAAAGCTATTAAATAATAAATATATTCTAAGAAATAAATTAAATCACTTTAATAAATTGATTAGAAGAAAAATAAGACTAATAATTAAAGATTATTTTTAAAGATATAGAATAAACTTTTAAGAAATCTTTATTAATATAATAAGATATTTTATTAATAAAAATTATAATAAAAGATTTAGAAATTAATAATATAAATATTAATATTATTTTCTTAAATAATAAGCTAACAAATACAGAAATCCTTATAGAAATATTAAGATATTTCGAAGAAATCTTTTTTAAAATTAAATTCAAAGATAAATTATATTTCAAATTCAAAAAATTATTTTATAGATTTAAATAAGTATTAAGAATTTAATAAACAATTATATAAAAATTCTTTAAAAAGATTGAATTCAAAAAATCTATAATAAATTTGAATCTTTTTATAGAAAAAGGAGTATATATTTTATTATATATAAATAATTTATTAATAATAGGAAACCATATCAATATAAATTCAATAAAAAAATAATAGAATGTAAATAGAAATATAAAGATTTAAATAAAATCAATATATTTTTAAGCATTTAAATAAAATGAAATTGATAAGATTGATTATTTAAAATATATTAATCAAATTATATAAAAAAGATTTTATAAAGATTTAGGATTGATTTTATTAATACAAAAAATTTACTTCTATTTCTTAATACAATTATACAAAATGCAAACAAAAACGATTTACTTTACGAAAACGATAAGATTTTATATCTTCAAATTATTAATAATACTATCTACTCTTTTAATTATATTTGATTAGATATAATATATACTATAAGCCAGCTTATTTATATTATATATATATTAAAGGAAAGTTATCTAATATTTACAAAACATTTGTTTCAATATTTTATTAATACATATTCAATTAATATAGTCTATTTAAATCAATTAAATATATTTATATACAAATATTATATATATACAAATTCAATTTGAGAATTTACTTTTAATAGAAAATTTATTCAAGAAATATCAATTATTAAATATAATAATACTATAATATAATTTTTAATAAAACAGAAATTGATATCTTTTTGTATAATAGAAATTGAGATTATAGTAATTAATAAAGAAGTAAAAGAACTAGTTTAAATAGAAAAGCTAATAAAAGACTTGAATAAATGTTTAAAGATTAAACTCTTTATTTCAATACTATATTGTAATAATGTAAATAAAGTCGATTGAATATAAAAGAATAAGTTTTATAACAAAACAAAATATATTGATATTCGATGATATTATATTCGAAAAGATATAGTGGATATTAAAAGATTGTATATTATATGAATCCCAGGAATTAAGCAAACAGCCGATATTTTTACAAAACAGCTTATATATTCTGGCTTTATAATTTATAGAAAAGATTTAGGATTGAATCTAAAATACTAAATATAAATATATCAAAGAAAGGTTATTAAATATAAAATTAAAAAGAAGAAAACAAGAATATATAACTTTGCTATTTTTAAGCAAAGTTATATATAAATCTAGTACACCTTATTTCACTTACTTCAGATAAGGATATTGTCGGAACGTACGATCACATGCTTAAGCGAATCACATGATTCTTCCCACTATATATATAATGGGAAGAATCATACCTTATTCTAGATTATCTCAATTCATATTATTCATTTTATATAGGCTATACAGTGCTGTATACGGTGATTCGAGTCGACGACACCCCCCCCCCCCCAAGTGAATCCAACAGATATTGATAGAAAAGTATTTTTATATTATAATGTGATTAGAGATCGTAGATGTGACGGGTTGCACCTGTACAAAGCTTGATCACATGACCTGCGCACGTTTGTATGACTCAGTATAAGGATACAACAAAAAACTGTTCATACGAAAAATCCTTATTTCCTTTTTAATTAATTCTTCTTGTAATATAGACTATCAATTATATTGACCCCTTTATCTTTGGCCTGTAACAGTAGAGTAATTGAACTTTATAGGAGATGTAGATATTATAGGCAATTTAAAAGGAATTGATATTATTGTAGGAATTAATAAGACTCATTCTTCAAATATATATATAGAGCCTATATAATTGAATGATAGATTCTTATTATAGGGGGGATGTTGGAAATCATATGTATAATATGTGTGTAGCATGTATACACTACTATAAAACTCCTCTATCCTGACTTTCCGGATATATAGACTTTAACCACATCTTTCAATACATCACTCTTTATGTGTAACTTGCTGTCTATTTCTGACACAAATAAATGAAAGATCGGAAAATAAAGATTCAATAATTTATAATAATTTATAAATTACTACAAAAAATCAAGCTATACAATTTAATTTATCAAGCTATAATTCGAAAAGACAATGAGTTGAAGATAATAAAACTATAATTAATAGATTCAATAAAAAAGGAGTTAAAAAAGATTTCATAATATATTTAATAGATATAGATAATTTCCTAAATTAAAAATTGAAGAATATTTTATTAATCTTTTTATTAATTTTAAACAATATACCTTATAATATTAATTACTATTTATTACCCATTAAATTATTTATTACCTATTGGATTATCCATTACCCATTGGGTTATCCATTACCCATTGGATTATCCATTACCTATTGGATTATGAGTAACCTATAGTATTTTGGATTACCCATAGATAATGAGATAGGTTTTTAGAAATCCTACCTATTCATTGGATATTCAATGAGGTGTATTACTCATTCATTAGAACCATTACCCAGTGGGTGGGGTCCCATTCACTAGGTTTTCTACGCAGACTAGCTATGTCTACAAGACTGAATCCTTTGAGGCATAAGGGGCTATACGATTATTCTAGAATGATGGAACCGTCTTTCTCTTATGCCACTCTTTCGAGGTTTGGATGTTGGAGGAGGAAAGACTAGTTGGGGCACAGGAAGAACGTCTGAGGTGGAAACTGACACGTACCCAGAATTATACCAAGTAACCCCAAGAAGGTAGACTCCTCACTCATAAGCTATTCAGAGACTCAAGAGTAGCTCACTTCTACCATACCAAACAATATTAACCAGCCGTTTGAATGACTATAGTATGAATTCTTGCCATCAGCAATTCTGGGCAGCAAGCCAGAAAATAAACGGTGACCTCTTTCTCATAAATCTTTGTTTTCTACGTTGTATGCTATCTTCGTTAACCATGTCCAAGCGTTCTGATGTATGATTCAGTTTTCAATTAGAGCCTTTCAATCATACAACATTAGGGATGAAGATCCGGCGAGCAAGATGGAGGAGATCGTTTAAGGAATTTTGGAGGAGTTGACGGGGTGCTGGATGGGATTCATGCGAGATATCGGGGGATGGTGATGATGAGAGACCGCTTGGAGATTGATTAGGCCCAGGGTGAAGGTGGAGGTGAAAATGAATTGATGCCCTTAAGGATATGCAAAAGAGAAGGTTGTGATGGTAGATGGTGAGGATGAATCCGAGGGGTAAAATTGCGGTAAAGGAAGTACTTTGCGATGCTTTCAATGGCTTCTCAGATCTACAGTAATTTTCAATTTGCCATCGCATTCTTATCTGTGTGATCAAAGACTTGAAGTATCGGTATCTCACATACATATCAAAGTTCCTTAGCCTCAAAAATATTGACAGAAAGAAACAAATCCGCTCTGCTTTCTTGTCCTTTCCTCCATACAGCTTCACAGAATACTGATAGCTGCAGTATAATAGTACTGATATTTGAGGTTGATCTACTCGCCCTTCTGAGACGAAAGTAGATAAAATGGTCACAAAGATGTAAAGCATGTGCCGCTTGAACATTGATGATCAACTGATATGAATTAGTGATTCTGATAGCTCGGGCTCTAGACCGAGAAGTTTTGTTGCATATCTCATTCTCACCTTTCAGACAGTTTCTGAATAGATTCCCAATCTTATCACTTGTTGAAGCGTTCTTAAGATTTTGTATATCGGAAAGGGTCCCATGATGATATATATCAATGGTCCGTGAAGCCAAGCGTTACCCAAGAATTGTCCAAAAGATGAAAATAAGACATGCAACAAACCTTATCGTATACTCAAATCACGTGTATGAGATACTTAGTAGACTGAACCTCTGGAGTGGTCTCATCTAAGAGGTATCATAGTACAATAGTAGAGTCTTGCTCGATAGGTTTGAATATTCAAAGCAAGGCATAAAGGATGAAGACGGGTATGATTATGTCGATAGAAATGCAACAGAGATCTCTGGATAAGGTTGAGCGTACAGATGGAGATCACTAGATGGTATCATAGCAATAGGATACTCCAAGTTTTCCATCATGCCTCACTCCACCCATAGCGTTCCTCCACTTTAGAGTATGCGAACGAGAACCCGTCCCAAAACGTTTACTAGCAGAGATGAGATGGAAATGTTTCAGACAACAATGGAAGTTGAAACAATGCCAAATCCGGGGGGATAGGTTCGGTTGGGGATTCCGGAAGAAGTGATGCTACACGTCCCATCTGACATACATCAAATAGAACCACTTTCTCGCATCTAGAAAATCGAGAGATCCAGTTTGATAATGTGGCGTTTAGATAATAGTTCCTAGTGGTTGAAACCTACCAATGAGATATATGGATCGGGAAGCCACAGCGTGGTGTTCAAGTACTGGTTGTCGAGCTGTGAGGCTGATGATACTTGGTCCATTCAAAAGCTCCAATTAACTAGGCTATGCATAAGCGACGTTTCAACATCTTCTGTAAGGCACAAACCAAACTGTACAGTCAAGCAAGATCCATATCTGCGTTGTGAAGACATGTCCCAAGAATGTCTAACATTGTTGTTTGTTGGATGGAAAGATCATCTTTTGCACAACGCAATGATGATACGTGCCATTTGAACTGAGGATAGCAAGGAATTAACTTCGGGGCGGAATGGGCCTTCCCGTTTTGCTGTCAATCACGTGGAGCTATTGTGGCTAATTGGTCATAGCGCCAAGCGTCAAAAAACTCATGACCCCTCGTAACCCAGCCTCCTCAAAAATGGATATGACGGCTCTTCATATGCAAGACGTGAATCATTGGGTCATAATGTTGGACTCGAGGTTCACTGCCACGTCTTTGCTCAGATAGATCTGAAGAATAACTGTCTCACAGTCGTTCTTTAAATTGCTAACAGTTCCTTTCCTTAAGTTGACATTTTTAACAGGACTCGATTATATTCAATACTCACCAAAAATGTATCATCATACTCCCGAATCACTATTACCTCGGACAGACTCGAAAAACCCCAATTCAACATGTCGAGGCCTATCATCAAATGGAAAACCATGTCGGAGAGGTCTGACTAAATCACCACGAAATTCACCGAGTCCGAGTCCTTCAAGAGGAGCGCTGAGTCCAGATGCATTTTGTTGGCAACATAAGGACCAAGCTGGACAAACTGCTGCACCTACTCAACCTCGACCAAATCCCCTGCGTGAGAGATCAAGCGTAGACACATTGGTGGAGAGATTAGGCCTCCTCGAGGTCGATCAAAAGAAAACCAAGGGAAAACAGCGTCAGACTTCAGAAGATAATCGTGGCAGACGACCCGGGACAAGCAATGCTTCGAGGAATGAGCAGCAACGTCTTGAAGCTCAACGGCTGCAACAGGAACAAGAATGGCAGCAGGCACAAGCACATCAATCACACGAACATCCTGAAGTTCCACATTCTACCAATGAAGGCCACGGACGACGCAAAAGAAGCACTCTAGAATTATTATGTTGCGGCGCAGAAGACGAGGAAATTCCACCGAGACCCCAACAAAAACCACACGAAGGACGTTCTTCCTCTCATGTTCCAAGTTCTCGCATATCAGATCATCTCGATGTGCCATCTCATACAACTCGTCCAGCATCAAGACCTTCTTCGAGACCGCACACATCATCATCGAGACCTTCGACTTCCAAGCCACCCGAAATGCTTCAGCGTCCTACCATGGAACGTGATCCATCCTCGAGAACGGGAGAGTTTCTAGCCCATATTCCTTCATCAGCAAGCCCCCAGACAACAGCTGCATTATTAGCGGAATTAGCTAAACCAATCTCTGATGCTGATCTTCCTGGATTTATTTATATGTTCTGGTTGACCGATGAAGGGTTACCCACGAGACCTTCCGATGAAGCAGCTGGTTCTCTTCTAACACCAACAACCAGAGCTGGACCTGGCCATCGACGAACTTCTGATGTTCTTGAATCCTTTACTTCTGCTCCACCGAACAAGAAGGAAAAAACAATGCTTCTCAAAATTGGAAGAGCCGAAAATGTTTTTGCTAGGATGCAACAGTGGAAGAAACAATGCGGTTATAATCTGTCATTGATCCGATACTATCCTTATCATGATTCGTCTAAACCGCCATCGAGAAAAGTTAGCGAAAATGAGGGACCTCAAAAGGTGCCAAATGTGCACAAGGTCGAAAGACTGATTCATATCGAATTATCGGCTAGAAGAGTAAATTGCGGGAAATGCAAAGCATGCGGGAAAGAACATAGGGAATGGTTTGAAATTGATGCCAATAGGGATGGGGTTACAATGGTAGATGAGGTCATTAAACGATGGGTAGACTGGGCTGAGAAGGACGAGGCGTCTAGACATTAGATATAGAGGTTAACATGCATAGGTAATGCGGTGTCATCATAATTAATTACGGTCTATTATATTCTTCACTTTAATTCTTGAATGCTCATTCAACGCTCTCAATATATATGTGAACTCCCTGTCCGTTACGTCCAGACTGGTTACTTACAGTTCCACATTGAAGATGGGCAAGCTGGGCGGAGTTGGCTAGTGCCAATTCCTGCCTTGCTTGTAATACAGACGTTAGTAGATTCAATACTTATCGTTGCTTAGTATCAGCTTTACACTTCATTTTCCGAGTCTGGTAATTATGTAGGAGGAAATATTCCCCTATGTCAGCCTTCGCGTAATTCAGTACCAGTGTGCCTTTGTTCTGGAGCATAATCTAGACGCTCGTTTTGGGACTATATAATCTCCAAAATAATATTAGATCGCAAAATATCTAGATACGAATTATTTCTGAATGGTCAGACGTCGCAAACACTCTTGGTGGTTGGATCAAATGTGAATCAGTGGGTTATTGGAGATGATCTTTTTCTGTTTGCTATGCATTCAATATCTCTCTCTGTGCACTTAAGAGTGCTGATTTCAGAACTCCCCTTTCCGAACCTATGTTTTCGTGCAAAAAGCAGACGTGGAGATTCAAAATTATTGTTTGTTGTGAGGCAAATGATTATGAAATGATCTATCCTGAGAAGTTCGTATGAATCCTTGAATGTTTGAACATTCTTCAATCATTCAGTGATTATACCTCCATTCACAATTATTGAATTCAATTTGCAACTTTTTCCAATAATCGCATATTGAACTACAAGTGAGATATAAAAGCACACACTTTCTCTCCCATCACCCTGTCAATAGATGCAAATATTCTAAACATTACAGAACTCCATTTCAATCAAATTCTGTGGTAAGATCAAGACTGTTCAGCAACATCGTATCTCTACAAAAATGCCCTACTATTACTCCTATCCATATCCTATCCACCCCTATCCACATTACGTCCCCATCGTACCCGTCTACCCAACCGCAACAGTAACTCCAGTCTCCGCCCCCATAATCCAACAAACGCGAGGATCCAATCCACTTCATGGACAAGATCCCGGCCCTGCACCTCCTGGCATAGGAAATCACATCGCGGGTTATGTTACCGGTATGTATTGTACATCGGTGAGTGGACCCCGCAAGATGCGCGAATGAACTAATTTGTTTGTGAGTAGGTTTGGCGGCAATAGGCCCTCCAATAGTGGGAGCTGCACCAGTAGCAGTATCTCAACCGCATACTTCGGATGCATGTGTAAATTGTCGGAATCAAAATGCAAATACTCCTTCAGAAAATGCACCTGCTAGTCCTTCATCTTCAGTGCCAAAACCTCCAACCACCAAACCAAAATCTATTCTGAAACCAACGCCAGCTCCTGCTCCCAATGGAGCATCCTCATCTTCTTCGCCTCCTTCATCTCCTACAAAGTCTGACTCCAAATCCAAACTCGAACCTCCGCTCAATATCCTCACCCATGCAAATACAAATCATAATGCAAACCCGAATCCGAAGCTGGCAGCTTGACAATTATTGAAGGACTGTCTTCCTTCTGAGAAGAGGTCTAGTGGGAGTTTATCAGGGCCGTCGAGGAAGAAGGTCAAATTTTGCGGGGACAGTAAGCGATAGTGTAGAGCGGAGAGATGGTGATTCTAATCTTTCATATTATAAAAACGAGTTGTTGATCGTTCAAGAGTATAATAGTCTTAGAGGAGTACAGCAAGTGCTCGGTATTTGTATCGATGTTTTTGAATAAGGGATAGCTCAATGTATACAAATGTCTAATAATGCATCCATGCCTTTTTCTAACGATACGTGCCATTTCCCCTTGTTTGTCTCCTCGATGATCACTGCCTAGGAAATCCAACCGTAAATTCCCATACCGTGCTGAAATATATAAAGTCAAACATATTAGGCGATTCAACAATTATTTTTATTTTTATTGTTCTGATATCTCGAATTGATTAAAATTGGATGTAGAGCAATGAAAAATTGTAGGTCAGTGAGGACCACCAGTAGGTGCTCGAACCGACGGGATGGTACGAAAATAGATTCGTAAATGTCTCTTGTTATATCAACCAAGTTATCTTAAAAAAATTTGTAAACATTTATTAGAAATGAAACAATCAAAATACAAATTGTGATATTAAACAATTAAATGATTCATTTATTGAAATTTTTGTAACTTGAAAAGTGTCTCGTCGATCCATGCACCCACTGGTGGACAAAGGTAACAAAGGCACAGCAATGATACAGAATTCGGCGTTCTCTGCCATAGATGACTTCGCATATTTCATTGATAAAAGTGATATTCTGAGTGCCTTCTCCGTTATTCTGCATAAGATCTACGGCTCAGGACACCGCTTTGGCTTGTCATTATACAACTCCAGTTGTGCTTTATGGTGGAAGACTGTAGATGGAAATCATCCTTCGCCACCCGAGTCTGTGGTGGATTGTTTTCTATCATGGCTGTGGTCATCTGTTGCGAATAGAGTAGAATTTGATTGAACTACCAGGAGTTGATACGGTACCTGCAGCATCGCTGCATCTTTAGCATAATGAGGAACTCTTTCTTCCAAGGGCAAAGAAAGCCATCAATCTTGCTCTTAAGAAATCCGTCGGAGTCGCAAAACCATCGGTAGCAAGTGCAAAGAGTAGTTGCTCGCCGTCTTGTCTTAGTTGCTTGGTAAGAGGGACGCTTTCATGGAAAATTTCCAGGAGAGTTTGATTCTAAAGCGGAAGAATGTGATGCTCGTATTTATGCGGGATGGGATGATCTCGGCGATACGTGTGAGGAAGCACACTATGTTCATAGGAGATCCACGGGATATGAGTGGAAAAGAGTTGAAGAGGGGAGATTTCCAAAACAGATGCAAAAGTGGTGCAACGAGAAGTCTATGTTAGTTCATACCAATCGCAGCAAGTTTATGTCAAATTGTCGGAGGAAAATCAAGTACCGTTTTATTTTCCTTAGAAACAGAGACAACTCGGAATGCAACAATCTATAGAAGTAGTAGTAAATTCATAATCGATTCGATCTATATAGCTAAGCTAAGACCATACGATATAACAATCTATATAATATCCAATGTTTTAATGTTTATTCTATACGGGGATTTAAAATGAGCTTAATGGTTGTATGGACGGATGACAATGGTACCAGTAGGCGGGTTGGGTTGGCAAGAGCGTATTTGAAGACTTGGGCCGAATCCAAGCCACAGTTCCATGGCTATATTATAGAATAGGTAGATATTTGAAATGCTATGATGATAGCATGTGTTTTGCAATGCTGAACTCTTGACTAAATCTCCATTGCTTCCAAATTTTGGACCAACTAATCGCATAAAGTAACATCATCCCAGTCTCCATCCCCTGTATTTCACGTCAACAGGATCACCTAAGAACACAATCACAACCACTACCACTAATTCACTACCAGACTTCATCTTTGAATCCAGCCTCCTTCAACTGCTTTCAATAACGGACTTTCCACAACTCCTACTATCATCTTCACAACATCTGCAGATAACTCCGTCTTGTATACGTCTCCCTGTAACATTCCCACCCCAATGCAAACAACATTCAGACCCATTCCTCTCTCTCTGGTCTTAGTATCACCTGCTTCCTTTCCAGTCTCATCATTCGCGAGTCCACTCGGTGCTTCTTCATCCGTGACCTCTTTATCAGTCAAAAATTTCAGCATAGCGCTCATGGTAGTCCCAGAACTAATCACGTCGTCAATCAACGCTATTCTTTTCCCTTTGACCAACGACAAAAGATTAGGATCGAGATAGACCGGTGGTCCCTGACCAGGTTTGTCGAAGAGACATGATATCTTGGTGGTGAGTTGGTCTCCATACCAGGGTTTCTTAGAGTAACCCCATGGGATGTGACGATCTTATGGAAAACACTAGTCAGCACATCAATCTTCTTCGCTTGTACGGTAAGAATTTATCCCTCTTTCGACTCCATCGGAGACCCGGAAACACAGTGTTAAACCAAGCATTCTCACAGCTCTCCAAGTAAAGGTAATGGAATAAAGGGGCTGGTAGACGAAATATATCATGGGCGAGATTATCAACTTACCAAATCCTAATTTTTCCGCCACAAAAGGCGCCAAAACCAATCCACCAGTCGGCAATCCCATCACAACTTCCGGGTTAAACTTCCTTATCTTGCTCGCCACAATCCTGGCCAGTTCCTTCACAACCGTCATTGAAGCATGCGGCAATGCCAATGAACAAACAGCAATGCCATTTGTGGTATCGCCCAATGGTCTAATAGGAAGAAGCAGGCTTGTGTCTGGAGTAAGAGAGGCAGCGAACGAGTATTGATAGGGTGGAGCTGTTGAATATGGGAGGGATGCAACGGATGCTGTGGGAATTGTTTCTTGCCAGTAGGTAGTCGTGGGGCGGGTGAAATGGGTATGGGTTACGGGACCGATAGTCTCGCAGGGGTAGTAGGGTATGTGACGGCTGGTTGATTCCATGGATTGGTTGCTGGTTGTGGTAAATGGTGCCGAGGCTGTGTTTCTGGAACTTTGTGTATCCTGTCCGTCTGGCCGCGGAGCATCAATGACAGCGGCGTCGGTAGGAATTAGCAATTGAGCGGACATTGCCAAATAAGTCTGTAAAGTGTCCTGAACCTTGGGGGCTTTTGATTCAGGGCGGACTATATCAGTGGGATAATTATCATACAATTACAGATGAAGCAGGCTTTCAAATAGATGATTTACTCGTTAAACAAGAATGGTCACACCTGCTAACACGCGTGCGGAGATTACCTTGCGGAACGTGTAGCACAAACTTGGTGAATTAGCCACGCAGGTACTGATCATGGTATCATACTAGAGCGACATAGTGACGTACAACGCATAAATTGTTGCAGCCTTACGTACTGTATGTTTGTTGCAACCCGCAGGAAGCCAGCAGACGTTTCTCACTATCTTGCCACAATGAGTCATTAAAGCTATTCACATCATATTTCATCGAAACTAATCACTCGATCTAAGGCATGAATAGTAGGTAGGTTGGAGATTGTGGTTGAAGAAATGAAGATTCATCGAGCAAAATGACACTTCGCAACGAACACGTCAACTTTGTAGTGAGAGGAACAGATACTATTGCTTAAAATAGCTCGAAAGTTTGTTATTACCAGTTTGTGTGTAAAATTGCACACCTGTCCTTCAACTTTATCATCAATTTATGGTATCTCAAATCAAGACTTGGGACACGCAGTGCTCATGCTCAGAAGCCTTAGACTGGCCTTATGTGGGAGCAAGACCGTTGCTTTGATCCTCCCGTTCGACGTCCAAACATCGATTGGGAACCACGCTTTCGGTATCAGTTCTACCATTAGACATGTGTTCATGGCCATGGTCGGGAGTAGCATCTTTCAACTCTCCCGCATTCCGACTAAGGGGTAAGACCTCCGAGCTCCATTCATATCCTTCAATGACCAGCTCCCGTTCTGATTGCCAGTCCATTTCTTCGTTACTTCCAACATCCTGTGAGCCGATCTGGTTATCCCCACCTTTACACTCGTTTTCTGGTAACCATTCCTCTATCCTATCTATATGCGACTTCAAAGACGTCAGAAGGTATTCTTTGAGGTGTTTGGATCTTGCAAGGAAATGGTGATTGGGTCGACTGAATGTGGAATGTTGGTTGCATCGACGGAGTGAGAGATTGTTCCAGCGTTCTGGGTTTTGATGCCAATAGCGACTATCCTGGAAGCGGTGATGACCCAAGTGAGGATCTTTATGAGTTCGAGCTGATGTGTATTGTAAGCCGTTTCGGTTGCCACGACTATAATGTGGTTCGTCATAATGCCATTCGGTACGTCTGTTTCTATCACCACCGCGCATGTTTACATCGTGGTAGCTTTCTGATCGAATTGATGTGGTGTTAATTGAGATATGAAATAGGCTCAATCGAACATTAAAATAAAGTCATGTCTTTGATGGATATCCGACGAAAGTTCTAGTAGGACCACTAGACTGTTCACCCATTAACATTTCGATTTGTTTTGAATGAGCATTGTTTTGTGACAAAGTTGCCTGGATCAATTTTGTCAATGGTGGCCATGGAACATGAAAGTTGTTTCAGGAATTTCAAAAGAAACCGACAGAAAAGTCTATACGTTGAGGGCCGGGGTGTCCAATGATCGCACGCTGCTATCCAATGGCAAGAGAATTGCAATCTCCTGCTAACTTTGTTTGACAAGAATGGTCGGTCCCAAAAGAGTTATGGCTTTCTAGACATTGGAAACTCGTAATGGGTACGATGATCCGAATGTTCGAATCTGACTGCAACACGCTCTCGAGACGTTTCAACACTATTCAGTTCCACAATCTTCGCCAGTAACCTCCCACATCGATTGTGAAGTCGATCGGCGAAAAGGTCGGACATGTGTACGAAATTATGTATCAAGACTTCGAGATTAGGGCAATGCTTGTCAATGTGAATGACCTTTCGATTTCATATCATACTTTCATGCCAGTTCCAGTCTTTCACCAATTGCTTGACACGATAATCAGTCGCCCAGCCAAGATCAATTTCAATGTCCTTTAGCAAATCAAGTATCACTTTTCGCTCTTTCGTTTCCGTTAAGCATTGACCTGCGATAAATAGAGGCTGCACTTGGTGAATTCTCACAGAACCTTCCGGCCTTCCCAGAGCGATGCCGCATATTTCGTGACTATGATGGCGAACCTCCATCTCAATAGACCGATATGAATGGAGCCTATTTGAAACGGTTGTTCTTTTTGTAGTAGATTCGTGGGGCTTGTTGGTAAGAAGGAGGATCCTTGTAAAATGATATGACTGCATTGTTGAGCCACACATTGGAATACTATACCATATTTCTGGGAATACAGTTCTTGGTGAGTCTGGTGGTAGACTACCATCTGTAATTGTTGATAAACGAGCACATGGTTTGAAGGTATCTGGTAGACCGCGATACCAAACTTCCAGCTCGTTTGCCAGCTCGTGCCATCTTTCGAGTAAAGTCATTTGATTGATACCAAAAACAGCAGTTGGACTACCTCTATCCTGAGGATAGACATTATCGATAGAATCACCGGTAGCAATAAAATTAACAATTTTCGACATGAGCCAAATCAAGGCATTTGAAATCATATCTTCCCGCATAGACATCTGCAACTCTGGATATGAACTTTCCTTGTTACTTGGGATAACAAATCCTTGATAATCTATCAGTAGTCCAGCTGCGCGCCAAAGATCCCAGTCTTCTGTGTCGAGTCGCGTTTGTCCTTCGTTGATGACTGGTTCAAGTTAGACTTGTCAAGAGTGTGAGGTTTCAAATACTAACAAGCTGCCAGAAAGTCCTGACGGGCGAAGTTCCAAAATGTAGCTCTCCTGGCACCTGAGGGCTTAGTCCTAAATGATAATGATCCTGGAGTGCTAGGTGAGGGTGAATGGAGAGGCATCATGCCTTCTCTTTCCGCTAGGTCGAACAAGGACTTAGTTCCACTAAGATGTCGAGACCAAGCATGTAAAGCATTGTCGAGAAATTCATAAACGCAGAGTATAGCGGCGGCTGCGATTGTCTCATCGGCGTCACGGTGTATCGGCTTCGATAGTCGCCGTCGCTTATTTGATTGTGAAGGAGTACTCTGTGTTGATTCAATATTTACAGGAGAATTTAAATGTCCATCGATCGTGGGTGTATTTGCAAAATCTTTTCCACCCGACTTGGAGAGCTCCTCTACTAAGAGTGAAATTGCTCTGTCGTAATATTTTGCACTAATGTAAACCCAGTCGACCTTGTCCGAATTTGGATAGAGCTCCATAAGTGCTTGCTCGCTGACTATGCCGCCAACAATGGCCTTTCTTCCGCCAACACGCGAAAGCTGTTTGGCAGCATATGCGCATACTGAGTATTTGAGCAAAGGATTCGATACAGCGAGGATGGGGACATGGTGTGCGAAGTAGCACCCGAGGTCGAATAAATCCATCCTAACATGATCAGTCATGCTTCCAATCTTGATGTAAAATCTTAACTCACCATTGTCCGGTAGTCTCTCCAAAATGTCTCAATAGAAACGCAACTTCATGTTCTCTCACACTGTCAGCATCACTGATGAAAGTGTTCGTCCTAGAGAGTGATCTTAATGAAGGATCAACAAGGGGTGAGTCTATCACAGTACTATTAGCCGAGGACTTAATAGATAAGAAAATTATTATTTCCATACTCTGATGGGCTTCCGGTCTTGTAGGGTTCAATATAAAGTCGAGGTTATTGGCGGAGTGCTGAGGCGTGTTGAGACTTCTTGGTGATTGTGTATGCACCGATAATCGAGGCATATATTCCATATTCGTAGTCGCCGCAGTGGAAAGAGCTTCCAATCCAGGTGCTTCCTCAAACTGGGGGTAGATAGAAACGCCATTGACAGTCTCGTCTATAGTGGTTGCGGTGGGAAGGATAGATTCTGTGGATGGTTCAGGTTCAGGTTCGGGTTCAGGAGTCGCTTCCATGTTGTATGGATCGATAACATTAAAGAAGGTTACTGTCAATTGCCAAGTCAGATTTCAAGTCCTTCATCTCACGATTGATCTTCACTCCAGCAGATTATAACGCACTATTCTTTGGCACATCGACCCAAATACTGTTCTCATCAAATGTATTCCTATACGCAAAAAATGCACCTAATCGGCCACTTTTCTCACCAGGAATAGCATCTTCACCGCCGTTCATGGAAGCATTTTGTTGATGTCTGAATACTACTCCGTCGCTAAGTACACATTGTCTTGAAGCTTTGCGACATTGTCCACATTCCGGCTTAATTTCGTCGCACTTGAGCTTTCGTTGGCGGCATGTTTGACTGGTAGCACGAAGGCGCAGATTAGCACATGGGCCATGGAAATACATTCAATAGTAAGCAATGAGAGAAGATAATTACCATCCTGTACGCGACCGCATTGCTGCGGAAACAGCATTATTTCCACCGGCGATTCGGGGTAAATGATGCGATTATGATCAGGTAACAAATCCTCATGTTGTATGGACGGTTTGAATGTTTTTGTTTGTGTAGCAATACGAAGCATTTTACCTCACGATGATTCCCCGCAGTAGTGCCAGACAAGGTTGATCTAGACTTTTCGGGATGTCGGAAGGCCTGAAGCGGAGGTCCGAACAGTGGGGCCAGGGGGGGTTTTATATTCGCGTGGTATCAAACTCAACATCTAAAATCACAACCTCATAGATTTCTTGATTGAGCAGTGTATATGAGTCTCTCAACACAACAAAGTATACAAATAGACATTGACGGCGACCTCTGATTCTCGACCGTGTTGACATGAGAGATGGGCTTGTAACGGATAGGTCCAAAACGTGAAAAGTATGGTAATATTCTCGGGTTACTATAGATAGCTGTTGGTAAGTAAAGTTATTCTGGCCTTGCAAAAGAGAACATAGATTTTTATCATTATAATGTCGCTCGAATCAGTGCTCGAGTATCATCTAGATACATTGAATGGTGCAAAATGATCAGGTTGTCAAAGTTGACATGCGATTATTGAGGGAATGCTAGACCTCAAAGTTTGGGCCGTGCTATTAGGTCCTTAATTCATATCTACATCATTTGACTCTCTTTCTATTTTTGAATTTCGTGTCATATTATTTGCAATACGGCTCAACTGTTATTGCATCAACAAACAGCAGCAGCAAGGCATACTATTTCTGCTAGAGCAGGCAATACTATGAACATGTCTAAGTCGCTCGTGGGGTGTCCTCCATCTCTTCTAGATTTCTCTCAAAAGTGGCCAATCATGGAAAGCAGTTTCTCAGGACTGAACTTTCGGGACATCGTCAGCCTATCCAGAACCTCTAGAAGGGTTTCACATCACAAAGTCAAACATGCCATACAGATACTCTCCAGTACCTAGTCAGCGAACAATTATCTACTACCATATGATCAATTCTCCACGCAACCACCCACCCTCTTTCAAATCGCTACAATAAATACCACAAGACATTTGCGCAAACATAGCCTCAAGGGCAACCACTCAAGCGACACAAGATATATCAATCAACCAAAACGATAATACCAAACGAGCTCTTCAAGTGCGAAAAATCTGAACCTTACTCGAGTATATTTAGATGCACTCCAATTCGAATTGTATCCAAGTGAAACGGACCAGCACATCAAATATCTATCTCAACACATCAATCAATCGGGCCTACGATGAGGATTGTTACATTCGGTCATGGACAGCCTAACAAGTATCCCCCACCCCCCTAAGGGAAAAGAAGTAGTCGCATTTCTTGAGCCTCTCTGCTTTGGGCGTATCCAGAATCTCAGGTCCTGAAACATCCATTCTATCACGACCAAGAGTAGATAGTTTCGAGACTTTTGCTGCGTTCGGTCCAGTGCCGAGCAGAAAGACCCTCGACCTTATGATTGACTTCGATCTGCAATGTTTCTTCTTACTTCCCATCAGTCTTCGAATTAGCAGAACTTACAAGTATGGCAGATCGGACCACTTCATCACCACCGCTGACCTTGGTACTACTTAGCTCAACGGCTCGTCTTATTTACACAAAACCAATTGACATGCTCAAGAATCGTCATCTCACATTTCAACATATCAACGACGGATCGAATAAATGAATCAAACTGGATATCATATCGTATATCTAAGCAGACACGCTGACCACCCTATTCTACCATGAACTACATCACATCATCACACAAGAGCCCCCATACCATACATAAAACATTGGATATACATTCAACAATTCGCACCCCCTTCAATTCCCAACTCGATCCCCTTTGCTTTGCCCAACTCAAATAACGTAAAAACCAGAACATCAATCAATTCTCATCCATTAACCAAACCCCAAACACCAACATCAAACCATATGACTTATTTTCCGTTCCTTGCCGTTCCTTCCCTTAGTCCTTTAATTGCCATTTCCCATTCCATAAAACTCACTTGCATACTCGCCAATACATCCAGCTCATCATATAACACATACACTACGTATCTCAATTCCAAGCTTCTGCCCCATTACTTCGAGATAGAGAGAGATAGTCAAGCTAAGCAAGCTGTGCAACGTGCCTTTGCCTTCATTCTTGTAATGTTTCCATGTCTGAGAACAGATCCACACACAGTTGATTGCTCATACTGTTTCCACCTCTCGACGCGACAATCCTGCAACCAAGATGTCATAGCAAATACCGTGTGCTCTGTTTATGAAATTAGGCCGTGGCGAAGTGTATATGAAATCGATTGCGATATTGAATCCGATCATCGGACAAAGAAATCGTTTGCGTGTCGGTCCCTTCCAGAATATTCCGCACCCAAGATGTGACATTATCTCACACAACAATTCCCTTCACTCATCTATATCCATGATGCGATAAATCAACACCATTCACGCCTACTCCCATATCCTCACCGCCAGTGCTAGCTCGCGAAAAGTGACCATGATTGAACTCTGGTATACTCCTGGGTAGTGGCAAACCATAACTACTTCCACTTCCCTGTCGTATCGGAGGTCTTCTTCCACCAATTCCATTTCCATTCACGCTGGCAACTCCACTACTCATTTCGCTCATACCGCCAGGACTCGAAACCCCGAAAGAACTCTCTCCATTCTCGACACCAAATTCTCTCTTAAAATCCATTCCATGAGCATGACTGTTCAGATCATGGAATCCCGGATAATCCAAAGCTTGGTATTCCATTACGGGATTCATGATAGGCGGTGATGTAAATGGAGTGGTTTCGGCAGACATACTACCCGTGACACTTGGACTGCTCAATTCCTCAATTCTCTTGTCGAATGCTAATCCCCCAGTCGCGTGTGAAATTTTGTAATCGTTGGGGCCACTAGTAGCCATAGTGTTGTAGTTCTGAGGAGGAATGCTAATACCAGTGTTGCCAAATCCATCAAATAGGTCAACATCCGCGCACATTTGAGTGTTTTCGGGAGCATTCTGTAACATGGGATTTACGAGACCAGGGAGGACGTCGTGAACTTTGTTCAGAAGGAGGGGAAGGAAACGATGATCGCCGTTGCGGAGAATGGAGAGAATTGTCATGAATTGATGAAGGTAATCGCGTGGACCCATTGTAAAGGGATCAGACTTCGCAGGAAGAAGGGAGAGAACGTCGGTTAATGAACAAGCGACGTCGAACAGTTTCTCAATCTATAAAATTTTACTGTCAGCAAGTTGGGTAAAGATACAATTCAAAGAATGACACTCACCAATCCAACACCGTGAACCTCCATACTTTGATGGCTGAATTGACTTGTCATCTGCGCCAAATCTCTAGCAATATCGACTGGATACTGGAATGTCATACTTGGATCATCACAGTTGCTACTGAGGCATCCATTTTGTATACTCAATTGCCAGACCATTGTTCTTAGCCATTGTTGACTCGTTCTGAGATCTGCTGTTTGATTTTCTGTCGTGTTGAGATAGACTGGGAGAGCTTCGGAGAGTTGTTTTTGGAGAGATGCAAGATAGGCTGGAGAACAATCGGTTCTGGTCTTGTTCCAGAGTGCGACAAATTGATCATCGAAAGGACGGTAGACATTTACGAGATGGATGAATCCATCCAAGTGATGGTTCTGGGGATCAGTGGGGTCATCGTTGATCGAAGGAAGGTTAATCGTGGCTTGAAGAGACAGAGGTCGATGGCGTTGAAGCGCATATGATCTACGACTTTGTTAGCATTTGATACTGGACTGCCTTGACACGAATCTCACCTTTCCGTGACAAATAACAACCAATACAATCTTCGTCTTCGTGATGATTCAATGATGTCAAATTGATGATATGTATCCTCTTTAACCATTTCCAAGGTGTGTGCCAATGTTGTAGCTTCTCGTAAATGGAACCAAGCCTTATTATGCAGATCCAATCCGTAATAGCATGCAAAGATGAAAAAACTAGTCACCAAGCTGTTTTGTGTAGGTGATTCGCAGTAGTCATAACTTTTCCTAACCTTTAAGGTCTCTTCCAGTAACAAGGTTCCAGAGACAATATTCGCACCAGGTAGATTGTCTAATCCCAGAGGGTCACCAGGTATTCCCATTCCAGGTTGTATCATCATGAATGCGCACATCGCGGTTAAGAGACAGTATGTATCGACATTCTGATCCACATACAGTGCTTGTTGCTCTAATCTCTCCCTGTGCAATATCGGCATCGTAGGATACATGTTTGCGAAGAAGAATTCCGTGCATTCCTTTACCATTTCGGTTGTGAGAAGACCTGGGGTCGGTGCGAGTGTTGGACTGCATAGTGGACTTTGAACACCATTCATGCGGTTTGCAGTTTTGGCTGAAAGTGATGATTGTTGATTTTGTCTCAATTCGCTGATGACTTTGGCTCTCGAGCCCTTTGGACCCTTCTTTTGTGGTATAGCATGATAAGTACAAGATAGTTGTGCTGAAGAACAATTGCGACATGGGTTGATACCGTCACACTTGACCTTTCGACGATGGCATGCGTCGCATGCTCTTTTCACTGACGATGAAGACGACATGACGGGCGGTGGAGGAAATCAAGGCAGATTGAGATTTAATTTTGTTTATTGATATGACGATCAATTCAATTGATAAGTCTAATCGAATCGGTTGAGAGTCGAGTCCAGTCCAGTCCGGTCAAACAATAGCAAAGCGAATGAGGCTGTAGAAGTGACGATCAAATGGCACTTGTACACCAAAGCCTCGGAGTGTTTACTTTTGGGTCGATATTACCTAGCACTGCCTAGCACTTGAACATAAAGCCAGCCTTATTGTGCGATCTGTACAAATAATTCTGGTATACTCGGGTGATTGATGTCGACGTCGTGCCAAATAAAATGAATCTGTGTTTCAATTGATGTCTCGTCTCGTCTGGGGTATGTGGAGTTTATTGCCAAAGTGTATTTCGTGTCGGTGCTGTTTTGGAGACCTAGGTAGGCTGGTAGGATAGAAAAGACGATGGAATCCAAAGATTGGATTTCTGGAGTACTTTATTCGGTCCGTATAATCCTGTATGGCGGAGACGGGATGCTCATTTCATGGAGATGCGGGGGTTGAAGGATCGTGAAGTCGTTATAATTGGATGAAAATTATGTGAGGCTGGTGGCTTGAATTATGTGATCTGGATTCAATTCACTCGTTTTGTTTGGGATTATGAGGGCGAAATGTGGAAGGGTGGCAGAGTGAAGAGTAAACAATGAAGAGTGAAGAGTAAACAGTGAAGAGTGCAATCGTCGGAAGAAAAAAGGAACCAATCTCTTCCCAGGCTTAATATAGAATCGAAGAGTGTTTGGAGTGAAGTGAAGGGGAGAAGAAAAACAATGGTGAAGCTTAGGCGTGTTTGTTGATATTGAAGTGGATCCGCGAGAGTCGGTAGATGACAGTTGAGTGGTTGAAGCGGTTTAACGTGGATGGACTAAAGAGGTGTGGTGTGGAAAGAGTGGATGTAGTGAAGTGGAGCGAGTGTGAGGAAAGAGGAAAGAGTGAGGTACGGAATTCGCAGAATGCGGTGGCTAATAAGTGATGTCTGTGTGGTGTCGATATTGAGGTGGTTGAAAGGGTGGAAATCGAAAGAGAGGTGTAGGTGTAAGTGTGTCGATGGGTGGAGATAGGATGGGATATGTTGTGCGATGAGTGGTGAAGTGAGTGTTGAGGTGGTAGAGCGCTGTGGATGGAACCGAGGATCCGTGGAGATTCGAGAACAAGGTGGTGAGGGTGAGTGGGTGGGTGCGTGGAAATGGGAGTGCAAGAGGAACTTTGACGCCCGAAATGAGTGATGGATGGATGGATGGATGGATGGGTGGATGGATGGATGGGTGGATGGATGGGTGGGTGGATGGATGGGTGGGTGGATGGGTGGATGGGTGGATGGGATGGGATGGGGTATTGTGGTATACGCAGATTATTATGTCGTGTGGATGGATGGTGTGAGTGCGTGAGCGGGGAGGTAATGTGAGGTGAGGTGAGGTGAGGTGAGAAAGAATTCGAGGAAAAGATCGAGGATGGACTGAGGATTGAGGATTGAGGATTGATAGGTTCGCTTTTTTGGATAGATGCAAGCTGATGAAAATTAAAAAAACTCTCCGGAGACCAATTAACCTTCCTTGCTGCGTGCTGCTTGCTGTAATGTAATATGTAGCTATGTGACAATCAAGATAAATATACCGGTAATATCCCATCCATATGGTTCAAGATTTTCCCTCATGCCCTTTCCCTCTTCCCTCCCTTTTTCCCTGTTGCGTTTTGCCTTCTTGGTCAACAGATCAGAAATTCCATCCAAGTCACAACTTTCCCTTCCTCATTAAACTCTTTTGGGTAGAGTTTATGAAAATTAATCAAGGATGACTCTCGACTTTCACCAACCAGGAACACACAGGGTGCGCACAGGGTTGAAGGCCACGGCTATCTATTTACCTGGGTACTAAGTAAATCCCTCCACAGGTAACGTAACAAATAGGCTGTGTCAGCTCAAAGACACTTGATTCAATATTCCGATCAAATATCAACAGGAGCAAATACACCTGACTCTTGTCCACAGAAGAAGAGGGAGAAGGAGAGGGAGAAGAAGAAGAAGAAGAAGAAGAAGAAGAAGAAGAAGAAGAAGAGGGAAAAGAACGAGTCGATGTTCCGACCCAGTTCCGCTTGGAGATTGCCCAGTGTGCTGGATGGATAATTTTCAAGGAACCGTAATTGTGAACGTCGATGGCAAAGAATCACAGAGAAAGGAGATAAAATGGAAAGCCAAGAGTAATAATGAATATCTCAGATGAATTGGTGTCAAGCATCCGAAGAGCTCACATTTTACTTGAATACATGAAGCATCATGCCTATTCGAGGTAACGATCTATGGGCAACAAAGTCAAAACTGTATATATCTGTTGTAGAACCCGATATAGAACTAATTATTGGATGAAAAGGTTTGAACTCAAAATACATGTCATATCGGACATTCACCCGGTCGAAAGGAGCTGGAAAGAAGAGAGTACAACTAACCCTTGAAGTTGCCAAACTTTGCATGAGAATTTCTATTTGAATTTAGTCTCTCCCTTGGAAAACGAGAAGATTGTCACACGGATTTCGTACCACTTTTCTAATCGAATCAACAAGTTATCGAATCAACACAAGATCCTAAGGCCATCACCATCTACATCTACCCCCTCCCTCATTTACAATCCCCTCGTTTTTCGCTGACACACATGGAACATCGAAGTCTTTCAAGCCAATCACCATCAACTTTTCGTCTTCTTGCTCTGTGAGCGACTACTACAGAGTAGGAACCTACAAAGCAGGAACCTATAAAGCATGCTTATGATTATAATATCCTACCAAGGGCGCTGCTACGGGTATCGCCATGATCAAGAAATTTGCTAGTTTCTTACGCCGTCGATTCTTCATTGATCGCAGGCCTATCCAAAGCTATCAAAAGACTCCAAACCTCGTCGAGTTAAAAGTCATCTTTGCGAATCTATCGACGCCACAAAATTGATTTGTTCAACCATTTCGCTCTCGAAAACGTCCACCAGGTCTTGCTGAAGAGAAAAAAGGAGAAAGCTGGCAAGTATCACAGCATAAGAGAGGGTGATTTCCGTACCAGCTTCAAGATTGTTTTTCTTTCTACAGCACAGGAGTTCTATGGATTTCATCATGCTATTGATCACCCTGTCCGTTATTCTATCTATTCCATCTATTCCTGCTCTGTACAAAGTTCTCATCAGGCTCTTTCCCAGTCTCTCTCCCGGATACCCTACACAAGATTCATGTTTGTCAAACGATCAAGTAATCTGATCCCTCCATGTTTCATCCATCATCCATCTAACCCAGCCAACACTTGGCCTACTTAAGTAACTTTACTCTCGTTCCCTCTCGTCCACCCCGAGATCTACTACCCCCTCGATCTCCCGATGTAGACATTGCTCCGAAGAATATTTCTAAGTTGTCAAACCAATTGTCACTTGCACGGAGATGAGTCCCAATTAGGGCATCGCATGTTATATGAGCATGCATGGATTAATCCTTGCTATTATGTCTTTTTTACCTCTTATGGTCAATTCAGGCGACATAACCGATCTCCCATTCAAAATCTAACCAATGCGTGCCAAGAATTCTTCGCGTTTTCTAGGCACTCTGTGCTTCATTTATGAAAGACTGCTGATCTATTCTAACCACTTACTTGCATTGCCTTTCGAAAGTTGTGAAGTGGTCACTGAGGTAACATCATTTCTCCCTCCCGTTTTGTCGCAATGTCAAAGCAACAGGAACAACGAGGCAGCGAGGTTGAAGATCCTTCAATCGAACATACTGTACTGCACAAATATACTGCACTGGGTCCTGGAGGATTTCTCCATCAATGAAGCCAATTATCCGCATCTGGGGACTTGGTATCGTCGTATGACATGTACCGAGGCTGCTTATATGTATTGAAACCTTACACAGATGCCGACCATGGCCAAGTAATAACAAGCCACTCACGCACTTTTCTTCGCGGTACTCAAGAAAATCAGTGGAACTCCTGAAAACTACTTTTCTACCTCGTACAGAAACACGAGCAAGCAAAAGGCTAGAGAAATGATACTATTTTCAGTAATTTTCCTCTTGCTCTGTACGACAATTCTTGCCTTGCCATCCATCTAGCCAATACAGTTTGGCAGTTCAATATGCATCGAATCCTCAAGTGCATGATAAAGCCCTACGATCAACTAGTAGAAGTGTCATGCTCGGAAACATCACACATCACATGCATCGCACGAATCAGGCTCCATCTCAAAAGATCATCGTCTTGTATTTCCTTTTTCTCACTCACCGGAATATATCAGAAAATTGAAAGATCATTAAAACCCACTCGAGACTGCCTATCAACTGCACAGTCTGCACCGCCTGCATCTAGTTCTGCAACAGAAGACACCAAGAAAACTCTATGACATTTTTACTACTCCATTCTAAACATTTGAGCGACAAATGACACAAATGACACCAAACTCTGTAGAGTTTTGAGTTGGAGGATTTGGAACAGTTTTCTGCTAACATAATGATTAAAACGTTAAAATGTTGAAGGCGATCGATGCGACGATGAAAATCTTCCTCTTCTGGATTGTGTCACAAGTATAGTAGAAAAGACACCATGTTTTTCTGTCCAGATTCACACCCTTCTATCTTCACACCCTTCTCCAATTCTACAAAGGTAGCATAAAATCACATGATTGTTCAAATATCTAATCCACGGAAAATAGCACAAATATTGCAGTACTGTATGCAAGGAATAGGTACAACTCGTACGTACGTGCATCTCCATCTCCTTACCACAATCCGAACGGATGGAAGAAAAGGACCGAAACTCGTGCTTTTCGCGAGAGAGAAGTATGCGGACTCTGGAGAGAACATTCCATAATGCGGAGAAGAACTTTCGTTTCAACCTTCCAGAGTACAGACTTCACGAGCCTCATGATCTTGAATTTGACATCATCACTGTTTGACAATGTGTTCAATCGGACTCTTCCACTCTCGCTGAGAGCTTCCAAACAATCCGTCTCCAATCTTTGATGAAATATGGTTACCAGTATGCCAGTATGTGAACAGTCATTCTCATCTCACGTGAATACCTTCATGATCTCCTTATTTCAATTGCATATTAGTAACATGTGATAGAAAGCTTACAAGAGGGTCGGAATAACTTCTTCCCTATCATTTAATTCGTTTGTTTCGCATCTCAACCAATATACCAACTTTTCCTCCGTAGTCATGCGCCGCTGTTCCTGAGTTTGCCAACAAAGAGTTTTGTTCTGCAGACCAATACTAGATTACCAAAATGATTAATCATTCTATACATTCCTTTTGACATTTTATCAGGAGACCACATCATTAGTTTTGATAAGGGCTTGATAGTAAACTTTTTATGTGCAATGAAATCTGGAGATGCGGTAGCGAAATAGTAATTCATCCTTCATCTCCACAATACCACCGAATCACGCCTCCTCTCTGCACATCTCTAGGTTCAAAGATCTTGATATATCATTGGCAATACTGATACAATAGTACTCTTACCCCAAAACTTTGTTCACTTGTACTGCACCAGACATAAGTCTGTGTTTTGATTTCCCTTGATCTACGTGAGTACAAGCTTCGGCACTCAATGACCTCTCGGTACTGTTCCGAATCTTGTCTGATCTCTTCATTGGCCATGTGTTGAGTTCGCCAGTCTTCAAAATAGTTGGCGCTTATGCTCTTTGCTTGGGGTCCCCAGATTCCCTCCGCATCTGGATATGTACCCCGGATACGGATAATCGAAAAGGCCCGATCAATAGAATGATTTGTTGGTCGGAAGTTTTTTCCTTGGTCTGATCGTCATTCATTCATGTTGATTTGGATAATGAGTCTAGAATGGGCCTGGTTTTCACTTTGACCTGGCGGCAGTCGCGGAAATCTCGTTCGTAGCCAAGCCTCCACGGTGTCATGGTGTCCGCAAATCGGACATCTTGGGCCGTCCCGTTCCTAAAGCCTCCGATTATCTTCTAAGTCGCGGGTGAGAAATTAGGGGCGAAGCATTTGGCTATGATTTCCTGCCTTTATTGTAATGTCTACTGACCTAGTAATCCTGAGGTGACTGTGCAATTTGCGATGAGCCCTAGGTCAAGGGGAAAAAATCAGAATTTCACATGTAATTTCTTGTATCCCTGACTGCGGGAGTCTCATTTCCGATACTTGTCCAAAATTACAGTGAGGCTGTTTCAAAAATAGGAAACATGTGAATGAGTGTTCAGGGTCTAGCTAGATTAATTGTATGAAATACATTCATTTCTCGATTTCCCAATTTTAGGCAGGTTTGTTCTCCATTTTCCCTGGCATGATATTCTTATTCCTTCGACGGGAACCGCGACTTAATTCCATTTCAATATTCTTCTTATTTTCACTGGTGCTCTAGACTGTCAACCTGGGATGTTGTTCGAAAATAAGGGCTTTGTACACTCTATAGTTCTGATTTCAGTATTCCCAGACCAACCCTACTTTGGATAACGAGGATTCGTAGGGGTATCACGTTACAGAGTGTTGATCAATACTAGTTATACTAGTCGGCAATTCAACCCTGGAACTTCAATTCTCGCCGAGTATGATGTTGTGATCGTTATTCTCTTCAGTCATTGCTGCCAACGAAGTTGCTTCACGATGAATAGGTAGTGCCAGAAGTTGGACCTCGCTATGCAACAATTCCCCCTTACACTCAACTCACTTGCTTCCGAGCTATATCATTTCCATACCATTCCAATTAAACCTCGCATTGAAAAAGATACTCTGAACATTTTCAATGAGCCCTTCGCGCGTCGGCCTTGATATCCATTGCTCTTTTTTGTTTTGATGCACTCTTAAACTAAGTTTTATTTGTAATTGCTATTTTTGTATCTGTCTCCCAAATTTTCTGAATGCCATTGGCTTTCTCTTGACGGGTCATAGATATTCTCTTCATTTCCCACTATTTTCGTGCGTGTCATAAGCCAGCACTTAGTATGATTCTTCGGCGGTGGTACTCGGAAAAAGTAAATCCAGAATCAATATCTGGGCAGAAATAGGCTATGGCGTACATAAAATGAAAGAGATTCATATGTAGAGTTAATATAAGCTTAGGCTATGATTTACCAACAGTCTGACTTTTTCCTGTTTCCTTTCGGCTTCTTGCGACTTGCGATGTGATAGATGGTTGTGGGCTACTGTGGTAGTCGCTATGATCCAGGGCAACAGATTGTTTACACCGACAATTCAATATCAATTTCATTGAAGCAGTTTTTCACTCCCTTTCACTTCCGAACTTTCCTCTCCAAGCCCTTGCTCCAAGTCTAGTGCTTATCTTAATGTTTTCAGACCATCAACTCTTTGTGCACATGTTAATCACCAAAGAATAAGATGTATAAAATCCTCGCGCAAAATATGTAAGCTGAGTTCAAACTTTCCCTCGTTCTATTTCTTTTTTGTACCTTCTATCCTAAACTCACATTCCTTAGACACGAAATTCATGAATATAATAGCGATGTAACACTACGTTGGCTTGGTGGCTACTTGACTGTGGTATCGGATTCGGTACCAGTCGATTAAACGCAGATGGGCTCAAGAAGTTCATCTTTCTCTCAATACTACTTATACTTTTCAGCACTTTTATTAGCGGGAATGGTCGTATCGATGCTTAGCCTCGCTCATGACACTGCATCTCGCTGTAAGGTCTTGGACTTACGGCTACATGCAGAGCAGCTTAAAATCTCGCATATTCGCTATTAATAACGACAGATTTTCAAAGCATCTACATAGCTGTGACTACCGCTTTGAACTAAGAATTCTGTGGAAAATTTAACCTTAAGTAATCTGTATCTTGACTCCGATCTAGAAAACAGAACAGAATGGAACCTCAATAGTGTAATTTGATTTCAAGGAAGGGAGTCATATGTGCTCAGTTAAATTTTTGATGCGTGATCTGTGCTGGAAAATTTAGACACGTCTTGTGGTAGGAAAAAAAGAAGAAGGGGCGTGGGTGAGATTGCTAGTAAATATGAAGTTTGGAGGAAGCGATGCTTGATCGCATAGGTTCTCTGCACTTCTTTTCCTCTCTTTCTTTTGAATACCGAAACTGACTTCTACACGATCCGGGAAAAGACTATTCCAGACCTCTACAGTCGAGGAATTTCCTCCATCTATTTGTAAGTGGAGAAAGCGGCTTTAGAAGACAACTACTCTCGCCTTGGGATTTGTTTTGCCCACACGCTTGGAGCTACGATAGAAGTGTATGCTTTAAAGGTAAAAGGTTTACTCAGTGTGTCGAGTTTGACTGCGATAGCGTAGACTCCGAATGTTAACTTACAATACATGGGAGCGGGAACGACTTCGGAATGGGGTGACGGCGATAATCGTGTTGAAGCTTTCACCAGCAATGGCGACAGGGGAAGTAATACAGACAACAAGATCATGAATTGTGAAATCGTGTCTACAAAGCGCATAGATCTGGGGTGTTTGTAGGGAGGGAATGGATTCAACATATCGACTTCGATCTGATTTGATTTGAGGTCCATGAAGAGCACTACTCTATCAAATCTCGAGGTGACTAATAAGTTCATTCTATCTGTCTATATGTTTTTTATGTTCTACAATTCTAGCTCTATGATTGAAAAATGCACAGTTTTCCTTGGATCGAAATACGCAATGAATTACAAACCGAATACTTGAAAACTCACCTCAACAACGTCACCAATTACTTCGCAAGAACCAAAAAAACGCATATTTCATTCTCAACCTTTCGCATTTGAATCTGAAGTTTTGCACCGTAAGCTACAAGCCGCCATCCACACATCACCCAGACTCAAAGAAGGGAGCAAAAGCGTATTTTCAGAGGAAGAATTCTATTAATGTAGCGCACGACATTATGGATACATTATAGCGCACGACATTCTTGAAAAGGTATCATATCGTGTACAGTCTCTCAAAGGCATACCTAGGATTTGTAGAACTGCCATGGCAGAAGCTAATTCAGGCGCATTAGGGGCTTTGAAGCGAAGTGCGGGGTAAATCTACCCCCTCCTTTGTCCAAACATTAGGCGTACTGATTGATAGTGATTGCGGGCAGAGAAGAGAACCTGAAGCGAGGTTTACAGAAGGTTAAAAATTGATCTGGTACAGTATAAAATTGAAGAAGTCAATTTACGATACAATTGTATATCACTCAAAAGATTTAAAATGATCGGCTTGTCATAACTCAGTTGCGTCAAGTGTTCTCAGAGAAGGGAATTAAATGGTGTGATTGATTAGCTATTAGTATTATGATATGTTCCAACAAATGAACAGCATTCTTACAAACTCAGTAAAGTCTCGACCAGATTTCCCGGCGTCTCAAAAAAGTCAAACATGACAATCCCAACTCTCTTTCCATTCATGCCCTTCAAAAATGTCATCAGGTTTTGATTCACTCCCCCAGCTGGCGTATATTCTGTTCCGTTTCCAACAGCCATTATCTCAGGAAACACACCGTCTGAGATCTTCCCTCCGCTGGCCCAAGTCCACCATAAGCCATCAGGTGACAGAGATTTATCTGCTGCTTTCAAGAGATGTGACGTTGTGACAGTATACTTCCATTGAATATTGACCGTCGCATTTGACTGAGCTGGAGTTTGAGGCTCATAATTGTCCTCGATATATGCTGTATAATTGTTGGCTGTATTGTAAACAATTTCAATATCAGGAGAATTATCGACCCAAAGAGCGGGGGAGAAATGAAGGCCAGGTAAAGCATTTTCGTAAGTGTCTGACAATTGATCAAGATCGAAGCGGCGAAGGAGAATAATCTTGCCTCGTGCGTCACCAAGAGTTCCCAATTCATTTTTCGTCTGCAAAAGATACCTTTTTGCTGCTGGTGATGTGAGAATATTGAATAATTTGAGTTGTGCTTCTCCATCGTTTCTTCCGTATTGCGTCGTGCTGCCTTCATACTGAAGGCTAAGCAAGACTACCTCAGAAGGATGATTATCAAGCCAGTGAAAATAACCAAAGAGCACATCATCCAAAGTTGCAGTCTGTGATAGAAGAGCTTGACTGTGCCAAAATACAATCGAGGTGTTGGTAACGTCCAAGGCGAATCTCAAGTCAAATGCTCGTATTCCCGCATTGAGCATATCTGCAATCGAATTATTTTGGCACCGATAGTACTCTGGTGGATTAGGGACTTGATTCCCTAGAAATGTGATACCAGATAGTGCGGACTGAGTGGCGAGAGAATAGTTCCAAGTTGCGGTATCGTGAGTCCCTGGTATATTCATATGTACGAGCTTTGTGGAATCGGCATATCGACTCATCCATGTCGAGGTATTCAATTGATTGTCTGCATAGTTCCCAAATATAGGAGATGCATTTGTGAGAAGCTTCTGGAGGGCAAATTCTTGCAGTGAAACATCTGACTCGCTGACTTGACGTGATAATGGGGAAGCATGGGCTCCATGTGATATTGCCAAAGCGATCAAAAATTTAGGGACAGTAACGAGCATGGCGATAATAATTGTAAACTCGGCAGTGTTATGACGAAAGGATTTGGCGACGCGTAGTGATTAAGCTCCAAGATTGAGGCGTGATCCAGAGATGGATAGATGGGCTGAGATTGTGCTCTGTATGGGGTCAATATGTGCTACGGTCGTAGGATGAATCAGGATAAGATATTTTTTTTTTCTGGCACCGGCTCCAAATGTGGTAGGTTTTCAAGTGCACCCCTTTAAATATGTCGAAGATTCAATGAGATGTAGTTTCCTTTTGACGTGAGTGTGAGATCCAGGTGGTTTCTATCTAACACAGCGATCGTCGAAATGGCGGGTCGGAAAAAATACCCAGCATGTCGGGCTCAATTCTCGTGATGCGGCTTTAGTGGATTGATATGTAATTTTAGATTTATAGCATTAATAATTCTAAGCTCCTTTCACACCTATGAAAACGATTCCAATATTGTTTATTGAGACTTTCGATGCTAACAAAGCGGGATCACGACGGATCACTACGGAGTACGGAATCGCAGTGCTCACACTAATCCTTATGAGGCATGGTAGGATTGACCAGGTATTGTAGTCTATACTTTGGTACGAAGTGTTTTGTAAAGCGACGACAATACATTATTGAAAGCATCATCTCATATGAATCTTATCAGTCTTGCCGGGAAAGAAGCATTTTTGTTCGAAGGAAGTCGCCCTTTCCTTGCTGACTCCCACGTGGGGTTCGTTGAGAAACACATGTGTCGAAACACCCACTTTGATTGGTGTTCTAATGAAGGGGAAACCATTTGGTCTGAGTTTGTAATGAAACTTTAACCATTCTTCAGTTTTTCCATCCTTGTACTGCCACTGCATATATATGTTTAAATGGTGGTTCACTCCCGGAAACCAATAACCAAGTGGAAGTGGAGGCTGTTTCTCTACACAATTGGCTTTGCCTCGGGGTTCTTGATACTGTCAGCAAAATTTCACATCATGTTCGCCGGTAGAATCACCCTCTTCACATTGCTGGCGGGATCTCAGGGGACGATTGCTTTATCTGCTTTCGAAAGTTTTTATCCAATCGGCCTCAATGACACTTCATACATCACAAATACTTCACTTGGATCGTATGGTGGCATTTATTCGGCTCCTGGGAAGTCTACGACTTCAAATATAACATATGGCACATACGATTACTGCTCGATGCCCCATCCAAGAGTACAAGAATATCGACTTCCTTCACCTATAGCCAATGGAAGTGTCAAGGCGGAGCTCGTTTATCTGGAGTATTTACAAAGACATCAGAGGAGGACAATGTATAATGTCTTACCCAGTGGAGAGGTCAATTAATATCGCGTCGACGTCGATGAGCTTGCTAACTTTGTTTAGACTGTGCCATTCAATTGCTCAGATATTTTCCCATATCTGTATGCTGGACCTCGTGATACCACAATGGAACAGCCCATTCCAGTACATGCTAGCACATACACAGATGCGCACAATCCTTTTTTGAGCAATTATATCTCTGGAACTTGCCAATATCCACAACTCACAATCGGTGGCCTATTAGATGGCTACCAGCACGGCCGAGATCTTTCAGGAGTGTATGGCACCACCGGCAAATTGAGTCTTTTCCCCACAACTCCATCGTTGGAGCAAACTTACTTTCGCTCCTCGGAGTCACCTTTGACCCAACAAAGTGCAGGAGGGGTACTACGTGGAATCTGGCCCAAGTATCAAGGATCAATTTCGCTCCATCAACAAGCAAGCTCACTCGACACAGTTAATGCAGGGTACTCTTGTTCCGCCATTGCTTCGACACTAGCTAAAATTAAGTCAACTCCTCAATGGCAAGCTCACCTGACGGCTACATCAGCCATACGTACTACACTTGGAAATATGTTCAACGCAGACTCCAGTGCATGGCAAGGGACAATGGACCATTTCGCAGATAATTTCCAAGCTCGACTCTGCAATGGTTACTCGCTTCCTTGCTCTCCGACCAATGCTTCAAACTGCGTAACTCAAGAAATGGCAGATGAAGTTTTCAGAGCTGGAGATTGGGAGTGGAATTATTACTGGAGGGCAAATCCCTATGTTCAAGAATATATCCAACTCGTAGAGGGACTGTTTATTGGAGAGATAGTATCAAGACTGGAAAGTGTTGCAAATGGGACAATTCGAGGAGGAAAGTATAGTCATACATTTGTTCATGATGGGGATATTGGTCCAGTGGCAGGCGCTTTAGGAATAAATGCTCTGAGATGGCCTGGAATGGGGAGTAACATTGCTGTGGAGATTTGGAGACTTCAGAACTTCACCAGCCCGGCTATTGATGGACATTTTGCAAGGGTATTGTATAGTGGACAGCCTATGCAGTCAAGCCATGGAGTTTTAGACTGGGTTCCGTTAAGAACTTTGTTGGAAAATTTGAAGCAATTTGTGCCGACAGATATTGTGTCGCTATGCAACAGCTGAGGAATCACTGGGGAAGGCACCGGAAAGATACTCCTTAGTAAATTTCACATGAAACAGCCGTCTATGCGAGAATACTGTTATTTGTGAACGCAATCGATAGTTTATAAATGAGCCAGAAATCTGAGGGAGTACACTCAAGTACCCGTTATAGTCTCCCCAATGAAGAGCGATGTAGTTGAGAGATTCAAGTCTAATTGAGGTCACCACAATTTCTTTCTAAGAAAGCAGAAAGAACAGCACATTTGTATCATTCAATACAAAAGAGTCCATCATTGTCCACGCCATTGTATTTGGCGATTGAACCCTACTGAAGCGTTAACATGCGTCGGCGATTGAGTATGATGCCTGAATGTACCACAACAGTCAAATATGATATCACAGGGGAGTAAGACTTATCAATGTGTTGCTATCTAATCATCCAGCAGCTCAAATCTTTTATCCTTAACATAGCAAGCTTGAGTACATTCCTGCACTTTTCGGACAAAATCACGTGTGTGGGGGTAGGCTAGTACGTATCGCAGGTCGATGTGAAGTGGACCTAGATCTCATTCGGTCCCGACATCAGAAAGGTCTTTTACGTACCCCACCTACAACAAGACAATTTCGACCACTTCACCCGCACTTTACCAATGATATAACGTTGCCAATCCAACCAAAGCTTAATTAATGCCGATTCTCAATTCCACCCCTCTCTAGTCTCTTATACACTTCATGTTTCCCTCATTCAGCCTCCTTGTTCTTCCCATCCCGCATCAAGAAGCCGGGTGGCTATGACTTTTTCCACTTTTCATTCGTGTCACGAGTTGTGGGGATCGTGGGGCACTCCATGTGCGTACGTACTACGATGATGGACTAATATATATGAAAAGACTTGAAGAATCGGAGGATATTGCTTTCTTATATAGAGCCATACACTCTGAATTTTGGGTCCTAAGCAACATCAAATAATCTCTCTCTACATATCATATAATACGAAATTATTCAACTCATCAAAGAAACTTGCCCTTCGACTCAAAAAGTTCCTGAAAACCATCACCATGGATAGAGCATCACACATTGTGATTATTGGGGCTGGTAAAATGCCTCGCTTCCTTTCTCTCGAGTTCATCTACTTACAATTATAAGGCATGGGAGGGCTGTCAACCGCATTGTCCTTAGCTAAAGAGGGTTTCACAAACATCGAAGTTTTCGAGACAGCGTCAAATTTAGGTTTCGTCGGTGCCGGAATTCAATTGGCGCCAAATATGGCCAGAATATTGGATAGATTTGCCTGTTGGAAGGAGATTGAGGCCGAAGCTGTTGACTTGAAAGAAACCAGTATTAGACGTACGTTCAGTTACTCACACACCCTTTCTGCAAATTCTGAGAATTATGTCTAAAATATGCGTTACCACACCTAATCTTACCCACAAATTCCTACAAAAGTATGTTACTGATCAAGAAACAGAGGGCGATTCTGATAAAGAGCTTGCTCACGTGGATCTTTTGTACATCAGAGAAACCTATGAATACCCCCATATGGTTGGTCACCGATCCAATCTTGCTGGCTCTATGTATGAGGCTTGTAAAAAAGAGAGCGGCATCAAATTTCATTTCTCTGTTGCAGCCGAAGCTGTTGAGTCGTTTGGCCCCAAGCCACTTCTCAAGGTCAAGCCACGTCACGGGAAATCTTATACTACCGAAGCAGATGTCATTCTCGCATCAGACGGCATTAAATCGATCGTTAGATCAAAGATTCTATCTGAATTGAACCATGACGCACACATTACAGACACAAACCAGGCAGCATATAGAATTATGCTAAAGCGTGAGGAGATGGAAAACGACCCCGAACTTTTGGAACTCATCAATGGAGACAAGGTCACAAGATGGATTGGAGAGAAAAGACATATCATCGCCTACCCTGTCTCAAGCAAACAAATCTATAATCTCTCCACAGTCCAACCAGACACAAATTTCGCTGCCGCTCCTTCAGCTACTTATACTACGAAAGGTGACAAGAGCGCTATGTTGGATATATTCTCCGACTTCTGCCCTAAAGTTCAACGTATGTTGAACCTTGTTCCTGATGGTGAGGTATGCGAATGGAAACTTCGTGTCCACAGCCCTCTTCCGACTTGGGTCCGCGGATGCATTGCATTAGTCGGGGATGCCTGCCACCCAACTCTTCCTCATTTAGCTCAGGGTGCCGCTCAAGCAATTGAAGATGCTGCCGTGTTAGGTGCTGTGTTTTCTAAATGCCCTTCAAACAATCCATCAGATATCAACAAATCTTTACTCGTTTACGAGAGCGTTAGGAAAGAACGAGCCGAGACCCTCGTTGAGCTCGCTGCACAATCTGGACGAGCTCTTCATTTGGGTGATGGAGCTGCGAAGGCAGAGAGAGACAAGCAATTCGCTTCATTGAAACAAAAGGGGGGAGCCGTTCCAGATAAATGGGCAGATGCTGATGTTCAAAAGAAGATCTATGGTTTTGATTGTTATCAAGTTGCTCTTGACAGGTTTGATGATCTATTTGCCAAGGTTGAAGAGGGTAAATTTGTCGGTTTGGACCAGCCAGTTAACAGCTCAGGTGAGAATGGAAACGCTGCCAGTATATAATATCAATATAGATACAATGTAAAACCTTTATCTCGAATGTTTAGCACCCACGCGATTCTGGAACCTGAGGACAGTTGTTATAATTTGTACTTGTAGGTAGATTCAATGATTACTGTTTCGAGATTGCGTAAGCAACCTGAACTATATACGTAAAATACACGTGCCACAGATCCGTAACCAAAAGCTTGTTATTATCGTCATCCGCTTTTTGGCTCATCGTACGGGCTATGTCACTGAACATGATTGCCAGACGATCAGCGACAATAGAGCACAGCCTTCAAGAAGTGACTAGGCCCCCCACAGTCTACAATGGAAGCACCAAAGTTCTAGAAGGAAAATCTTTGATTTGGAACCCTTATTGGGCATGATGGGTCTGTGTGGCATTCCGGCATACCCGATTCAATGCGTAACATCAGACAGCGACTTGACTCGCACGTCCATCAGAGCTAATAGACCCTTGGTATCATTTGTTTTTTTGTTTTGCTCCGAAACTGTTTCAAAGACCAGATGAGTTTGAAATCGGTGTCTCGATGATTTAAGGCCGAGAGAGATTATTTGAGGTCATTGTTGCGAAAATTAAGCACGAGAAAAACAGATCATTGAGAGGTTAAAAACATTACAATTAAAACAAGCGTAATATCGAAAGCCGTTCGAAGTGTCTACTTGAACGTAGTCTATGATGTAATTGCATCCGACAAATGTAATCCCGTATTTGTAGAATAGAACTCCCCGACAAACGCCTATTGTCCAATTGATTGGTCCCATATCCCCTTTTAAAATGAAAATCGTGAATAAATCGTTATCATCGTTATCAGAAATTCGTCTGTTGTACTGCGTGTCTCATGTTGCCCCTGCTCCCCCGCCATCCATTATCCTTTCACTTGTCAGGCCCATCTTTTTTGTTCCGGGGGTCGATCAAAGATGTCTTTCTCCATTCAAAACGAACTACATATAGAATTTTCGTGGAAGATACCTAAATCTTGGTTGGTAAATCCATAGAATCAGGTGATCCATATCGACTCTTCCGAATGTTTAGATCATCCATCATGCTTTTAAAGCTGAATCCCCCCTCCAAATCTATGGGGGATATTTGACCTTTAGTGATGCCTTCAAATTGTCCTGAAGCTCCAGACCCTTGCATCGCTCTGGGTAATCCGCGAAGAGTTTCAATAATAAGGTCTGCTTGCTGCACGGTTAAGCCCTCCTCTTGTTTCTCTTTATCCGCATCCCCTCCAACTAATTCATACTTCATTGCTTTCAGTCCCAAGTACAATCCTGCGGCAGAAAAAGATCCTAGAGCAGGACCAAACCAGTAAATCCAATGATAAGCTGGGAATGAAGCTTGAACAAGGGCTGGTGAGAACGCTCGGGCAGGATTGATTCCTGCTCCTGTCCAAAAGATACCGACAAGGTGGCCAATAAAAAGCGAAAACCCGATACCGATAGGTGCGACAAACGTAGACTTTGTCTTCTCGGCGACGAGCATGAGAATTGTGAATACGAGCATGAAGGTTAACAGGAGTTCCATGAACATGCCTTGGACTTTATCCAGATCGAATTAGTAAAGTGTCTTCCGTTGCCTGGATTGTTCATGCTTACCTTCTGTAACGCCAGGCCCAAGTGATACTGCAAAAAGTATGTCATCACCCGGTATGATGCCTTTAACTGCAGCAGCAGCCAAACTTCCACCCGCAAGTTGAGCAGGTATAAGTACCAATGCTTTCGTAGGGGAGACTGCCCCAATAAGCACGAGGGCGAGAGTGACGGCCGGGTTAAATTGCCCCCCACTGACACGAAAGAAAATCCAAACGTTTGCTGCAAGACTAGCACCAAATGCAAGAGCAATATATAACAGTTTTGACGTATCAGTCGCGTTAGGTGTAAGAGGCGTAGTTCCGTTGGGCTGGTTGGCCGTTTGTGCTGCAGCAAATGCAAAGAAGAGGAACAGGAAAGTTCCAACTAGTTCACCGATCATAGAGACCAAGTAATCTCTAGCTGTACTTCTCAATACCATGATGCTTAATATCGCTTAGATGGTTCTGATTGACATATAATCTAGAGGTTACCAAACCAAGGTGGTACGACTCCGAACAACTGGACTTCTCAAAATAGTGCAAGGGAAAGACCGTAGAAACAATGCAAACTATATTTGAAAAGAATAACGGAGAAATTAAGACAGCGGGGAGGAGGGGTTATAACAAGAGAGTCGTTATGCAGTGTAGCAATCAAACCGGTTCTCTGAGAATATATACATCGAACCTCGAGACGTTTCGATACCCCAGAATATTATGCTAATAGTGGACATGGTATGATATGACGATCAATGACTACAAGAAAAAATCGGGATCTAGTTATCCCACGAAAGTCGCACGATGGAGGATTGGGTGAAACCAAAGTATACACTGAATCTCGCTATAATGCGGAGTTCCAGAGTCGGATGATTAGTGACATAATACATAACAGAAAAACGTACGGATGCACTACGCCTCAAGCGCAGATCACTATATGCTCTCGCGCACCATAACATCCCGGGTAGTGTTCAATCAGTTCCTGGTATTATCCAGTTTTGTACTATAGTAACCCGGATATCAATGAAAAACCATGTAACAAATCACAAATTCTTGTGCATCGTTTTTTTTTGAGGGGGTGGCGGCGCAGGGAGTTCCGAGAACTTGATAGGTTCTACAAGGAAATAAAGTATTTATTTTCTCATGTTGAAACTAAATGAACAGACCAAAATAATTTAGAGATGAATAGGTCAAAAATTCAGCAAAGCAATACTAGGAGCAAGAAGCGCTCAAGCCTCATTATGTCTAACGTGATGGTTTAGCTAGTTTCAACGGCGAAAGACGCTAATTTAACAACAAATTTAGAAGCGGATGCCGAATTCTATATCACGAATTCCACGGCCGGGGTATGCTGCAGTGATGCAGGCAATTTGATTCGTAGTTTAATTCGAACATTCGTTCATTCAAAACCTCCGGTTGTCAATCGGCGGGCGCATCTGTGTCACAATAATTTATCGGATTGATTGAGATGAAAAAAGCTCTCTGACTTTCGTTCAAAAATGGCAAGTTGATGGAACCATGACATGTCTTTTTGCGATTGATGATTTTCGTTGGATTTCTGGGAACGCGGGTCGTGGTGGTAGCGGATGCTCTCGAAACAATCAAATTGAGTAACCCATTTATCACCCAACGAATCAAGGAGAAGGTTTTGCTACCATAATTTATCTTGGGAGCTTGCAGAATGTAATAATGATCTTGTGATCAACATGTACTCTCAAATGATTGTGATAAAACTAATTCCAATGCGAGGCCAAATATCCCGAATCGACCCACGTAGCGTGAGATGGACATCGTTTTCACAAACGGTCGCTTAAAGCTGGTAGATCTGCCTTATTTATGGTGAAATGTGTTAGAAACAGTATCACAGAGTTTTGATGGGTCTGACGACTCTTCATACCATATCATGCACATGCTACTGCTACTGCAGTGTGAATCGGAAGGCTTCCTTGCGCTTTCAAGTATCATCTTAACATTCCACAAAGATTTATCTCTCAACTAGGCACTAGCTTGATTATGTGGTGTTTTCGAAATGAAACATGACAGGATAAGAATCTTCTGGCAAATAACAACGGAAACGAGAAACTGATGAATTCCTAGGAGCTTCCAAGTATCAAGACGGTGGTTACTATGGTTATCACAACAGAAGTTAATGAACTATAACCATGCTACCTTCTAATATCTGGGGCTCTGAGTATCTGTATTATGTGAATCACAGATGTAAATCCCTTCTCAACCATCTTCTACTTGATTAGCGTGAATTGCCGCCATCAATAACGTGTTTCGTGCGGACGAATGCCTAAAGTAGACACCCGACGTGATGTAATAATTATGGGGCTTGATTGGTCGATTTTGGATCATGGGAAGTAATAACCCTAAATTTTCTCGCGATCTACGGTAGCATATCGCCTTCCTATGACCGTTGGCCACGATGGATGTAATTATGCGTGAAACCAAGTGCCATGGTCTAACAGCTCGGAGAATTTGTGTACTAAGTGGACACTTCGGAGACTTTACACGGGGTGATATTCTGTCCCCCAAACATTGTCAAAAGAATTCAAGTAGACCACTTGATCTCTATCTCGGCGATGCCAAGATGCACAAAATTCATGTAGAAAAACGTCAGTCAATCTTACAACATATCAGTATCCGGCAAATTAAGGTTCTTTCCGAAGAACTTTAATATTGACCTTAGCTGAGGCGATCTTTATTGGATTGAAGGTTGATAATACTATATCGAGAAACAGTTGCTCAGTTGATGAGTTCGATTGTAGTTGAGGAGATTGCGAGTTATAAACAGGCCACCACAGCCTCAAAGATAAAGTTGGTGGGAGCTTCCAGGATTCCATGATGTGATATGGGCTGTCGATCTCAAAGGGAATGACTTGTACTACTACTACATGGTCCTCGAATCCACTGGGAGATCACAACAGAGAGAAGAGTCGTACCATTTGAGGATTGTCATCTCAGGATGATTTGGGAGAGATGGCCAGGGAAAACGATCTCTAAAATCTTCCTGGGTTACAGAAAACACATTGTAAATTCGTAGTCTACAACTATGAAGTTTTCTATTGGAGAGAAAAGATCAACTCTAGAATTCAATGTACATGACCCGGAACTATAAACAATCAAAGAATGATCGGGTCAACTTGACGCGGGTGGAAGTCCGGCCGGAAGTGAAATTGAAGACGATGACTTCATTGCATGTGAATTCAAAACTCGCGGCACCACCAAGTACCTGTGCCAAAGTATCAAAGATATCTGCCTACCAAGTATCGAAGGGCAGTAGTCCCTTTAGAGTCTCTGAAAAATCTTAAGCCTCGTAGGGTAACAAGGTCTAGAATCGAATCGTGCAGATGAAGGAATGAAGATTGAACGATTTGAGGCCTATCAAATTAACTCTACCCTAGAATCGAAGGACGATCATGCCCAAATCTGAAAGAATAGGATATGTTATGATCAAGTCGTATAGGTACGTACAGGGCTGCCGCAGCTGTATACTCGATTTATCAGAGTTCAATTCCATCCGGCTAAAAGATTTGTAGCTCTCGTTCACTTTCGTGATTGTATGGGATCAGAGAAGTTGATTTTTTGGTTGAAGAGGACAGCGGAAGAGAGGCAAGTGAGATTCTTGACAATTCTGCCGGGCGGTGACACATTAAGGCTCGCTCTACTTTCGCAAGGCCTCAACCAACGCTGTAATCTCAATGTGTATGTTTCACTGCATACATCTATCTCACAATTGAATGACGAAGCTTTGCCAAAAAAGTGAGCAGAGTCTGTGATTGATATTCGTTGTCATAAGAAGATTGCGCGAAAAGGAATCAGGATCAAAGATATAATGAAAGATATGCAATTGGCCTTGAAAAGTATATATAACATTCTGAAAGTTCCGAGCTTCCTCCTCAGCTCGTCTGTGTGGAATATGAAGCTTATTTATGATCTCACAGATAATCCTATCGAAACGAAACCTTTCATGGATTGAAATATATACCAGCCGAATAGAAGATGTTCGTGGAGGTTTCAAGTGGGCCGACCGGACGATTGTTGAACTTTGGCATCATGGAATCCCAACCGCTGCGAAGGCCATGGATGGGCTTCCACCCTGCATGCTTTAGGGACACCGTTGGCAGTGCGGCATGCCAATGCCTGATCAAGCAGCTGTTGGTATCGCAGAAAGCTTTATGCCGGGACGAATACTTGGCAGAATTGCAAGAAGAAATATGCAAAATGGGCTTTGTGGACGTCTCTGTCATATCACAGAGATGGGCAATGTATGAGAATGAGAGCCATAGCGGAGGCTCTCCTTAAACCTTCAACAGTTTCCATAATCTTCACTTTACATTCACTCCGTCAAGTCTATTAGTTTATGATCGCACGCAGGTCTTTGGGTTTCAATCTGGGTAGTGCTTTGAAGTCGGGTCTCCCAGGTTTCTTCGGTACAGATTCTCTCCACGTCCGCAAAGTTACCAAATCGATTGCCATCCACTTAGTCATCTGCTGAATTCGTAACGAGACTCGCTACTTTCTCTTTACGCAGCAGTATTTTTCTTAGTAAAGCCAAGACCTTTGGCTGTCCTTCCCAAACATTTCTTGCACAAACTTCTGTGGAAACGGGTCACCCCCAATGTTCTTTAATTTTAACATCTCGCTTCCGTTTCTGATATTAAATTTCTCCCAGGGCCTAGCAAACCAGTCTAAATGTAGGGTCTTGCATCACCCTTCCCAAAATTCAAGAAAGTTTCATCTGCTGGTGTAGACACGTTTTGTTTGCCTCATGAAACCTATGTTAATGCAACGTCACTAAATTGATGCTAACATACTCTGGGCAGCCTGCATGCCTACACTCCTCCCAAAAACGAAAGACTGAAACTCTGAGGATCATCTCTAAGATCATGAGCTAGTTGTTATGATCATGTTCATTCTTCCAACAACAACAACAACAAGTAGGCCATAAGTTTGACCAAATTCCAAAAGACAAGTAGAAAGCCACAAGCCACAAGCCATAGAAGCACCATCATCGTTTAAATTTTCAACCTCCACTTCTGATGTCTCTCGACAAATTCAACCAAAGCCCTTCCCACCTCATTCGGATGCGTTGCACTCAAGAAATGAGCACCCCCCTCCACAGTGATTAGCTCCTTACTAGCAGCATTAACAAACAACTTGATCTCTTCTTTCGCATTTGATACACTATACACGGCATCCGAAGTCCCGTGTAACCAAAGAATTGGACATCGCACATCTGATAAGCGGCCATGCAATCCGTCGCGCTCCCTGAGATTTATGGCTGCCATTCGAATTCTTCTCCTACCTTCATCCCCGCGGTATGTTTCTTTGATTGTTCTTATCCAAAATTCTCGAATATCATAGGAACAATTATTGAATCCAATATCTATTAAAAGATTGCAATATTCATCATCTGGCTCGAAATCCTCAGTCGAAAATTTGGGATCTGCTGTGCTTTGTTTGACAATTTGACTTAGTGCGGCTGCAGCATTCCAACAACCAAGAGAGCGTGTTCTTTCGGACTCATAGTCCATGGATGTTCCCAGAGGAATGACACCTTGTATTCGGTTGGGTGCAATGAGAGCCATGCGAATGGTCAACCAACCACCTTGCGAGGTACCGAGAACAAAGGCATTTTCAATGGAGAGAGCGTCCATTACCTGTATGTTTGCTATTGCCGTGTCCCAGCTTGACAAGTATTAGCCTTCGTCTCGTAATACTCTGGTGCCGCAACGTGAAGACCTCCAAAGATACAGAGGGGAAGAAGAAAACAATGAATGCGCGACAAGGAGATTGAAACACACTAAGTCCAATTCTCGGTTTTGGTCCTCGTTCGTCCATGACCCAATGGCTCAATAGCCAGGAGATTCATTGCTGTAGTAAGTTTTTCATTCTCAAATTGCTGGCGATAGAGTTCTGATGATGTTGTAAATGAATTAACAAGAATAAGAGTGGGCCTTGAGGGATCGTAGGTCTTGGGCATTTGATAGCTGTGAGTTTAATATCAGTTCCCATTCTGCGTGACGTATATGAGGAATGTAAAGCAAGGAATATCATTCTGACATACCCTACTTCTATTCCTCCCAGATGGGGTACCTGAATAGTTTTTGTGTTCGTCATAATTTATTCTACACCTACTGTGAAAACAAAGAGTGCCAAAGTTCAAGCCTTCGATGTTTTCCTTCCTCTTATAGATATGCAGTCCAATTATCCACGAAACCAGTATTGCGATGCAAACCTGAGCATCCAGATGGAGGTAGTGCGTGTCATTCAGCTGACAGCGACTAAGAACATTAGTGGCTAGCTGATCGATGAGTTCATGAATCTCACTTGCCAAGGATAATCTTGGCCGAGGTATTACTGCAAATAGCCAAATGGCAGTTGGCCCGAGTGGGAAGAAAAAAACAAATTTGCCTAAAGCTTCTACGGAGTAAGCTTCTAATCTACAGTCGATCTATTGTGGTATATCCAAGCCATAACTCCACGCTGCAATTAACATTGGTAGGAAGATGTAAATCTGGACCTGCGCCCGAGCCCATGTACTAATCCAACTGAATTCGTCCTGAAATTCAATGACCGGCCAATCGAATTTCTATTGCGAATCTAAGCATTGGCAGTCTCCAACATCACCTCCAATTGTCATCCCACTGAGCAAAGAAGGGCACTTTGTTGAAACTCGATCATCACTCGCACATTGCATGAGTAAACCCCATACTCTCTCGACGGCGAATCCGAATGAAGGATTGTCAGGCGAATCATTTTCTTTCACAAACTTTGAATTATGACTCCATCCACTCTCACTAGTTATCGTTGACAACAGATCCTCGTATATGCCTCGACTAATTCCGCGGATCCGTCTAGCTGATGCGATAAATTGTCCCTTGTATGACAGAAGGATTTTAGTGGAGTCGATACAACTGGATCCGTAGATACTTTCGTACAGACTTGGGACCATAGCCCAGTCGTCAGTCCATCCAAATCGGTCACCACAGTTGTTACAAGAACAAGTAGATTCAGAAAACCCAAGACTCAGCATCCCCGTTTGCGGTACTAGATATGAATTGATTCGTGGTATGAGCTCCCGGATGTTATGAGCATGAGCTTGAATGAACATAGTTTGTGCTGCCAAATCATTCCAGTGAGTAACAATGTGACTGAGGTACGTTCCTCCTTCTCGACCAAGATTGGGAAGGCGTTCAACAATGTCAGCACCTGTGGAGTTTCTCAACATTGGCAATGACACTGTGGGGTCTTTGGTGTATATAATAACACGTGTATTATGTGAGGATAAGTATGATGTTGACTTTATAGCCTTCAACATCCGTGCGATCGACTCAGGTGTTTCTTTGTAAGCGCTGATGACAATATCAAAGGACGATGATTCTGGCGTATACAAATTGTCCATCGAGGGGGTAGGGCCGGGTTGTAATCTGAATAGTTGGGATAGGGATAATATATATAAAGTTACTATACCCAAGGCAGTAAGCGAGATCTTCAATATAAATACATATGTTCTTTGGGGGGCTAGGTTCGCGGTTGTGTCGTATAATCGACAGTGAAGATGACGTTGAATGTATCCCAGAAAGTTCTCGAAGAAAGTGTTAATTTTGGAATATCCAACGAGACAATATACCGCTAGAAAATAGGAAGTGAATTGGATCCAAGATACCACAGATATCGGCCCAAATGTTAATGATGTGAGCAAGACAATAACGCTAGAAAGTCCGAATACGGCGATATCTGAAATGGCAAAGGGTGTTCTGACGTCCAGATGATTTTCAGGCGAGAAAGAACTTGGTGTGTATGCGATAATACTAGTGCCAGAGAGTGCTGCAGCAACCATGGTTACAGAGGAGATAAATAATAAAGCTAGAGTGCCCGATTCCGGATGGAACTCTATTATGTTGCGCTCTCGGTTATAGGCCAGAAAGGCACTTAGGAGGAGCCCAAAAGTTGCGGAAATCAAGATGTAACAATGATGAGATGATAATATTTGATCTTCATGATCATTCATCTTGTGAGATGCCACAACGAAAAAAGCTCTAGAAAGGCCAGTCATGGTGAAAGCTCCAATACCACAGATAATTCCTGGAACAGTGAGACGATACTCATTATAAAGGATTAATGTTGTGAATACTGCGATGGCGACTGTTTCGAGAGACAGGCGCTTGGAAGCACGCGACTGCGAAAAGAGAATGAAGAGGGTGAGAGATTCTATCAGGTGGACCAATGGCTGAAATTTGTTAGCTTCATGGTGACTATTTAGTAGAAAACACCCACAAAGAGCATAATCAAGACAGGGAGACTTGACATATGCATAAGCGCCTCCATTAGCAATGGTAAAGCTACTGCGGAAGTTAAGGAGGCAGGTATCATCCAGAACCATGATTGAGTTGGCTGGAAGCCTTTCGTAGTAGACCGAACATTGATCCGAGATTCATAGCGTGATTTGATGATAAATATAAGCAACAGCAGGCCAAAGTAGAATGTAGAGATTGTGAGAGCTGAAAGATGATTAGTTTTTGCCACGACAATAAATGAATACTATCATACGGTAATCTATATTTGAATCAGCACCGGAAAGCGCCATTGTTATTCTCGAAAAACTTACGAAATCCTCTTTGTAACAACAGAAACTTATTTGCATATATTGAGATTGATGAAGAAAATATCCAGAAGCTAGGGTATGATAACATGTCAGTTCCTACATCTTTACCCCATAGATGGAAAAAGATGTATATCACAATCATATGTATGATGTGAATGTTATCATATGCGCAAACTCACGCTGCTTTTCTCCAATTCAGGTTCTCATTGCCATTACTAGACTCGACATCGCACGTATTGAGACTAAATCCTTCTTTCAGTTCATCCAAGGAATGTTCGATGTCAGTTTCGACAGCGGGGTAAAGAGGGGTCCCCAGGATTCTATAGCCATTGCTTTCCATAATCAGATTCGAGTATTTGCAATGGTCTTCGGACTCGGAGAAGTTCAAGTCCTTAGATCTTGGTTTGATATAGGACAACATGATTGAAATTCCCTCATGTCGAAAGGGGGTACTGAACATGCGGGGGCTTAGCAACCCATGATTATATCTTCATGGATAAAGACAATGCATGCTAGAAAGGATTTCGATCCATGGCCACTTGGCGCACATTCTAGGAAATAGGATTTCGTGTTTCGCAACTAGCATGGTCCACAAAATCATGTTGGTACCGTCTTCATTTCCTAGTTTAGGCACTTGCGTTTCAATCCACGATGTCGTCCCAATTTATCCCCACGATGTATAAAACTCGTTTCATGAAAGACTTAATTTGATTCCTTTTGCAATGGAATAAAAATAAACTTGAGTATATTTTAATTCAGTAAGCCTTTTGCAGAGTAAGAATGAGAAGATGCCAATCCTTTTTCGTGTTATAGGGATGAGAATGGTTATGTTTTCAGGGTCCCACTGCGTATTCCTTGAACCATTTACCAAAAGCTGTGGAAGAGATCTAGAAATAAAATGACAATCAACAGTCTGACAAGCTGTTTTCGTGGTCTTGTAGGATAATGATACGCGCGGCAAAAGCCCTGAATCCACTATAAATATACGGAGATGAAGATTGTACTGGGAAAACATTGCTAATTTGATGGCCGAAAACCTTGCGGTAGCCTATAAATCTGATGCCCACAACACAATTAACATAGATGATCGCTTACAGGTCTCTACCATTTCGTGCACCGAATCGCATATTTACTCGATTGAGGATCTTGACCACAACCACAAGTACCCCGTACAGCGAAAACAGCGAGTGGGTATCTTAAAACTCGCCTTAAAGGAGCTTTTAGGCGGCACTATAAAAGTAAGATGTCGGGTTTCGAATACCATATGCAAAACTGGGACCGAAGGAAGATCCCCATAAAATCATCTCAATATTCCCTTGAATCAACGACATACGAGAAAGTACATTCACCAAAGAATGGCCAGAGCTACTGTGCTTCATTCTTCGAGGCCTCTTTCTAAGATCCATTTTTCTTGGACGTATCGTAAGACTTGATCGAGAATACTTTGATATGCTCAAATTTGACGTGCCCGAATGCAGGATCGGATTTGTTCAGCAAAATATCGAAAAGAAAGGGAGCTCAGCAATCTGAACGCTTAGCTTGCAGAGCTGGCACGATGAAATAGAAAATGTCCTTATCATTGATTCATCCATTTGTGATATCATCAATCGTCAAGCTGTAAGATCCGATGTGAATTCAATGGGATTTGTCGAGGTCCAATAATTGCTTTGCCTTGCTTGCAACATGGACCGTCGCTCACTGCTTACTGACGCTAGAATCTCGAATCAAACCCAAACACCAATACCTACCAACCAACACTAAGCCACCACCCAACGGAAATGCCATGAAGTACTCAGCATAAGTTAATCCTTCAATCCCTAAATTTACCAGATCATATATGCGTCGCCTTATTCATTTTCTGATACATTCAGTTAAAGTTCCAGCTGAGTGCTCTTTAAGGCCGATCAAGGAACTCACAATTTGGTATTGACATCCTCATCTCTCTTTCATCGAACTTTCACTCAACACTGCGATTTTTTTATTCATCATGATGCACTAGATACATCTTTTCCATTCACAAATTGGCTCGCCCTAATATCTATGTATTGAGAGGCTTCATAATTGTTTCGAAGAGGAAAGCCCTGAATCGCGAATTCGTCTGCTAGTAAATCGCGGCACGGAATTGTCTTGAGGACAGTAGCTGGTCAACATTCAAGAATCTTTCTCGGAAGGATCTACAATCACGTCAAAACACCGGCATAATTGCCTGGAGCTGACTTGGCGATGAGAATCGCATTGGGACGGAGACTCGGATACTGTGATTCTTTCGTAGTGAGAAATAATTGCAACTACGTGCACAATCGCTCACATATTTTTCAATGATGAACAGCGGACAATCATGTTTTCGTCCAGTGGCAGAAAAACTCATCATCTTCTACGTAACCCCATTCCTGGACGTCAACTCGGATTTCCTTTCTTCGCAGCCTCAAGAGGAAATTCTGAAACGCTGACATTCAAGAAATGGCTGTAAAATCTTTGTGGAAATAATTTACCCCGCGTAACCACTTCAAACGTCAAACACAAATGCGGCGAGAAAGGTAGGATAAGGATGATGAAAGCCACCTCACTAAACCACCCGGAGCAAACCAAGAATATCGGCGGCGAGACGTGTCATTGGAATAACACGCGATTAGGTCTGTGTTGATACTATCTTTTATCACCATTCGAATGCAGTTTTGAATAGAGCCTTCATTGCTATGAGTATCTGGTTATGCATCATCTGATTTTGACCCAGGAAAGCACTGCAGTTGGATACAAGAACGTTGACTCACTGAACACGCTGGCGATCACTGAAGTAGAGCCAATACGTCCAGCTACTTCGATCTCTCTTTCAGCTACACCTCTCATAGAGGTGAATCCTTTACTACTGAGGTGACACCAAAAACAAATTTATTTCTTCAACAGCACCGAGCAAGAATAATTACTAAATCTTCTGTTTTACAAGACCAAAATTGTCAACTTTGATTTAGGAACCCCTTCTCCTATATCAACGTGAAGCATTCTTCAGATCACGGGTGTACATTCCAAACTTAATAGGTAGGTCAAGGCAACCATAAAATGTGACATGATGTACAAGAAATGGATTCTCCTCTTTAGCTTTCAGACTTGCCAATCAATGCAACGTCTAAACCCTGGTCTCTCGCAAAGAAGAACTGGCCGCGCTCTCTTTATCTACAGCATAAAAAGATGTTTTGTCCGGGTTATGGACAGTCCAAATCTTCATGTATAACCCAGTGTAATGTAATATTAGTTGTCTTGACTGGAAATTGACTTCAGCGTTATTTTTCCATGGGAGTTGCCAATAATCGGGCCTCATTTCTGTCAATGTCAATTGAAGGTATGGAAGATATTAGGTCATCTATTCGGACAGTTTATACATGGGGTGCTTGTTTGCCCAATTGTTTCCGGCATGTTAGACAGCTCTGAGAAGTGACGAATCAAGCAATTGACAAATATTATTCGCAGACGAAGCCAGTTTCTCATTAGACTCTAGCTTCATGACGACGTTGATGCTAAAACATTCCTGTTCTGGCTGCTCACCAGGCTGTCGTCCGGTTATATAAAACAACAATTGCCCATAGCTCCGAAGTCACGGGACTCTTAAGTCCGAGATACAAAGTCAATTACATTTGACGATAAGTTGCCATGGTTCTGATATATTTGGTCTAATTATAGGGCTTAATAACCGTGTTGATATGTCGAATCCCTCTGTGATTCGACAATTCCTATTTTTTATATCTTCATTTGAGCTTCTCATACCAGTCAGTGGGTCGATGATACAAACAGGCATGATGGCGTGATCGTTTTGCTGACTAAACTTGTTTAGTAATCGAGATTCTCACTGTGAATGTTAAAAATCCTTTCAGTAGGCCTGAGCGGCATGAGTTTTCCTTGTCCGTTCAATTACTTCTACACTTTCTTTTGATACTCATAGATACATCTTTAGTGGTGACGTGATAACTTACTTCATAATAATGTTGATATCTTTACGTTCTATCCCCAGGGTTCAATTTGCTCGGGCTTCCCGAGGTTTTGCGACTGTATCACCTGTGGTTGGTCACAACCGGAATCACAAAATTGTCGTAGTAGGTGGTGGCTCCGCTGGCCTTGCTATCAGTCATCAGCTCCTTAGGCAAGCGAATCTTCATCAAGATGATATTGCCATTGTTGACCCAGCCACCTGGCATCACTATCAACCTGGATGGACTCTTGTTGGAGGTGGCCTTAAGACAAAGGAGAGTCTCCGAAAACCTTTAAAGGATTTGATTGATTCGAAACTTGAGTTTTACAATACCGGTGTCGAGGGGTTTTCTCCAGATGAAAACTTCATTACATTGAAGAACGGGGATATTGTCAATTATGAACAGCTTGTTGTTGCTCCAGGTATTACGGTTGATGTTGGAAGTGTGAAGGGATTGTCTGAAGCACTTGGAAACCCGGACTCTCTTGTGTCCTCTATATACAATTACGACACTTGCGATAAGGTCTTTGGTACGATACAAAAACTTCAAAAGGGACAAGCCATTTTCACTCAACCAGCCGGTGTTATCAAATGTGCTGGTGCCCCGCAGAAGATTATGTGGCTAGCATTGGATCATTGGAAACGTGCTGGCCTATATGATATCAAGGATCCTTCCAATTCTCCGATAAACATTTCCTTTGCCACTGGTCTCCCAACAATGTTTGGTGTCCCTAAATATAGTGCAAAGCTTGAGGAATTGAGAAAAGAAAGATCGGTGGAGGGGTTGTTTCAGCATGACCTTACCGCCATCGATGGGAACAAGGCGATTTTTACTCGTCCAGATGGTAAAGGTCAAGTTACGAGAGAGTTTGATCTTTTGCATGTAGTACCAAAGAATAAACCACATGATTTTGTCAAGAACAGTGTACTCGCAAACGAAGCCGGTTATGTCAACGTCGATGAAGGGACTACCCGTCACATCAAATACCACAATATCTGGTCTGCTGGAGACGCTTCAAGTCTGCCAACTTCAAAAACAGTTGCAGCAATCACCGCAGAGGCACCAGTTCTGGTACGAAATTTGCTCTTGGCAATTGATGGTCGGGAACCGGAGGAAATCTACGATGGTTATACATCGTGTCCTCTCTTGACTGAATACGGAAAGGTACTTCTTGCAGAATTCAAGTACGGCGGAGTACCAAAGGAGACATTCAATAAATGGTTCGGTATCGATCAAGCTATACCGCGAACAGGATTTTATTACTTAAAAAAGGATTTCTTTCCATGGGTGTACGGAAAATACATGGTGAAGGGGACGTGGGGTGGACCAAAGGGTTGGATCAAATAATAGTAGTTGACTCATACCAGCATTCTAGCTTTTTTGATAACGTTATTCGAATTTAAATAAATGTAAAGTACAGAGGAGGCTTGCTTATCCATCAATTTTAGCTTATCAAATTGAATCGCAGCTTTGTGTTTCGTATCGACTGAGATATGAAGACCATCAAGCCTACTAAGAAATGAGTCAGTACTTGTGTGAGCAGATCTCGTCAATGTGATTCCGTCTTTACTGACATGCACGTCCCCCAATCAACGAAGCCATAATATGGAGCTGTTTCTTTCATTCAGTGTCGAATGGGGTGGGATCAGCCGGGTTCTCTTCTTTCAGAGGTTCCGGATCTCTCGAAGTGTATCATCAGTGTAGCTAATGAATGGGTTGGCCGAGGGTTGGAGCTTGTATGGAATTGTTATTTTCAAGTTGAGCTTGTGATGTTGTGTTCAATTATTCCGAGTTGGGTTTCACATCATCGAAGCATAATATATTTGTATGTTTTGCATCAATTACAATTTTACTCGTTTAGACGCACTACTTTCAGTGCCCAAGCCTTTTCGAGAAGCAGGTTTGCTCTGTTTGCTGATACCACTACCACCATCACCACCCGAGTTTTTGAATTCCGCCAGCACACAAACAATGCAAACACTTTTCTGATCATAATACTTGTCTTTGTTGAATCTAGTATCCAAAGCGACGGTACGAGCAGTATCACCCAGCTTTATAAAATGATTCAAAAACAACGGATTCGTCTCGACGCTATGGTGGATCCTATTAGCCCATTGAACCAATCTGGCTATATCCGATATAAGCCATGAATTTCTCTCTTCCCATAACCCGAGAGTGTTGTCAGGATCGGAATCAAGCGGGTCGTAGAAAAAGAGTGCAGAGCACCAGCGTAAAGTAGCATTAAACAAGTTCGCATTTGATGTACGAATACAATTGCCCAAGATTGACAGCTTGGTAGTCAAGCGTTTGTGTTCGTGAACGTTTGAATTTATCCGCATTACTGTTTGCATCCATTTCAACAACTTCGAATTAAGCATTTGTGACATTTTTGAATCATGATCGAGTTCTCGAGAATTCATATTAGCGAGCTGTTCCTCATCCGAATCTATATTGAAGTCCATTTCGATATATCTCGAGTCCTCTCCGATATCGTTCAAGCTCACTTCACTGTCTGACAACTCTTCACGGCTAGGAGAGAAAATGCCGTGTACCGATGTAGACTTAAGGCGACTTGTAGTTCGAGGTGGTGTTTCCTGTTCAAAAGTGATTGGTGGTGACCGGGGGAAAGCCTGCACTTCCGAAGATAGCTGAGGAGCATTCTCAGTATATGGTGGTGGTAGTGATATTAGGTCATGTCCCCTCCATTCCATCAATTCAGGCGTTTGTTGAATATATATGTCCTTCATGTTGGCTTTGTATGTGTCGGTAGGAGTCCTGGTGTTGCACAGGCGATTGCGAAGGTCTTCCAGGCCCACCAATGCATAATCATTTGGCTTGATATATGCAGTGAATATTTCCGTGTTAGATAGAGATACAAGGCCATGCATCAATTGTTTTGAGATGGTACCCCAGGGCTTAAGATTTGTATTAGTTTTCTTCTTTGTGATGACGAACCCTTTCGCAGTTAGATTGAATTGTATACAGATAACATATACTGAATGGCTAATTTCGGCCTCGTGAATAGCAGAGGCATCAAGGGGAGATAGATCATCGATATCCGATATTAAACGAGGCTTAGAAGTGTTTGCGAAGTCGGCATCTGGAGGAACAACGAATAACATCTCCATCTTCTGCTTTTTGCCTGCAACTATGACAGATACCGTAATGGAAAAGTGAACATGAATGCACCCTTCCATATCATAATACACAGCTATAAAAAATTCGAGATTCTGCTTATTTCGATTCAGGCGAGAGCCTAGCGTACAAGGTGTACCCGATTTATCTTCCCATTTTAAAAAAACTCTTTCGCGAAGAAGAAGTTTGAGCTCAAGTTTCTCAATCAGAATCTCAGTTGGATTTGACATAATTGTTTGTTCCTATTATTACAATTAGCGATGAACATAATGAAATAATAACTATATTGAAAACAATATTAGCCCACACTTTATGTGTGATTCCCAACCCACCCAGGCTATAGAGCAGCCTTGACTCTTGGTGAAGACGAGGCGTAGAAGTGATCTACAAAACCTGGTATTATATAAATCGGATTGGAGCTGTAGTTGTTTTAAACAGTAAGTACTGAAAGACTTCCACAGGCAGGATTGTTCTAGCAGCGATTGCTGACGGACTACCACTGGCCGGGGTTGCTTTAAGCATCAGATGTTGAAAGACTACCACTAATAGGGCTGTTCTGAGCAACAGGTGTTGAAAGACTACCACTGGCGGGGTTGTTCTAAGCAGGCTGAAGGACTATCACTAGCGGGGTGGTTCTAAGCAGCAGGTGCTGAAAGGACTACCACTGGCGGGATTGTTCTAAGCAGCGCGAAAGGACTACCACTGGCCGGGGATGTTCTAAGCAACAGGTGTTGAAAGACTACCACTGAAAGGGCTGTTCTGAGCAACATATACAGTAAAATACAACTCTTGTATACAACACAATATAAGACAGGTTTTCATTTGTAATAGATGTTGTGCAATGGAGATGGAGATGGAGATGGAGGAATCGAGGGATCGAGGGATGGTGATAGAAAGGCAGTGTTGTGTGATGGAGATGGAAATGGAAATGGCGATGGAAATGGTATTATGCGATAGTGATGGAGATGGTGATGTGCGATAGTGATGGAGATGGTGATGTGCGATAGTGATGGAGATGGTGATGGGCGATGGTGATAAAAGTGAAGTAGAGATTGAGAGTAAAGCGCGAGACAAAATGCGGGAACCAATAAGTGCATTGTGTGCACACAGCACAGGCACGTGATAGACTCCCTCAAAACTGCTGATTAAGCCAGAACTGATCAAAAATGTTCCAAGAATTCCTCGATGAAAAGCGGGGCATGCACTCCACGTCAAAATTCCCAAAGAAAGAGACTTGTCGAAAGAACACCACTCCTAACCTTCTATTGCGAGCCACTTAACTTCTCATGTGCCTTTGGTTAAGGAAAAGAAAAAACTTATTAAGTAAGTCAGCTCAGATCAGGCGATAATTAGGCAAGCATTTTTAGTGTTGTAAGCTCAGCACACAGATATCACATATTTCTTTTCGAAACTCTTCTCCAAACCAGGAATATTTCCTATTGCAAATTCGCGCTGATGAGCCCTAACGAATATGCGATGATTAGAGATGCAGTCCCTCTACAATTAGTACAACAGGTGGATAAAACGCTAGGCGATTTAGTGATCGAAGTACGATGTATAGCGGGGGTAATTTACTGAGGTCAAGGTAGTATATGCATTGGTATTCATTCGAGGAGGGATTTTGGGAGCAAATTCATGTATTCCGTGTTCAATCACAACATAATAATAATACATATAGAAGTACAGCGAACACACCGAACTTACAGAGCTGCTCGAAACAGATCAAATACCACTTCCAAAAGCAAATAATGCCGAAATACTCCGCCCAATAACGCGGGACACAATAAGACTGAGGACTGGGCTGAAGGAGAACTGAGCTGGAGGGCAACCTTCCAGCCTTCGTACGGATGTGCTTTTGTAATTTTTCTTTGATTTGATCGACTGTATAGGAACGCTCTTGGTTGTCAGTCATAAGTGTGGCTGTATAATACCTTAACCATTCCGAACCCAGCTGGAACCATGTATTAGCTTGGGGCTCTACACTATCTTTCAATTTCGAAGAAAGATTGCAGGATGATTATGTCGGGGTGCATTTCTAAGAGGGTTCAAAAGAGGGGTACTGGACCTATTATTATAAAAAAACGCAATGTCATCCTTAATTGGAAACGATATGATATGTCTACACTGTTTACTATGTTGCCGCAACCAAGCCGGCAGATATAGAAGTTCAGCTCAACGTAATCGTCTCGGTGCATGAGATACTCATTTCAGATTTTGTTGGTCGAACACAGATCAAGATTCCCACTGGGAGATGTATAAAAGGATACCAAAAGTTTGAGAGAAAGAATTTAGTCGATTCAGAAGTCCTCAAATAACCCTATCACACAATACTAATGTATTTGATTATTAGCTAGTACATTACTGTATACAACTTTGGTTAGAATTCTAATGTTGATATTCAAGATAGAGATTTTCAAAGCTATTCATTATAAAGATGATGTAGGCGATGCAACGGCTATCTGCTGGGCGGATATCGGCCTCAATCAATACCCTGCGGGTTATCTATTGGCAAAATAGATAATCCAAAATCTGAATAGATACCTATAAATAATCTATATATCCGCGGATTACTAATAGATACAAATAACTTGTATGCACCCTAAAAAAATGACAGCCTCGAAAGAGTATATCAGTGTATTGTAAGAACCACTTTTCGACTAAGTTGCAACAATAAAAAGGAGAGAAAATAGATTAGCACTATTCTCAAATCTAATATTCACAACAGCCCTTTATATTGTAGCTCACAACTTAATTGGAGAGGAACTTTTATTACTGGAAACTTGTTAAATCGATATAACGAAAATCTGTACAACGGATGACGAGATTGTTGAGTATAGCAAAATCTATATCGAAATGAAATTGGAGATAAGATTTCTAGATTCGAATTTTAACGATTTGGAAAGTGTTTTTCATATGGATTAGGATAATTTTTATACAGAAGTGGATACAATTATTGATGTACAAAAATTCTCTCCGAAGTTTTTCAATGATTAGAAAATAAGTTTGCAGATGTTATAACTACAAATACCACTAGTGAGTATGAATATGTTGATAACTAGGAGTATATATATGCTCTTATAGGAACAAATGATTGTATTATAATAAATATTCCCTGTGGGGGCAATATTAGTACCTAACGAAGCGTTTATTTCGTCACTACGAAAGGATATTCAATACTTTAATATTATATTGAAAAAAACGTTTTTAATGTATTAATGTGATTAATATTTTTTTCGTATGTGACGAAAGAATTTTATTATAAAGGGACTTAATCATTTTCATATGAATTTATATTTTTTTAACAATCTAGATTATCCATCATTATCTAACGATTCACACCAGATATCGGACGACATGTAAAACCAGGTAAGAATCAGATATGTAAAATCAAGTAAGATATAGTCAATATACAAAATAGCCTTTTATAATATTTATTGTTTTTATTCCATGTAGGCCAATATATGTATCCCATTGCCTTAATATATGATGCTATTGTATAAACCACTCATTTTAATAATTTCTTCTATCCCCCATTAATATCTCAGCAGGAGGTCATTTTCCATTATATACTATTGTAAAAAGCCTCCCCTTCCTTACCATTGTGTTTAAATTAAATGAATAGGATTTTACATCATTTTTTAAGGTATTATATCCTCCTGAATAGATACTATTATTCTTTTGAAGATTCATATGCCTCGTCAACTCCTGCAGCAAATCATTCGAATATCCTTTGAAAAAATCAACTTCAAAAATAATTAGAATTTGTTGATATATGGTTGAATCGAACGGATAGCGATTGATTGAAGAAGTTGAGATGTTGGTAGGCTGATAATAATGTTTTGTTGTGGGTTTTGATAATTCATGGTCTGTATAGTAATGGGGTCTTTAGTTGGCGGAATGACTTGGTTATATATAAAAATAAATCTATGGAATGATTTGGTGTTTACAATATACTTGTTTTTTTTTTAGTCTATTTATATAACAATCTTTTTACTCGAATTCAATTATTCCTTTTAATATATTAAATATTCTATATAAATAAACTAACTTTTATCAATATTCCAAACTCGTTCTTCAATCTATTGCTTGATATAATCAAATCCTTAGAAAGGTTATATAATAATTGTTAAATAGTCTTTTTATATTGCTTCTCGAATTGTAGACAAGCCCCTTTGATATTATTTATAAAAGTCTAAGCTTATCCTTCAATATATCCTAGAATTATCTCTAGGGTTGCTTCTTTTTGGTTACCCTGTCTCAAGGTTTTGTCGGGGTAATTTGGTTGAGTATAGTAAAAATTGATTGTTTTTGCTGATTTAATAAGGTAATCTTGAAATTATACAATAATGTATTCAATTTTATTAAGGAAACTTCAAAATATATATATTAGGAAAAATTGTTTAGGGGATTTTGAAAGCTATAATATAACTCGATTAAATAGGGGAAAACAATTTATAAGTATTATAATCTATTTGCTGATAAATGAACGGTATAGAACTCCTAAGATATATCAATCTACTATTATAAACTATAATACCTTATATTCAATATATTAATTTCATTTTATAAATAAGTTATTTCTTTATTTCAACATCCTTTAATCTTAAATCAAACATTTTATTTCTAGATTAATCTTCATTTTCAATCAAGCCTTTAGATTTACTCTCCTCTTCTATTTATTATTTTGCCTATCTTTTCTATCATTCTATAAATATCATGCAATATCACGTACTACATACGTACCCCGATCATCGAGATCGACCATTATAATCGATCTCAATTATATTATCACTATATTAACTACTCCATTTATTATCTAATCTACTAGAATAATAATCTTTTCCAAATAAGCACCTACATCACCTATTCTGGATATATATAAAGGATACTAATCATTACAATCAATTTTCAAATTAATCTAATCTATTAATCCTTTATTCTATTATCTCTTTATCAAAGGTGACCACTGACGTAGCTATCCTCCGTGATAATAGATTAATTATAACTATCTCAACTAACCTATTACTATCGATAGTTATATAATGTATATCTTATTACTCTTATTTCTAATTGTAATTAATAATCTATTAGCATTTGTGATTCTTTTTTTATCTATTTGCAGTAGATTGTAATTCTATCACCTACAATTTTTTGAAGAGATATTCTTATTAAAACATTTAGGCTATACGGTTTTTGCAAAACTAATTTGTATATTATATCAAATCGGAATAGTTTATAGTGAAACTCAAAATCGATATCAATGATTTTGAATGTTAGTATTAAATCTTATTATTTTTATTACTTGAATTTATAGATAATATTATATTTTCCATAGAATATAAAATTCATTTTGAAATAATATTGATATGTAAAGTATTACAAAAATAATCAAATCCTAAAAGAAAAAAATATATAATTGTAAAAACTTTAAAAAGATTGAAAGAAAAAGAAAAAAGAGAATAGAAAATTATTCTGTTTGTTTGTTCTCTTATGGTTGTACAAAACTACAATTAGGTAGCCATTACAACTTGCTTTTTCTATTTATAAATCTTACAATTTTAAAACCATTTTTCTTTATTTCAGAATATTCTATTCTTTGATTACTCAGCTTTATTATGATTGATTATTCTGCTAAACAAAAAAAAAAGTTTTTTGAATTTTATAATATTGTTATATCTAATAATACTTTAATATAAATTGTACGGATTATATTTGTTTGATTCTAATATAAAGATTTCAAAAAAATATTTGATATAATAATATAGAATTAAATAAGATTGATTAACAAAGAAATTTTTTTTATTTTATTAAGAAAAATACAAAAACGAAAAAGGAAAAAGAAAAGGAAAAGAAAAGGACAATATTTTGAATTAATCGAGAATATATTTATTATTTACTTTAACTAATACAAATTGCTAGATGCCCGAATATTAAATGATATTATTCAATAGACAGCCCTTTAAATCAAACAAGAGATTTTTTTTAATCAATTTTTTGTTTTTGTAGTATCTTTTCAATAAATGAAAGATTTCAAAAGTAATTATTATTACATTTGCATTAATAAAATTCCAAAAGATATATCAATATATAAAAAACCCCATTTCGAATTTACAATTCAGCGATTCCTTGATTTCAATAAGTGTTTTTCTTTCAAATATCACTTTAGTTTGTATAATATATACAATATTAACTATTTTTCATACAGAATAACCATTAATCCTGGAAAATGCTATAGCCACACAAATATTTTTTGTTCAAAACCGAGTAGTAAAGATTTTATAGAGTAAATCTTTTCTATTATTGTTATAATGTGTGCGGATAGTGAAAATTGGATTAAGATTGTTATTATTTTCTAGAGACCGTCTGGGTTCATTATTGTATAGATAGTTGTTGAGCAATCAAAATGCCCCCCCAATATTTATCTTATCTTCAATGAAACAGGCTATACTATTCGTAAGGTTATAGTTGAATGGCTAAAGGAAATATTTATAATCTGTATTTATTCTTTTGATATCGAGCCTACTGTTTATAGTTATATTCTTATATTAATGGATAACTTTCCTGGGCATTTAGATAGTCAAAATTCTTTTATTCAAGTAATAAACAAGTACAAATGTATTCGATTTATTATATCTGGGGGCTTCATCGGTTACCTTCAACCTTACAATTTAGTTGCAATCCTACCATTTCGCATCAAATATAAAAAATTGGAAAAGAATTGATATATTCAAAATGTGTGTGAATATTAGAGCCAAAATTATACCCCCATTTATCACTGTGTTCATAATATAAAGTTTATATCAAAGACTGTTTTTACTAAATACTCCTCAATTTGTTACAAAATTATAAACTGTTTCAAACAAATCAATACAAGTTTGAATCTAAATGAAAACGAAGATGATTTAATATCTATCCAAAAGCTTGAATTTAAGCTTTTGATTGATTGATCTTGGTTGGCTGGTATCTCTAATCGATTAATCTGTGGTATTGAAATGTATCAAACTTTTTTTGCTATTTGCAATAGGCAACCTATTGTAGTTATTGAATTTTCGATTGAATATTTCGATAATTATCAAACTATAGATGTATAGGATGCTGCAACTCTATAGTAGGTGATAAAGGTTATCGATTTGTTAAATGTACCGATTGATATCATTTTTAACATTGATTCCCAAATAGCAAATAATAGGGAAGGCTTTTTTCGAGCAGCATTATTGGAGATTGAAAATGATAGCGATATCGATTTTAATAAATCTGGGTTAAAAGATTTATTGAAAGTAATCAAACCTTTAAAATTCGATATTAGTAATGTTGGTAAAAGGAAAGGGAAGATATTTATTTTATAAATTTGAAGTGTTTAAATATTAATTGTTAATATTTTAAAATGTACTATTATTATTATAACTGCTACCCTATGATTTTATAATCTGCTTACCAATTTAGTTGATAAATGAAATTAAATTAGTTATACCGAAGATATTTGAAATCTTGTTTTTTATATCGATTCTATAATTTCTTTGTATACAAAGAATAAAAAGGCTTTGGGTAAGCAATAATATAAAAATATTTATTATTATTCCTTTTTTATTTCCTAAATTATAATAATATTAGGTTTAACAAAAGGAATTTGTTGTTAATCAATAAAAAACTTTTTAATCTTTTTCCTATAACATTTTAAGAAGGTTTTAGATTTATAAAAAAAAAAGGAATTGTTAATTTTTATATGAGTCAATAATATAAAAATAGAGTTCACTAATACTTTGACTAATTCTATTTTTGATAAAGATACAATCTGATATATACTTCTAATATCTCTATTTATTAATTATTAAGAAATCCAAATCCATATTCGATTAATTGCTAAACTATCTTTTTTTGATATTTTGCCTTTACAATCATATAATGAGACTGCCATTTTGCAATATCCTGAAAATATGAAATAACAATTGCGATTACTCAAAACCTCAAATAAGTAATATAACCCTTTCTGTTTACCCCAGATTGTAATAATAAAACAAACTAATGTGGAATATAAGTTATTATATCTCACTTTATTATTTACAACTAATAAAACAAATATATTTTCTTTATTTATATTTGTCTATTTATAATCATATAATAATCCCTAATAAATTCAATGTATATTGATTAATTTTAAATCATACCGAATAAGATTTCTATTTTAACTGTATTACTAACTCGCTATTTCTTTGATCTAGCTTTTGTTCTTTATATCTTTACATTCATTTCTATAGTAAAAAAATATCTATATATAAAAAATATCTTATCAAATTATATAATTGGGGTTATACTCTTTGCTATTACTATAGGCATAATTCGATTCTATAAAAGTAATCTTTTCCAAATTCTAATAATAAATATCAATACTATTAGAATCCCTTTACCACCCAGAATCGTAAACCGAAGGCCTCTTTCCATCCGAGTAGGTTTGCTATATGCTGAATAGCTATTTCTGGATTTAGATAGATTGTCTTTAACGTTTTACAACTTTTTATTTATTGAAACAACTAATTTTGGTTTAACCTCTAACCAGCTTGATTTTATCTCTTGGTTTTCTTATATATTTCATAATCTTTACATACATTTAAATTATGTATAATAGGTTTCAATATATTTGTGGGGTGGGTTCCTATTAGATATATTGAGTCAATATATATATTATAATTATAATAACATTTATATTAGGTATAGGAATATCAATCAACTATCATACACCCTAGATCCATTTAATGAACCCCTATCTAATAAATATACAGTAGCTTTTTTATATAAACATCCTTGAAATATTAAATTTGTATTAATATAGAAATTCCAAATATCAAGTTATAAATCATTATTATCAAATCCAAATAGTAATAAAAATTTATATAATAGTAAAGATTTATATAATAATAAAGATTTTTATAAATTAATGCCCCCTGATAATAATAATAATGAAAAAAAACTATTAGAAATCGATGATTTTGATAATACTATTGACTCAGATAATCTGATGAATAATAAAATAAATGAATCATTCAAATCAAAGATTATCAATAATAAGATTCTATGTTAATGGTTGTATCGAAGATTATATAGATATTATAAAAGATCTATGAAAAGATATATATATAATTTAAATAGAATCAATTAAAATAAATTCAATAAATATAATAATAATTTTAAATTTCTAGTATAATGTAATCTCCTTTTATAAAAATGAATATTAATCAATTACCCCTCTTCACTATCTTAAACTTTATATCCAATTAATACAAAGCCCTATATTAAATATTAGTTAATAAATAGTTCTTTTATTTATTATTCTTAGGATTGTATAGCTTCTATTATAATATATCTAACATAAGTATTTATATAATTTCTTTTTTGTATTTCAATACAATTACTTTTCACCTTTCTCATTTATATAATTATAAATCTATCTTTTTAAATTTCTTTTTCTTTTCGAGTCGATGTTCTATTTTAATTTAATGTTCTAAACAATATAAGTTCAAATACAATACAATTCTTTTTAATTTGATTATAGTAATTATTATATATTCTCCTTTAATCTTTTCCTACTTTTTTAAAATATAAATTTTGATATTTACTTTATATACATTTACCTTTATATTCAAAGGATTCTTTATTATTATTACCTTCTCCTATTGAATTCAAATATTTTAATAGATCTTTAATATCCCCTTTATCTTTTCCTATAATAGATAATAAGGTTTCAATTACAGAAATATTTCCATATAAATTGTAATTGATCTTTACTTATAAAAACAAAATACTTAATAAAACTAATGGGGCTTTTATTAGGCTTAATATAATATTCCATTTATAATCACTCACATTCTCTATATCCGAAAGGAATAACAAATCCATTATAAAAAGAAACAATTGCTTAGGATTTCTTTTTTGTTTTGTAATCCAGTACCCCCTGAAACCAAAAATCAGGCCCTTATTCTAATTGAATACCCCTAATATTTATAAGGTTTAATATATTTTATTAATTATTATAATAAAACTCATTTTGTGAGGTACAATTATTATAAATATCTTAATATCTTTACATTTTCAAATATTCCAGCTGTTTTTTATTACTTTGTTTATTCTGTATAATAGTGGTACAAATAGTATCCATAAGTTACAAATTCTCAAAGTTTTTTAAAGCGGGGAATAAATGGACAACTTTATTTTGAATATCTTATCGAAGTTTTAATATAAGGGTCCTTCAATTAAATAAAATGTTTTCCTTTCAGATACACTTCAATTGATTTTGTATATATCACGCAATATCACGTACTATACACGTGCCCCGATCATCAAGATTGGCCTTTATAATCAATCTCAATTACATTATTACTATATTAGTTACTCCATTTATTATATAATCTACTAGAATAATAATCTTTTTTAAATAAATGCTTATATCGCCTATTCTAAATATATATAGAGGATACTAATCATTATAATCAATCCTCAAATTAATCTAATCTATTAATATTTTATTTTATTATTTCTCTATCAAAGATGATCACTAATATAGCTATCCTCCATGATAGTTATAAGCCTGGTTTACTCTTAAATAACTGTACAACAATTTACATATCTATTAAACTCACTTTGATATTCAATCCTTTTTATTATTCTTACAAAAATTATTATAAACAAAGCCAGCACTTCGGATTCAATCATTCGATTGAGTACTTATACGTATTGGAATCAATGGTATCGCTAACTTCAAAATATCTATATATTGAAAGGTATCTGGGACAATATTAAACCCAATAGAGATTTGATTGACCCATTCACTTATGGATTTATATCGAAATATGAAAAGAAAAATTTTCTATATATATTACAATTCTTTGATAAAGATTGGTTATCACGGAGGATAGCTACGTCAGTGGTCACCGTTGATAAAGAGATAATAGAATAAAGGATTAATAGATTAAATTAATTTGAGGATTGATTATAATAATTAGTATCCTCTATATATACCCCAAATAGGCGATATAAGTGTTTATTTAAAAAAGATTATTATCCTAATAAACTATGTAATGAGTGGAGTAGCTAATATAGTAATAATGTAATTGAGGCCGATTATAAAGGCCGATCTCGATGATCGGGGCATGTGTGTAGCACGTGATATTGCGTGATATTGGTTTATAAAAGATTTGCTGCAATTTATTAAAATCTTTAATCTCATACGAGAAATGAATATACAAAACTAAGAAAAATATGAATGTACTCTTGAGGATTGTAAGACTAAATTATCGATTGATTAAGACAATAATACCAATATGATTCTTTTATCAAAATCACTTTTATATACCTTTCAAAATGTATCAACTAAATATTTTGTTTTTCAGGGTGAATATCGCTTTGATAGAGATAAATATAATTGTATGTATAAGAAGTATAAGGAGATTTTTGATTGAATTATTGAGATTGTAGATCAAACTTATCTAATAAATATTATAATCGAGAATAAGATTTAAAAGCTTATATCTTTAAAATTCCTTATCAAAAAACTAGAAGATTCTTTTGTATCTATATTTATCACGGAGGATAGCTACGTCAGTGGTCACCTTTGATAGAGAGATAATAGGATAAAGGATTAATAGACTAGATTCACTTGAGGATTGATTGTAATGATCAGTGTCCTCTATATATACCTAGAATAAGCGATATAAATACTTATTTGGAAAAGATTATTATTCTAATAGATTATATAATAAATAGAGTAGCTAATATAGTGATAATATAATTGAGATCGATTATAAAGACCGATCTCGATAATCGAAGCACATGTGTAGTATATAATATTACATGATATACCCCCCAGATCGAGATAATCTCGATCTGTCTAAGGACAAAAAAAAGTTTTCTAATTTTTAAACAATAAATGCTGCAAATAATAGTATATCCATTTATATGATATACATAAATGATTTCCCTGCCGGATATATAAATTTCGCAAATAAAGGAATGAAAAATGATATAAAACAAGGAAATATATTGGATAAACTAGGTGATTGCACTTTTGATATATATATATATATATATATAGATCATCGAATTGATGATTTAATGTTTTGGGAGTATATATAAATAGACAATTAGAAATGATTCGATGGATTAGAGGTATTGCAAATGCACTGAATTTGTAAATTGATTTGAATGTATTATATGTATAATAGTTCTCTAATGGAAATACCTAAAATCAGGGTTTTTGAAAACTCTAAAGTTTTCTAAAGTATTTATTGATTGATTATAATAATAAGAATAGAATGATTCCCATTCTTTTCAAATCCTAATTCTATATAATCTTAATTAGAGTTTTCACTATACCTCCTTTTATTAAAGAAAAATCTTCTAAACAAATTATTCTTTTATTGTTAGGTATGTATCTCTATCTCGATCACAAATTTCTTCGACTTATTCTTATTGATATAAAATAGTTGATACGATTTGATCTTCATATTATATTAACCCTACACTTTTCATACAACAAAACATTGCTTTTTCCTCTTTTATTCATTTATTCGCCAAGATTAACACTAACACTTCAAATTCTCCTTGCAAATTCCATTTTTTATTAATATCTTTTTCTATTCAGAATCATTTTCCTGGAAAGGATAGTAGGAGTTCTTCAAAAAGTACACCTAGTTTTGATACATTTGTTGAATTTAATAATATTCTGAAAAAGACTAGTCCATTATTCTTTCGTGGTTGTATTGATTAGAAAAGTTGTATTATTATTATTGCTACTGAGTGAACAAATCCTTTTATATAAACTTCTGATAACCAAAAAAGGATTGTTATTTCGAATAACAATTCTTTTTTAAATAAATCATTTTTCTTTTCTTTTTTTGTTTTGGGTTTCTAATTAAAGGAATCAAAAATTTCGAATCGAAAGGGTTGTTCCAAAAATAGAGTTCGGAATACAAAAGATTAAAATAATTAGTATACAGTTTTGTATATTAAATATATTCAATCTTTTTTATCTAATTATTATAAAGATTATAGAAAATACTTCAAGTGTAAAGATTTTTTTTCTTTTTGATGTTGAAAATGTTTTATATATACTTATACCATATTACCAATCTTTTTAAAACCTTTAGCAAAAAGGTTAGTTAAGCTTTCGAATCCGAATTTCGTAGTTTTATTAGATCAAATATATTTCTTGAAAATCTTAATCAATTATCTAATTAAGCTAATAATTATTTTGATAGAAAACTATTTCCAATACGAAGTCGGCTTGTATTACAATGATTATAATATTAGCGATACAAAAAGAAAATAATAAATTCTTTGATTTGAATTCATTAAATTCATTAAATTTTATTTTTAATGCATTTCTTTTATTATTAATATATATTGCCTCCCTTTGGTTAGTGTAATTATTTAAAACTTTTTTTCGATTGAATTGATCAATTCGATTAGCAATTATATCTCCCTTTTCGATTAAAAATCAGAAATCTTTTCTTTTTTTATTATTTATTGTAAAACAGCTAAAGATTTCTAATAAGTCTATAATTTTTGGATCTGTTTTTAATAAGGTGTATGGAAAGGTTATATTGAAAGATAAAAAAAAGAAAAAGGTTTAATTTAATTTGGATATAGATATTGATGAGGATAATAAAAAAACAAAAAATCAATTTTCTTTTTTTTGAGATTTTGATAATAATAAAAAGTGTAAAATATTCAAGGAAATATTTATTGATAATATTATTAAAAAAAAAAAAAGAAAGACTAAGATTTTACGGATTGATATTGAATATATTAAAAAAAGAAAGGCTTTTAAAGAAAAATTAATTAAATAATTTTGATAATTCTATTTCTGATATTTTAAAGATTTAATAATAATATAAAATAATTAAATTTTTGATAAAATAAATTCTTTATAAATCTATCTATTATTATTTCAATTATTAGAAAATAAATAAAATAAAAGTTTCCTTTTGTATATTCTTGTTTTAATTATATATTCTGAATATCGATATATTTTAATTTAATAATAATCCTTTTATTCTTGTTTATTATTAATTTAATAATTTATTAATTATTGCAAAATATAATGATTGATAGTTTAATAAAAAAATTAATTTTTTTAAGAAATTAAAGAATTGTAAGGGTTTCTTTTAATATATATTTTATATTTAATAATTCAATTTCAATAATAAAAATAATTATTATATCTTATCTTAAAGTTTTTCAGATTATTGATTCTCTAAATAATAAAATAATATAATTTTATAATAATTATTGAGTTTTTAAATTGTTTATAAAGAATGTATCTAAAAATAATAGAAGTTAAGGGATTTGATTTTTATTATATTTAATAATATAATATCTTGTATTTCAAAGATATTGAATATAATAATTAATTGTTTTTATATGATTTGGAAATGGGTTAATAAGAAAATAATTGAATTGAGATGTGGTGAATATAATATTGGTTTTTATAATAATTGTAGTATATAATATAGATTTTATCTTTTCCTAATATATTTATATAAATATAATATTTGCTTTACCATTATTTTTTACAAATATTACAAAGGGTAATAAAATATATATATTATTTTGATTGAGATTAAACTTTATTATAATTTTCTTAATATATATATCATATACTAATTATAATCTTCCCACCTTTCGATTACAAATAATACAGATACCCAGAAACCACTCTATATCACCTAGATTACAAAGTTCGTAAACAGCCTTGATATCAAAGATAATATAATCAATTATTGTTAAATTCTTTTTGTAATAAATAATCTATATATTATCTATAAAGAATAAAACTAAGACCATCTGTTCTGAGTTTATAAAAAGATAGGGTTCCTCTTTGCATTAAATAAGACTAAGATTTTTTAATATAATGCTGAAATCCTTGAATCAAATCGCTAGAGAATCATAGAAACTATACAAAGCGTAATCAAGCACTATATATTTATTTGATTCCTTAAATCTATTTAGTAAGTAACAAATTATTAATATATCTAATAAATCTTTATAAATATTAACAAATATATTTATTATATCAAATTGCTTGATTTCCAAATTGTATTTTGTAATTAATATTATAACAATTCTAAATAATTGTTCAACAAGAGTTGTAGTATAAATAGATTCAATAATATCTTTTAATTAAAGATTTCTTTATATTATTAATCTTATTCTATATTTAGATAAGAAACTTTATTCATTGCATTTATATATAAATACCTATTGCAATAGAATAAAAGCAATTGAAACATCCTTTACATTTATCTTGTATTAGGTTTTTCTTTTCTTTAGGTTATTGATTTCAATTTTATATTTATACTTAAATCAAAATCCTAAGAAATGATTCTTAAATTAATAATAACATTTAGGTGATAATAATAAATCTGAGAGATAAACTTTTGGTAATACTTTTCGCTGATTTTTATTTAGGGTAACAGAAGGATTGGATTTTGTTCGAATAGCTACAGCAATTACACTATAAATAATGATATGAAAGTTGTTACTCTTCTTTTGTTCTATAGTTAAATAATTAGATCAAAATGTTTCATAAAAGTCTTCTAATCTATCACCACCTTGATTAAATAGGCTTGCAATAATTATATCAATAAATATATAATTTATTGATATCCCTGATTTTTATTTCAGGAGACCTTGCCATCTAATTAAATGATTGTGATTAACTGAAAACAAAGTGTTGAAAATAAAAGAATCGAAATCGAATATTTGATATTCTAATAAATTGAAAATTGATTGTAGAATTTTGATTTTTATAACTTTTTATTGTTTGGATAATTATTTATAAAAACCAACTTCGTCTTCAATAAATGGATCAAATGCTCTTTTTTTAAGAATAAACAACTAAGCTAGTGATGTATCCTCTATTACACAAGATTTAAAAAAAAACAGATTTTCTATAAATACATCTTCAATTGGTTTTGGTATAGGGATAGGGTTCTTTCTAGGTATGTTATCTTCATTTATCGAAGAATTTGTATAATCATTAGTGGGTAGAGACTTTGGATTATTTTTGTATTCTGTGTGTAGAATATCAATAGCAAATCCAGTAGGCTTATAATCTATATTTTCTGAAATGATAAGTAATTCTTTAGTATTTGTTAGATTATTTGAAATAAAACAATTAATATCCAAGAGTTGTAAATTACCTAGTTGTTTTTGAAATGAAATATTTGAATTTTGAGCCGTTAAAGATTATAAATCCTTTAATAATATAATTCTTCTATAATTTATAAACATATTTCCACCCCTCAAATGTACCCCTAAGTTTTACTCATTTATAAGTATATCTATAGTGTATATAGTAATATCAAACGAGGAAGTTGCTATAGTATAATCTGAAGTAATTTTATTGTATTCTTTTTCTGAAAGAATACCATCGATATTGATTGGGATTGAAATATCAAGTTTTTTAGAAAGTTCTTGTAATTCCTGTTTCGATAATATATTAACAATTCTATTAAGAGTATCAATCTTATATATATAATTTTTATCAAACATAACATTACAAATAATAATAACTCTTTTGAGCTTTGAAATCTATATACAGAAGATTAATGATTTTGCAATATATCTAACAAGGTATTCAATATAAGCTTTAGGGTTAATCTTATAAAATTTCTTATTAACTTTAAATTCTCTTTTTTTATTCAATGGGTAAGTTCGATATTTGTATCGATATATACTATTCCAGTTTGGTTGGAGATTACAAATTAAATGATCGGTAATCGATGGTGTGGAATGATAGTGATAGTCTTGGAATTATATATCCAATACTTTATTTGGAAATTTGAAAGAATAGACTTTACAAAAACTGATATTGTATAGATAAATAGCTGCTTGTACAACTTCTATTTACATATGATCAGGAAGTCCTAAAGAAATATGTATTTTGATTTGCTTCGTTATAATTTCTTGTTCTGCTTGTTTTGATCCTTCATTTGCTTTATATATATTAGATAGGGATAACTTTAATTCTATACTTTCTTAAATTATCTATTTTTCGAATGCAATATCTCCCATAATATCTATTACAGAGGTATTGTTGTCTTGCTTAATACATATAACAGATAGGCTATATTTTCGTAATATTTAAGCAAGAAATCCTTGAATGGTTTTACAAACTTCAAAATGAGATTTTTAATAAAAAAGGAAAATGAATATTTTTCTATTAAATATTTTCTTAATTACTAGAAGTTACAAAGCTTCTGTGTATCCCTTTATAAAATCGAAAAGATTTTATTGAACTTTGTAAAAAGGATATAATGGTTGATATTCATTAAACGATTATAAAATAATCTATTTTGTATAAATACAAATACAATCAATATATTCCAATCTAATTATTTTCTTTATTCTAACATTTTTTGTAGAAAAAATCAAATGTTCTAATATTTCTTTCCCTAAATGTTTAGATCTTTTATATTATAATTCGGCAGAGTTATATTGTGGTCTTAAAGAATCGCAAGATTATCGAAAAGACTATTTGATCTTTTTATTGATTGAAGGATATATAATTATTAATCGATTCATTAGGATATTCATAAGGGATAAGGAGTAAGATGAAAGTAGGTTATATTCTAGGAATAAGAGATTGTCCGTATGAGTGTATTAAATAACAATAGAATTGTTATCAACAGATCCATAACGAAGAGTAGAATCTATGCCTATAAATTATAAACTAACTTCTTTCAACTTAGTTTCCGAAACAATATTAATATGGAAATTAGGGATGTATACCACATTCTTGAATATAAGATCTCCATTTTCAAGACTATTGGATCAACGAATGATTTCCTTAATTATATACATGCCATAGCTAATAACTGGGAAGATTGTTGTTCCAAATTCAATGTAATTTGATAATAGAGAAGGTATATACTTTTGTTTATCAAAAAGTGAGATATTATTGATAAGATATATAATACCACCTATATCTAGAATAGTATTTTGGGATAGATGATAAAAGATTATTATTATAATATTATAGATCCCGCTTAATGATTTATTCTGAATAATTGTAATATTTAGTTTAGATCCAGAATTATAATGATTAACTTAATTTAAGGATTTCAATTATTCTTTATTCTCCCAGACTTTTCTTGTATTATTTTATTTGTCGGATTTTATTCAATTTATAATTTGAATATATTTATAATCAATAATCTTAGAAATCTTTTTTCTATTGTTTTTTCTAATAAAAATAAATTCGATTATATAGTATTTCTTTGGAGAATAATATATTCTTGAATTAATAATCTTCTAATCACTTTCTTATCTATATGGGTATGCGAACTTTTTTTCATTGTTATTTCTTTTTCCATCATTACCTTACTTACTTTTATTGAACACTTGATACAATGATTGATTTGAAGAAGTATTGACTATGAAAACACCCTTTATCTTAAATTCGATAAAACATTAGTAAGCAAGACCACCAAAGATATCACCATATTGCTTTAAAGTATAATTTGGTATTCCTAATTAATTATTTGTATCAATCTGTATAAGCATAGCAAACACCTATTCAAAAGCTATACATTCTTTTATAGCTTATATAAAGTCCTTGATTGCTTTATCATACTTGACTTCCAAAATATTATAAACAACTATATTAGTATAAACATTTGATTATTCAATATACCATTTAACTAAATCAGTATATCCTATATAAATTTATTAAAAACAATTGCAATAACTTTGTATTACTATAGCTTTGATCATTTGCAATATAAATACAAAAAAATCTTCTAGCTTTTTGATGAGAAACCTTATAAATATAAACCTTTGAATCTTATTCTCGATTATGATATTCACTAAATGAGTTTGATCTATAGTTTCAATAATTTAATCAAAAATCTTTTCATACATTTTATACATACAATTGTATTTGTCTTTATCAAAGCAATATTTACCCTAAAGAATAGAATATTTAGCTGATATATTTTGAAAGATATATAGAAATGGTTTTGGTGGAAGGGTTATATTGATGTCATTGTTTTAATCAGTTGATAGCTTAGCTTTACAATCCTTAAAAACATGTTTGTATTTTTCTTAATTTCGTGTGTCAGTTTTTTATATAAGATTGAAGATTCTGATGAATTATAACAAATCTTTTGTAAACCAATCTTTATTAAAGAGTTGTGATGTATATAGAAAAATTTTCTTTTCGTATTTCGATATGAATTTATAAATAAATGGGTCGATTAAATCCCTATTAGATTTAATATTGTTTTAGATATTTTTCAATATATAGATATTTTGAAATTAATGGTACTATTGATTTCAATGTATGCGAGTATTCAATCAAATAATTGAATCCAAAATGCTAGCTTTGTTTATAATGATTTTTGTAAAGATAATAGAAAGGATTGAGTATTAAAGTGAATTCAATAGATGTGTAGATTGTTGTGTAATTATTTAAGAGCAAACTGGGTTTATAATTATTATGGAGGATAGCTATATCAATAATTACCTTTGATAGAGAGATAATAGAATAAAGAATTAATAGATTAGATTCACTTGAGGATTGATTGTAATAATTAGTGTCCTCTATATATATCCAGAATAAACAATGTAGACACTTATTTGAAAAAGATTATTATCCTAGTAAACTATATAATAAATGGAGTAGCTAATATAGTGATAATATAATTGAAATTGATTATAAAGGCTGATCTCGATGATCGGGGCATGTGTGTAGCATGTAATATTGTGTGACAATATTGTAAATGGTTAAAGCTATGGTAGTATAAAGTTATTACAATTATATCACGAAGGATAGCTACATCAGTGGTCACCTTTGATAGAGAGATAATAGAATAAAGGATTAATAGATTAGATTGATTTGAGGATTGATTGTAATAATTAGTGTCCTTTATATATATCTAAAATAGGTGACGTAGACGCTTATTTGGAAAAGATTATTATCCTAGTAGATTATATAATGAGTGGAGTAGTTAATATAGTAATAATGTAATTGAAATCGATTATAAAGACCGATTTCGATAATCGGGGTATGTGTATAGCATATAATATTGTATAACATATTCCTTAGATCGAGGTAATCTCGATCTGTTTAAGGACAAAAGAAAGTTTTCTAATTTTTTTTTTTTTTTAGGCAACAAACACCGCAAGTAGCAATGTATTCACTTGTATAGTGTGCATAAATGATTTCCCTACTGAACATATAAATTTCGTAAATAAAGGAGTGAAAAATGATATAAAAACAAGAAAATGCATTGAGTAAGCTGAATGATTGTATTTCTGATACACATATACATATAAATCATCAAATTGATAATCTAATGTTTCAAGAATATACATAAGTGAACAGTTAGGAATGATTCGATGAATTAAAAACATTACAAACACATTGAATCTGTAAATTGATTTAAGTATATTATATGTATAATGGTTTTCTTATGGAAATGCCTAGAATTAGGGTATTTGAAGACTCTAAAGTTTTCTAGAGTATTCATTAATTAATTGTAATAATAAAAATAAAATGATTCCCATTCTTTTCAAGTCCTGATTCTGTATAATCTCAATTAGAGTTTTTATTATACCCCCTCTTATTAAAGAAAATTCTTCTAAATAGATCATTCTTTTATTGTTAGATATATATTTCTATTTCGATCACGAATTTCTTCGATTTATTCTTATTGATATAAAATAGTTGATGCGATTCGATTTCTATATTATATTAACTCTACATTTTTTATATAGCAAAATATTATTTCTCCCTTTTTTATTCGCTTATTTACCAAGATTAATACTAATACTTTAAATTCTCCTTACAAATTTCATTCTTTATTAATATCCCTTTCTACTCGAAGTCATTTTTCTAGGAAGGATAATAGGAATCCTTTAAAAAGTGTATCTAGTTTTGATGCATTTGTTGAATCTAATAGTATTCTGAAAAAGACTAGTCCATTATTCTTTTGTGGTCATATTGATTAGAGAAATCGTATTATCATTATTATTGTTAAGCGAGTAGATCCTTTTATATAAGCTTTTGATAATTAAGAAGGGATTATTATTTCGGATGATAATTCTTTTTTGAATGAATTACTTTCTTTTTCTTCTTTTATTTTGGATTCCAGATTGAAGAAATCAAAAGTTTCGAATCGAAAGGATTGTTCTAAAAATAGAATTCGGGATATAAAAGATTGAGGTGATTAGTATACAGTTTTATATACTGAATATATTTAATCTCTCTTATCTAATTATTATAAAAATTATGGAAAGTGTTTCAAATATAAAGGTTTTTCTTTTTCTCAATATTAAAAATGTTTTATATATATTTGTATTACATTACTAATCTTTTTAAAATCTTTAGTAAAAAGGTTGATTGAACTTTTGGATTCGAACTTTGTAGTTTTATTAAATCAAATAAGTTTCTTAAGAGTTTTGATCAATTATCTGACTGAGCTGATAATTATTTTGATAGAAAACTATTTCTAATACGAAGTCGATTTGTATTACAATAATTGTAATATTAGTGATACAAAAAAAAGATAATAAATTCCTTGATTTGAATTCATTAGATTCATTAGATTCTATTTCTAATATATCTCTTTCATTATCAATACAAATTGTTTTTTTTTAATCAGTGTAACTATTTAAAACTTCTCTTCAATTGAGTCGATTAATTTGATCAGCAATTATACCTCCCTTTTTAATTAAAAATTAAAGATCTTCTTCTTTCCTATTATTTATTACAAAACGATTAAAGATTTCTAATAAGCCTATAGTTTCTGAGTCTGTTTTTAATAAGATGTATAGAAAGGTTATACCAAAGGATAAAGAAAAGAAAAAGGTTTAGTTCAATTTGGATATAGGTGTTGATAAGGATGATAAGGAGATAAGAAATCAATTTTCTTTTCCTTAAGATTTTGATAATAATAAGAAATGTGAGATATTTGAGGGAATATTTATTAATAATATTATTAAAAAAAAAAAAAGGAAGGTTAAGATTTTGTAGGTTGATATTGAGTATATTGAGAAGAGGAAGGTTTTCAAAAGAAAATTAATTAAATAATCTTGATAATTTTATTTCTAATATTTTAAAGATTTAGTAATGATATGAAGTGATTAAACTTTTGATGAAATAAATTCTTTGTAAGTTTATCTATTATCATTTTAACTATTGGAAAATAAATGAAATAAAAGTTTCCTTTTGTATATTCTTGTTTTAATTATATATTCTAAATATCGATATATTTTAATTTAATAGTAATCCTTTCGTTCTCACCTACTACTAATCTAATAATTTGTTGATTATTACAAAATATAATGATTAATAATTTAATAGAAAGATTGATCTCCTTAAGGAATCAAAAAGTTGTAAGAGTTTCTTTTGATATATGTTCTATATTTAGTAATTCAGCTTTAATAATAAATATAATTACTATATTTTGTTTTAAAGCTTTTCAGATTATTAATTCTTCAAATAATAAAATGATATAATCTTGTAATAATTATTGAGTTTCTGGATTGTTTATAAAGGATGTATTTGAAAATGATAAAAGTTGAGGGATTTGATTTTTATTATATTCAATAGTATAATATCTTGTATTCTAAAGATATTGAATACAGTGATCGATTGTTTTTATATGATTCGGAGATAGATTAGTAAAAAAATGATTAAACTGAAATATAGTGAATATAATATTAGCTTTTATAATAATTGTAGTATATAATACAGATTCTATCTTTTCTTAATATATTTATATAAATATAATATTTGTTTTATTATTATTCTTTATAAATGTTATAAAGAATAGTGGAGTGTATATATTATCTTGATTGAGATTGAATTTTGTTATAATCTTTTCAATGTATATATTGTGTGCTAGTTATAATCTCTTTGTCTTTCGATTATGGATAATATGGATGTTCAGAAACCACTCTGTGTTATTTAGATCATAGAGTTCGTAGGCAGTCTTGATATTAAAAATGATGTAATCAGCTATTATCAAATTCTTTTTATGATAGATAATCTGTATATCATCTACAAAGAATAAGACTAAGACCATCTATTCTAGATTTATAAAAAGATAGGGTTCCTCTTTGTATTGGATGAGACTAAGATTTTTTAATGTGATGCTAAAGTTCTTAAACCAAATCGCTAGGGAATCACAAAGACTATATAGAATGTAATCAAGCATTATACATTTGTTTGATTTCTTAAATTTATTTAACAAATAGCAAATTATTGATATACCTAATAAATCCCTGTGAGTATTGATAAATACATTTACTATATCGAATTACTTGATTTCCAAATTGTATTTTATAATTAATATTATAACAATCCTGAATGATTATCCAGCGAGAGTTGTGATATAAATAAATTCAATGATATCTTTTGACTAAAGATCCCCTTGTATTATTAATCTTATTCTATATCTAGATAAAAAACTTTATTTATTGTATTTGTATATAAATACCTATTATAATGGAATAAAAGCGATTGGAGTATCCTTTATATTTATCTTATACCAGGTTTTTTTTTTCTTCAGATTGTTGATTTCAATTTCGTATTTATATTTGAATCAAAGTTCTAGGAAATAATCCTTAAGTTAATGATAGCATTTAGATGGTAATGATAAACCTAAGAGATAAACTTTTGGTAATGCCTCTCGCTAATCCTTATTTAGAATAGTAGGAGGATTGGGTTTTGTTCGAATAGCTACGGCGATCACACTGTGAATAATGATATAAGAGTTGTTGCTCTTTTCTTGTTCTATGGTTGAGTGGCTAGGCCAAAATGTTTTATAGAAGTCTTCTAATTTATTACTGCTTTGATTAGATAGATTTACAATAATTATACCAATGAATGTATAGTTTATTGATATCCCTGATTTTTGTTTTAGAAGATCTTGCCATTTAATTAGATAATTGTAATTGACTAAAAGCGGAGTATTAAAAATAGAAAAATCGAAATCGAATATTTGATACTTTGATGAATTAAGAGTTGGTTGTAGAATTTCAATCTTCATAATTCTTTATTGTTTGAGTGATTGTTTATAAAAACTAGCTTCGTCTTTAATAAATAAATCAAATATTCTTTTCTTAAGAATGAATAATCAAACTAGTAATGTATTCTCTATTGTACGAGATTTTAGAGAAGGTGGACTTTCTATAGGTATGTTTTCAATTGGTTTTGATATGGGGATAGGGTTCTTCTTAGGTATACCATCCTCACTTGTCGAAGAATCTGTATAATTATTAGTGGGTAGAGATTCTGGATTATTTTTGTATTTTGTATACAGAATATTGGTAGCAAGTTTAATGGGCTTATAGTTTATATTTTCTAGAATGATGGGTGATTTTTTAGTGTTTGTTGGGTTATTTGAAGTGAAACGATTGATATCTGGGAATTGCAAATTACCTAATTGTTTCTAAGGTGAAATATCTGAATCTTGGGCTACTAGAGATTGCAGATCCTTTAACAATATAACCCTTTTACAATTTATAGGTATATTTCTATTCTCCAAATGTATCCCTGAATTCTATTCATTTATAGATATATCTGTAATGTGTATAGTGGTATTAGATAAGAAAGTTACTGTAGTATAATTTGAAGTAATTTTATTGTATTCTTTTTCTGAGAGAGTATTATTAATATTGATTAGAATTGAAATATTAAGTTTTTTAAAAAAAATTTGTAATTCCTATTTCGATAATATATCGATAATTTTATTAAAAGTGTTAATTTTATATATATAATTTTCATCAAATATAATATTATAAGTAACAATGATTCTTTTAAACTTTGGAATTTATATATAAAAGATTAATGATTTTGTGATATATTTAATGAGGTATTCAATATATATTTTAGAATTAGTTTTATAAAATTTCTTATTAACTTTAAGTTTTCTTTTTTTATTTAATAGATAAGCTCGATATTTATATCGATATATATTATTCTAGTTTGATTAGAGATTGCAAATTAAATAATCGGTGACCAATAATGCGAAATGATAATAATAGTTTTAGAACTATGTATCCAACATTTCATTTAGAGATTTGAAAGAGTGGGCTTTACGAGGATTGATATTATACAGATAGATAACTGCTTATACAACTTTTATTCATATACAATTAGAAAGTTCTAAAGAAATATACATTTTGATTTGCTTCGTTATAATTTCTTACTTTGTTTGTTCTGATCCTTCATTTGCTTTGTATATATTAGGTAAAGATAATTCTAATTCTATACCTTCTTGGATTATCCATTTTTCGAATACGGTATCTTTTATGATACCTATTACAAAGATATCATTGTTTTGTTTAATATATACAATAAATAGACTGTATTTTCATAGTATTTAAGCAAGAAATTCTTGAATGGTTTTATAAACTTCAAAATGAGATTTTTGATAAAAAGGGAAAATGAATATCTTTTCATTAAATATCTCCTTGATTATTAGAAGCCACAAAGCTTCAATGTATCCCTTTATGAAGTCGAAAAGATCCTATTGAACTTTATAGAAAGAATATAGTGGTTGATATTCATTAAGCGATCGTAAAATGATTTGTTTTGTATGAGTGTGGGTATAGTCGATATATTCCAATCTAATTATTCTCTTTATTCTGACATTTTTTGTAGAGAAGATTAAGTATTCTAATATTTCTTTTCCTAAATGTTCAGATTTTTCATACCATAATTCGACAGAGTCATATCATAATCTTGAAGAATTATAAAATTATTAAAAAGATTGTTTAATCCTTTTATTGATTGAAGGATATATGATTATTGATTGATTCATTGGAACATTTATAAAAAACAGAAAATAAAATGAAAGTGGATTGTATTCTAAAAATAAGAGATTGTTTGTATAAATGTATTAAATAACAATAGAATTGTTATCAATAGATTTATAATAAAGAATAGAATTTATGCTTATAAATTATAAACTGGTTTTTTTCAATTTAGTTTCCGAAACAATATTAATATAGAAGTTAGGGATGTATATTATATTTTTGAATATAAGATCTTTATTTTTAAAATCATTAAATCGATGAATGATTCTTTTGATTATATGTATGCTATAATTAACAATTGGGAAGATTATTGTTCTAGATTTAATATAATTTGATGGTGAAAAAGGTGTATATTTTTGTTTATCAAAAAGTGAGATATTATTGATAAGATATATGATATTATTTGTATTTAGAATAGTGCTTTAGGATAGATGATAAGGGATCGTTGTTATAATATTATAGATTTTGTTTAATGATTTATTCTGAATGATTGTAGTATTCAGTTTAGATTTAGGATTATGATGATTAGTTTGATTTGAGGATTTCAATCATTCTTTGTTTTTCCAGGCTTTTCTTGTATTGTTCTATTTGTTGGATTTCATTCGATCTATGATTTAGGTGCGTTTATAATTAGTGATCTTAGGAGTTTTCTTTCTATTGCTTTTTCTGATGAGGATAAATTCGATTGTGTAGTATTTCTTTGAAGAATGATATGTTTTTGGATTAGTAGTTTTCCAATTACTTTTTTGTTTATATGGGTATGCGAACTTTTTTTTATTGTTATTTCTTTTTCTATTATTACTTTGCTTGCCTTTATTGAATGTTTGAAATGATAATTGATTTGAAGGAGTATTGATTGTGAAAATATTCTTTATTTTAAATTTGATAGAATGTTGGTAAGCAAGATTATCAAAGATATTATTATATTGTTTTAAAATATAGTTTGATATTTTTAATTGATTATTTGTATTAATCTGTATAAATATAACAGATATTTATTTAAAGGTTATATGTTCTTTTATAGTTTATATAAAGTCTTTAATTGTTTTATTATATTTGATTTCTAAGATATTATAGGTGATTGTATTAGCATAAGTATTTGATTATTCAGCGTATCATTTGATTGGATTAGTGTGTTCTGTGTAGACTTACTAAAGACAGTTGCGATAGCTTTGTATTATTGTAACTTCAATCATTTGTAATGTAGATGTAAGAAAATCTTTTAGCTTTTTGATGAAGAACCTTATAGGTGTAGGCCTTTGAATTTTATTCTCGATTATGATATTCATTAAATGAATTTGATTTATAATCTCAATAATCCAATCAAAAACCTCCTTATACTTTTTATATATATGATTGTATTCGTCTTTATCAAAGCGGTATTCATTTTGAAGAGTGGAGTATTCAGTCAATATATCTTGAAAAGTGTATAAAAGTAGTTTTGGTGGAAGGGTTATATTAATGTTATTGTCTCGATTAATTAATGGTTTATCTTTACAATCTTCAAAAGTATATTTATATTTTTCTTGGTTTTGTATATTAGTTTTTTGTATAAAATTGAAAATTCTAATAAATTACAATAAATCTTTTATAAACCAATCTTTATCAAGAAATTGTGGTGTATATAGAAAAATTTTCTTTTTGTATTCCAATATAAATCTATAAATAAGTGGGTCGATCAAATCCCTATTAGATTTAATATTGTTTCAGATATTTTTCAATATATAAATATTTTGAAGTTGGTAATACTATTGATTCCAATATATACAAATACTCAACCAAATAATTGAATCCAAAATGTTGGTTTTATTTATAATGATTTTTCAAGAATAATAAAGAGAATTGAATATCAAAGTGAATTCAATAAATGTGTAGATTGTTGTGTAATTATTTAAGAGCAAATTGGACTTATAATTATTACAGAGGATAGCTATGTTAGTGATCACCTTTAATAGAGAGATAATAGGATAAAGAATTAATAGATTAAATTGACTTGAGGATTGATCATAATAATCAGTGTCCTTTATATATACCCAAAATAGACAATATAGATATTTATTTAGAAAAGATTATTATTCTAATAGATTATATAATGAGTAGAGTAGCTAATATAATGATAATGTAATTGAGATTGATTATAAAAGCCAATCTCGATGATCGGGGCATGTGTGTAGCACATGATATTGCGTGACAAATTATTTTTAATAAGTTTATATAGGATGTATTGATTTAGTTAAATAGTATGTTGAATAGTTAAATGCTTATATTAATATAATTGTTTATAATATCTTGGAAGTTAAATATGATAGAGCAATTAAGGATTTTATATAAACTGTAAAAGAATGTATAGCTTTTGAATAGGTATTTATTATATTTATATAAATCGATACAAATGATCAATTAGGGATATCAAATCATATTTTGAAGTAATATGGTGATATTTTTGATGGTTTTGTTTATCAATGTTCTATCGAACCTAAAATAAAGGGTGTCTTCACAATTAGTATTCCTTCAAATCAATCATTATTTTAAGCATTCGGTAAAGGCAAGCAAGGTAATAATGGAAAAAGAAATAACAATGAAAAAAAGTTCGTATGCCCATACAGACAAAAAGTGATTGAAAGACTGCTAATCCAAGAACATATCATTCTCCAAAGGAATGCTATACAATCGAATTTATCCTTACCAGAAAAAGTAGTGGAAAAAAGATTCCTAAGATTATTGATTATAAGTGCATCTAAATTATAAATCGAATGAAATCTGATAAATAGAATAATATAAGAAAAGCCTGGGAGAGCAAAAGATAATTGAAATCCTCAAATCCAGCTAATCATTATGATTCTAAATCTAAACTGAATATTATAGTTGTCAATGCACAGGTGAAGACTTATATTGTACCATAAGGGTGGAAGAACTATGGAAGAGTGAGGCCCTACTTATAGGAAGTAGGGCGTGCTAGTATGCTGTACCTAAGGTACAAAGGCAACTACAAATCATATAGTTAGCGCCGTAACAATACCTTTTGCTTAAGGTGATCGATCCCCGATCGCAATATCAATTAATCCTTTAGAAAACAAAATAACACTAAAATACTCTAATTTCTATTATTAGATAAAAATAAACCTTTTTGGGAGTAGTAATCAATTAATAAAGCTTTTTTGGTTTGCCTCAACCTCGATTTGGGGGTGTACTTGGTGTAAATACTAGCAGAGGATCAGAAATAGTAGATCTTTTGAAACCTATCTAAGTGGGCGGTTTTGGTTTATTTGGATTTGCTAAATAAAAAGCAATGATTGTGTTTTTCTGGTTGCAAAGATTTTCGGCGGGTTGTTAAGATGTTGAATAATATTTCCATTTGATTTGATAGTGAAATCCATTCTTATTATAATAATCAAATAGTTTATTGAATTTTTATCATTTGATTTCTTTATTTGTTTTGTTATTTCTTTTTAAAATATAATCTTAATTTCGATAGGATTTGGTTTTGTTGATTGCTTTTTGATTAGCTAATCCGAATAAGCAATAGAGTGGTTGGAATAATAAATTGTAGAATATTAGAAAGATTTTAAAACTAATTGGGAGCTGGAATAGACAGACTCGTTTATAAACTTTTAAAATTTTATAAAAACTATTCCATTTATTATTATCTTTTTTTATTAAGCGATTGGTTTTTATATTCTTAGTACTAATCTATACTTTATCATCTTCTTTATATAGAAAAGCATTGGTGCAAATCTTATTAACATAATCTTTATATCTCTAAATAAATTGAACAACTAAAGCTTTCAATTTTGTTAGAATAATATCAAATCGATCTGTAATTTTATTAACCTTTAAAAACTTATATTTGTATTGATATAACAGGTTTGAGAAAATCGATGAAAAGGACTCAACACCGAAATATAAATGAAAACCATAGTTAGTAAAGAATGAGAATACCCCAATAATCTCTAAGGTGATATTATTGAGTACAAACTCTGCAAATAGAAACCAATTGTATTAATCGTTTTAATAAAAGTTTATAAAAATATAAAGGTATTATTCTATTATAATATTGATCCTTTCTATTTATCCATTAAATTCAAAATAGAACAAAAAAGATTATTTCAAAATGATTAATAAATATTCGAATAGATATTTTTAGAATTTTAATACAAATTGTAAACCTTTGTTGAATATAATGTTATTAAATGAGCTATATAAACAATAGACTTTTTTAACAAATCGATTGATAAGTTTTTTTGTAGAGAATTTTATGATTAGAATAAAGTGATGTATTTTTGTTAGGTGGTAAATAATTGTAACGATATATTGATACTTTTTATTATAGTATTCGCTAATTAGTAGTGGTATAATATAATTAATGGAGATATCAGATCAGAAACGAAATAATACAGACAAAGGTTTTAGGAATCCAGGCGCAACAAGACAGAAAGCTTTAATTCGAAAATAGAGTTGATAGACTTGTATATAAGTTTCAATTTCTCTCGATATATTAAACCACCAATATATATAGAAAACAAAATCAATAATCTTAATTTGATTAGGGTACCCAGCGAGTTTGGTGAAGTATGTTCGATATATGATCTAGATGCAAAGTTCAGTAAAAGAAGAAACGAAAAAGTAATCGCGATAAAAGATTTTGCTATTAATCAATTTACAATCTTGAAGAACAAATCGAAGATTTTTTTGGATTGATAATAACTAATAACAGATAGCTGGGTTTTAAAAGGTTTTGTGTATAATAATAATCAATTCAAATGATTTGTATACTTTATTGATAAGATTATTGATCGATTTCTCAATATTAGGAATGATTATATCTATAAGGGCTGTAGTGAGGTTGATATTGTTATTCATTTGTTGAATAAGGTTTTTGAATATGGTGGTATTGAATATTTTTTCTGGGAGAATTATTTATAGGCAATTTTTGATCCGGTTGTTATTAAAATCGATATAAACAAAGCAATCTTTTGTTTTATGGCTCAGTGCATTGGGGCAAACTGCCTTATGGTTAGGGTGGTATATAATACAAAAATTGAAACCAAATAAAAATTCAGTTTATTTAGCTTATCTCTGATTTAATATCTTTGTTGATATAAAATACTTTAGATTCTTATAATCAATAATAATTTCAAATAGCTTTTGAGTTTTATATAATTCGGGTCTTTATTCTTTTAAAGATTTGATAATAGCTAATAGTTCCTTATTGTAGATTTCATAATTGCATTTGATAGCATTATGTTTCGAGGAGAAGTATATAACCAAATATAATCAACCCTTATTATTATATTAAAAAAGTATTCTGCCTGCAACCTAATCTGAAATATCTATTTCGACAATTATGCAACAGTGATAATCAAATATTGTAAAAATTAAAATAAAGATAAAGGTATGCTTTAGATTTTCAAAGGTATTTTTTTAATCAATAATCTAATTCCAAATATTCTTTTTTTTTAATAGGTAATTCAAAAATTTTATGATTTTAGAAAAGTTGTAAATAAAGTATTAATAAAAGTTGGTAAATCTTAAAAAATATTGAAGGTTTTTTAATTTAATTAATAACTTTTATTTGAAAATAATTTTAACTTTGTTAAAATCCATCTCGATACTATTAAAAATAATAATCAGGTTAAGATATTTCATTTTTTTCATTTTGAATTTGTATTTGTCAATATCAATTTGTAATCCAGTGTTAATAAGTTTCTAAACAATTTTGCAAACTTACTTTTAATAATTTATAACATTTTTAGAATAAATCAAGATATTATTTAAATATGCTATACAATTTTTATTCAGAAAATTAAAAAGAATATGATTAATATAGTTCTGAAACAAGACAGAAGTATTGTAAAGATTGAAAAGCATTACCAGAAATTTGAATAAATTGAAACAAATTATAAAAATAGTCTTCCATTTGTGATCTTTTATGATCCATAGTTTATTGAATATGGCGATAATATTCAATTTGATATAAACTTTAGTATGGTATAAGGCATCGAGAGTTTTTTTGATTAGTGGGAGTAGATAATAGTTTTTAATAATAATATTGTTTAGTTTACAATAATCCTAACAAATTCGAATATTTCTTTTAGGTTTTGTAGCTAGGAGGAGTGGGGTGGCCAATTGGGAACAAGATTTGTGGATGAATTTTTTATTTAGATTATTATCAAGCCATTTGCGAACAATTTAGAGTTTGGCTGGGGATATTAGGCGACTTTTGTTATACAGGAGCTTTTGGTCTGATATGATCTCGATCTTATAATCCCAAAAGTATTGTGGTGGAAGTTCGTTGGCAAAAAAGAGTAAAAAACTAATAAACAGATTGCAAAGTCAGGGTGGTAGTTTGTTCTGAATTTTTGTTGTAGATGGTATAAATCGATCGGTTTTTTTTATAAACTTTTTGATATTGTTTTTTATAATACTGTGATATAGTTGAATAGGATTGTTTGTTATTATATGGTGTAATTTGTTAGTTCTATTTAGTTCATTCTAGGTTACTCTTGTAATATAAGCTTTCTAATTTTTATAGAATTGAATAAAGCTATTAGTTGTAAAAAACTTTATATTAATCATCTTTTATCAAATATTTCATAAAGTATTAATTGGTTTTTTTAAGGGGTTTAATAGCAATAAAAGATTCAATAAAAATAAAATGTTTTGATTCCGTAATGGTTTTTTGTATATTCTGAAATTTGTAATGATTCGCATTAAAACCAGTTTTAGGATTGGCTGGTTTGATATTATCTTGGTATAGGTTTTTGCTTTTTTGTTAATTTAGTGAGTATAATAGCGATTTTGGTTGGGTGGCGTTGGATCAATAAGATTTATATTATCGATATTTCTATCAATATTTGTTTTTATAGCTAAAATTGGAGGAATATATTCCAAAAGTATTAATTAATCTTGGAACAAGAAGGAGGAGATTTGGAGACTTTTATCAATAATTTCTTTAATAAAGGTTTGATATAAAATTGAAATAGAATTTTTCAAAATAAACTTCAAAATAGATTTTTTAATATGTATACGTAGTATTAGATTGAACATGGTATCTGTTGAAATCGATATATTATTATGATTGGGGACGATGGTTGTAGTAAAGTTAATTGGATAGTAATATTTAAAGCAATATGTAGACATAAACTTAAGAATCATTACTGTTTAATCAATAATAGGATTGTAGCATTAAAACCATAAAAACCCAAGGATTATAAAGTCCATATCAAAAAAATTAATGATATAAAATAAGTTAATTTTTTTATAATTATTAATTCGTATATCTAATAATATATATTGAAATAGAATATCAAAAATTCTTTCATCTGCAAATAACAGATTGCGAATTGTTGGGAGGGGGTGTATAGATATATTAAATTTGAATATAAGGATTCTATTTATAAATCCATATTCCACAACTCCACTATCTATTAAGTTAATAAACAGAATAATTACATTAGACATAAAAAAAATTTCCATTAAGATTTTAAAAGATTTGCTATTTATTATTCTAAGGTATAAAGGGTTCCTAAATATAATTAATCTTTTAACCTACAAAAATAGGTTTTCTATAAAGGATCTCAATTCGCAATTATAAACCAAGATTAATCTTTTAATATATTTAACTGGGGAATAGAATTTCCATTATTATCCAAATATACAAAATCTTTAACAAATCTATTTAGGTTTATATTATCAATAGGGACTAAAAAGACATATCGAAATGGTATTATGGTAGTTAAAAAATGATTAGTAGACAGAAATGTTTTTTGGTAAGTAGGATTGTAAGCCTTGTAATAAGATTTAGAATTATAATAATGATTGATAATAAGAAAATAATAAACACTCGGAGTATATTGATTCATAACAAAACGATTGGGGTTTTGTATAGTTTTTGGATTGATATTATATTTTGTATTATTGTGTTACTTTTCTTTACAATTGAATTTAATATAACCAAACTTTTTGTAATAAAGGCAAAGACCAAAATCTAGGTATTGTTTTTTATTATAATATAATAAGATTTGTTGACCTTGGTGAGTAGTATTCAGTTATATAAAATCTCCGGAGGGATCAGGTGTAGGTGTTATGGCAGTGATAGTAGATTTCTTTTTGTTAGGTTTTTTCTGATTGCTGGGGTTGATGCCTTGGTTTTTGCATTGATTGTTAAGATAAATCTTTTCCTCTAAGTTATTGTAGATATCTTGCCATCAAACTATCTATGTGTCGATGTCGGCGGCAGAAGGTTTATTTGGCCGATTAACTGAAACATTGATTAGGTTTTGAGAAATCTTGAGTTTAAGATTAGTAATTTGTTATTCGATAGTTTTTTTGTATTTGATAACAAACTATTTGAACTCAATAATGAAGTTACCAAATAGAATCTTTTTTATTTTATATTTATTGTAATTTATGGAAACTTTACATAAAAGATCTAGAATCTAATATTACTTATTTAATTTATATCAGATATTTACTATAATATATTATCTAGAAGATCAAAGGTTGGAATTATATAAATTGTTAATAATTATATCAAAATATATTTGATTATTCATATAAATAAAACCGGAAAGTAGATTAACAAGAAATATAATTTTCTAAAACTTTGATTTATTTTCGTAATCTATAATTAAGCAGTGATTAATTACACTACAAAAAGTTATATACTAATTTTAATACTTTATAATATCCTGTTTATTACTATTGAATTTTTCGGGGGTAATGAGATATTTATAGCAAAATAGAATTTACGAATTATTATAAATAGTAATCTTTAATATTGCAATTATATCTTTTAATTTGGTAATTTTTGATTAAGTATTAGTAATTTAAGTTTATACAATAATAGCTTAAGTTTGTAATAAATTTGCAATCGATTTGATTAAATCGAATACAATTTAGATAATAACAAAATATGAAGCATTTAGATTATTAAATAAATCTATAAAGGGAGAGATATCGATTTTGGTGGAGTTAAGAATATAATTTAAAAAAAGAAATTGTGGAGGTAGACCAGATATAGGTGCTTTTGATATAAATATTTGATTATTTATTTTTGGTATTTTAAAGGTATAAAACGTTGGTGGCAAAATATATAATAAATCAACAATGGATATAATTGGTGTAATCGAAACGAAACATTAGTGGGATTTTGGAAAAATAAGAAATAAAAAATAAAGAAAAATAAAGTTATAATAACTTATTTAATAATAATATAAATTGTTAAAACATAAATAAAGACTTATATTGTACTATAAAAATGGAAGAGTTATGGAAGAGTAAGATTTTACTTATAGAAAGTAGGGTGTGCTAGTATGCTGTGCCTGAGGCATGAAGGCAATTATAGATTATGTAGTTGGCGCCGTGACAATAGTTATTTAAGGTGGATTACTAAGCAGAATCTATAATATTATAATAACAACCTCTCATTATCTATTCCAAAGCATCGTTTTAGATATAGATAGTATTATATATTTTATCAATGATATCTCATTTCTTGATGAATAAAAGTATATATTTTCTTTATTATTAGATTACATTGAATTTAGAACAATAATGTTCCCAATTGTTAGTTGTAGTATGTGTATAATTAAGGGGATTATTCATTGATTTAACAATTTTGAAAATGAAGATCTTATATTTAAGAATGTGGTATATATCTTTAACTTTTATATTAATATTGTTTCAAAAATTAAATTGAAAGAAATTGATTTATGGTTTATAAATATAAATTCTATTCTTTATTATGAATTTGTTAATAACAATTCTATTGTTATTCAATATACTTATACGGATAATCTCTTATTCCTAAAATACAACTCACTTTCATTTTATTCCCTATTCCTTATAAATATCCTAATAAATCGATTAATAATTATATATTCTTTAATCAATAAAAGAATCAAATAATCTTTTTGATAATCTCACAATCTTCTAAGATTATAATATGATTCTATCAAATTATAGTATAAAAGATTTGGATATTTAAGAAAAAAAGTATTAGAACATTTAATCTTTTCTACAAAAAATATCAGAATAAAAAAAATAATTAGATTGGAATATATCGACTATACCCATATTCATACAAAACAAATCATTTTACAATCGTTTAGTGAATATCAATCATTATATTCTTTCTACAAAATTCAATAGAATCTTTTCGATTTTATAAAGGGATACACTAGAGCTTTATATTTATTTATTTATTTGTTTATTTTAATTTACATCCAGAGGGCAAGCCGCAGGGGCTCGCCACAACCTTCCAGGGGGTACTAGAGATAGACTTAGGCTGTAAAATGGGGCCCCATGGGTCGGGTTTTCGATCTAACGTCCCACCCATTGGGACCCTATAGGTTGGGTAGGTAATAGTATAAATAGATATCCCATCCATAGATTATCCAATGGGTTGCTAAGATTTTAATAGATTGCTAAGACTCCAATAGGTAATCCAGAACCCAATGAGTAATCCAAAACCCAACAGGTAATTCAGAACCTAATAGGTAACCCAGAACTCAATAAATAATCCAAAATCTAGGATCTATCAAGTATTGATATAGTATATATAAAGAATTCTATTAATATTTTTTTTAATCATTTTTTTTATATTATATTTCGATTGTATTTCTATTATAGAGATGGGAAAGTGTTTCATTGTATTTATAATATTTAGTAATTCTTTTAAAAGAAAATACATATATGAATTTGTAGAAAAAGTATCAAGATAATCAATTTAATTTGTATATACATAGTGATTATTAATATATAAATATCCTAAAATATTATTACATATAACTCGAACCAGAAGCATATTCTTTTATTGAATTGTAATTCGTTTTATATAAATCGCTACAAGATTTGTTACTGAAATTAAATAATTAATAGAAAACTTAATAGAAATCAAAAGCTTAAATTAAATTTACATTCAAACTTTCTAATTAAATATATTTCAGCAGCTTTTTGTAAAGCCAATAATGTAACTGATTATTAACAAATAACTCTTAGAGTTAAATTCTAAATAATCTCTCGAACAAAATATTGAAAAGGAAGTTTTTGGATCAACAATTCAATGCCTTTTTGATATCTTCTGATTTTATATAATACAATTGCTAAAAATCAGATTCAATATATTATTCTATTAATATTTCTATTAATCAATTTACTGCTTGACTTGAAGCGATATGCTCTTTTTGGAATTTTCTTACAAATGGGTTTCTTTTATACAGATTGTATTAATTTATTTGGAAATAATCGACGACGATTCTGAGTATTTGATATTCTATTAAAATTAGTAGATAAATTAATAGAATGTAATTAATAAATATATCTGATTATATCTTTTGAATAATTTATTATTATTATAATAAAGAAATGAAATTGGAAAAAAAAGATTGTTTGTATTGTATAATATTTTGTATGGATATCTTAGAATTTAGATTGTTGTTTTGGAAACAAAAAAACAAATACTTCAATATTTATTATTATATTATCATTTTTCAATTCTTATCTCTTTTTTATCTTTCGATTATTCTAATAAACAATATTCTTTGATTTCTTATTATAGAATCTTATCTTTGTAATGAAATACCTTTGATTCTTTTAATTTTTTTATTAATTTAGAATCTTTATAATATCTGGAAAGCGAAAAGTATAAGAGAAATTATTACAAAATCCTAATACAATCAAAACATATAAAAGGAATAAGGTTTTAGAAAATGATTCTATTCATAAACAAATTGAAAAGACCAAAACAAAAGATTAAAGTATTATTATCTATACATAAAAGAAATTGAAAGTAATACAAAAATTTATCAATATTTCTAAAGATATTTAATATCAAATGTTAATTGTTTATAATATTGAAACTTGATATAAATAATATATATATATTTTTATTCAATTAATTTTTCTATTAATCTGATTATTAAAGTAATGAAAAACAACGATGGGAAAAGTGTTGTTATATTTCTAGATTGGAGAGATTATAATGAGCAATTTGCTGTTATAGATAATAACAATAGTATATAGGAGGATATTGAATATGAAAAAGAGTATAATGAAATATACGAAACTTTGTAGAAAGATAATAAAGATTTTAATCAAGAATATAATTAGAAAGGAAAGAATAATAAAGAGTTTAAAGAAAAAGAAGCACTTTTGATTTACAATACCTAAAATTCTTTAGAGGTAAGTTATATTATACAATTAATGAAAAGATTAATAGAAATTGATCTTTATTAGAAATACAAGTATTTGCTATTTCGATGTTAACAAAAAACTTGAAGAAGTGCTGGAAAGATATTGTTCAAAAAATCTAGAAAATCGGAGGATATTGTAGAGGCCTTTTCTATCTTTAATTGATAAGAAATCCAAAAAGGATTAAGATAAGAATTATTCCTTGTATTATTCTTTATATAAATTGATTAATTTGGTTAGATACTTTTCTCTTTATTATCAATTGTAGAAGAAATAAGGCAAGTTGATAAAGAATATATACAAATTTTAGTTATAAGTTTATATTCCTATTTTTGAATTTTGTTTTAAAAATCTAATTAGTTTAGCTTATCTAATAAACTTCGTGATTTGAGAAAGGAATATAAGAAAGCTATAGAGTATGATATATCATTTCTACTAATCTTTTCATTAATTTTTCAATTAATTTATTAATTCTTATTAGAAAAACTCTAATATGAAAGTTATCTACGATTTTCTTTATAAGTTCTGAAAAAGCATTCTGGAGAATATATATAGTTTATTTTATAAATGATTTTGAAATAAATAATTGGATTGATTTTCCTGATTTTGTATTTTGATAATTAGAATCTATTAAAGAAATAGATGATATAAGGTTTTTTATTTCAAAGGATAATTGAAAGCAATATATTGATATAAGGAGATTGATTTATAATAAGAAAATCAATCAGGAATTATGGGATCTTTGGTAATTGATTCTATTTGCAAATGCAAATTTGTAGGTATTATTTGATATACAAACTAATAGAAAGTTTATTAAAAGTTTCTATAATTAAAACTAATTAAAACTAATTTTTTAATATAGAATAATCAAATTGAAATTTTATTATATATTTTCTATTAAATTTTCTATTAATTTTCTATTTGATACTTTTGTTTCTTATAAGAATAGATTTTATTTTCGAAAATTCATTAGATATTGAAATTTATTTGAATAACTTTATTATGTCTTCTAGTCAACTTTCAAATGCTTTTGATTCTGAGTTATTCGATTCTTTTCGTTCTTTACCTCCTTGTGAATTGTTTTTTAAATTATATGGAAAAGGTGGAAAGTTTTTTAAATAGATATAAAAAGTTTATATCGATTTTATTGAATAATGGAAAACTATTTAATAATTTAATAACCAGATTAATGATTCAATTAATTTAATAAAGAAAATTTATTGGGATTCAACTATTTGTAAATCGATATATTAGATTAAGTACAATCAAGCTGCAAATAAAGGAATTGGAGAGTCAGTTTTGATATATTGTTAATGTAATAGAGAACTGAATCACTCTGGGATTAAGAATACTAGTATTAATATATTATTTAAATATTTTCAAAGTGATGTATATCGAAAAGCAGCTTTTCGAAATGGATATCAAAGAGGGATAAATGAATATTCTGTTGTAAGAATAGGTAGTAAATAATTAATAGAAATATTAATAGAAAGCTAATTCTTTTTTAGATAGGTTTATTAAAACAATTTATAGAAGAAGTATTTTATGATCAATTTCTATGAACAATTATTTCTTTATAAATATCTTTTCGAGTTATTGAGGATAAAGAATAGCAATAGCTTGTTCAAATGTAAAATCCTGGATTCCCTTTTCTTTTTGTATATATACTTCGAAAACGATTAACAATCTAAGTCGAAAATCTTGAGAAGAATATATTACTTTCGAGAATGGTGAAAGGGAGTAAGGTTGCTTTATCTTTAGATGCTTGGTCTAGTATAAATAGATTTTTTTTTTTTGAAATCTTGGTTTATTATATTTTCAAAGATTGGGAATTAATTGAAGAGTTTATTGGATTCGAAAGTTTAATAGATATTTATTTAGGATAAGCTTTAGTTAAAGTTGTAAAAGATGTTATTGATAAGTTCAATATTATTGATCAGATTATTTCAATTATTATTGATAATACATTTAATAATATCAAGATAATAAAAGAAATCAATCAACAATTTGAGGAGACATTCAATAAAGATCGATTTCTGGATAAATATATTCAGTATATACCTTATTTAATATATATTATCCAACTTACTTTAAAAATATTTCTTGAATCAATTCGTTTGATTTTAATCAACGAAACATTTATTCGAGATTGAAATAATAATACAGAAATAAACAATCTAAAAAGAATTCATTTACTTAAAAATAATATTATTCCTTTTATTTTCACGAAGATAAATGGTTCGATTTATTTATTAATTTTTTTACTAATCCTTATCTAGATTCGAAAATTAGCTATACTTTCAAATTCTAGTACACAACAATGATTGAGATTTCTAAATATTTAATAAAAACTTATCAAAAATAATTAGACAGAGCTGAAAAAACTAATTAATCTTTTAATAAATATTTCAACTCGATGGGATTCGATTTGTCACATATTGATATGTGTAGTACATCTTCGAAATACAATCAATAAATACTACTAGGATTATTTTGATACAAGAATATTTTCTTTATTAAAAGCAGAATAAAAGCAAATTAAATATCTTATTGATTTTATTCATTTATTTAATTTCTATACTATACATATAGATAAAATAAAAGGAATCACTTTATTATATGTATTAAATATTTATAATAATTTATATAAACATCTGGTTGAAAGTTATCATTGTTTGACTAAAAAAAAGACGAAATATCTATAGATTGAAAAACTAATAGAGGCTATTAATAAAGCAAAGAAAAAATTGAATAAATATTATAATAATATGTATAATAATCTTGGTAGTATTTATACAATAGAAGCTTTACTATATCTAGTTTCAAAGACAATTGTTTTCAATCCAAATTCTTATTGATTGAATTATCAAAATAGGGATTAGCAAATCGAATTCGAAGCACAATTTCGTTGATTTTAGGAAACCAAATATCAATAATATTTGTTATCTAGAATTATTAAACTTCAAGCTTTACAAGATTTAAATAAGGACAATCTAGCAATTATTTTAGAACAATCTCGTCGGAATGCTTCTGAATAATATAGATCTTAACAAATTGTTGTAAATAAAGTAGATTCTTGATTATATTTTTGTAAGTCTTTCTATTAATCTTTTTATTAATTATATCTCTAATATTCTATTAGCTTTTTTTGATATAGTTATTCTCTTTTATTGAAAAGCAAAAGAATATAATTATTTAGGTTTAATTAGAATAACTAGGGATTTCCTTTGTATTCTAATAACAGAGGTTAATATAAAACGAATACAAGTATTGAATACCAACTACTGATTACTTATATTTATGATTCAATTCATTTCTGACGAGCTTAGATTGTACTAAACTGTATCCTCCGACTATGTAAGCTTTAGTATTAGATATATCTATAATTATTGCCAACGGTGTAAGCGCTATAACGACTATCCCTACAAGAGTATCGATTGTAACCAATCTTTAGTTCATTTGCAACCGATTACTACCCTTACCTTTATTATTCAACTTCAATAGTATAAATATTTATAATGCAGAAACTGTGAAAACTGCTGCATCAAATTTGTTAACAACAAAAGGATCCTCTATTATAGATCAACTTAATACCTTCAATGAGTAAGTGCAATTCAAATACAAGATCTACAAAACATTCGAAGTAATGCTTCACCAATTCGAAATTGATAGTATATTAGAGAAAACAGCTTATAGCAAAGAAGTTTGTAATATAATAATAAACAATATTAAAATCAGATTATTATAAAATGCGATATATTCTATAACTGAAAATAAAAATAACAACAATTCAAACTACATCTATATAGATATCATAAAAACCTCGAAAAACTTGAGTATATTTATAAACATAACCGTGTATATACAAGGGTAGGCTAATAAATGAAAATCAATCAAACCCTGAAAAATCAGAGTAGATATTCGTTTATTAATAATAGGAATTGCTACACTAATAATAAATCGTTTAAGTGTTTATATATTAAGAAAGGCAATTGATGAGGTTATCCTTAATTTGAAAGATATCAATATAATATCTATTATCTTTACAACTATTGGGTAGGCAGTACAAATTACTAACAGTATTATATACAATAAACTATTCGAAATTGAGAATACAAAAAAAATCAAAAAGATTCTGAATTATAATAGTTTGAAATGATTTATAATCTGATATTACTATATATTAAAAAGAATTCCGACCTCCCTTTATAATCTAAATAGAAATAGAATACTAATTATTAAGGAAATAATAACTAAGGAAATATCAATACAAATAGATACTCCTCTAATCGATTATCGAATTACTATTCGAATAGTCGATTCTTATAAACAGATCTGGATTGTTAACCTATCAATAAAAGTTTCTCTCTTTAGATTTTTGGATAGTTTTAAATGAGTTCAATATATTAAGTCAAAACAATATATCATTTACCATAATCCAGAGTGTTAGGGCTTTTATAATTTAGTGATATACAAGAGCGCTCTAAAATATAATAACTATAATATTCTACAAACAAATTACAATAACCTGTTTAGATTCAAATACAAAGTCAAAACTAAATATACAAATTATATAGAATTGTTTCTGGCTAAATACAACAATTGCTTTGTGATATTGTATTGAGTCAATAGGAAAGTCATATGCTTTACGAAATCTGAGGCTTATAAGATCAAAAAACAGAATCGAAAAACTCGTCTAGCTACTAAAGCACTAACCAACAAAACAGCTACCCTGGCTGCAACAACTCCCCGGAATATTGTAGTTGAGATACCCCCCTCTTCTTGTAAGAAATGCATCACTGTATACAAAAACCTAAGCAGCTCCTAATATACCTTTCAAAATATCTCCCCAACTGACAGCCCGTCCGATGATTCTTGTCACCCTAAAAGGAAACACCCAAATGAAGACAGCCTGAATAAGAAGACACTCTTCAATACTGCAATAGTATAGTACACCAGCATAGATATCGATATTGACCTGAATAAATAGCCACTCCTTTCGATACTATAATGCCAGCTGTTAAACAGCTATAACTAGGTCTATATGAATCGGCTAGATAAATATATAGAAAAAGATAGAAGTGTATATCGCAATACTACAAATAGTGTACAAACAAGAATTGGAGGTTCTCTACATATAGAAACCCTCCATATACCCTAGATCTCGAACCCAGAATTATCTAGAATACAATCTCTTTGTACCAATAAATAGCTGGAACAATTCGGATGGCCTCGAAAGAGAGATAGAAAAACCAAGAATAATGATATATATATACAAAAGCAAGCAGATCCATACCCAACAAAAACGCATTCAATTATACCGAGATTTTCTTTGAATAGAAGTGAATGGTGTACAGATTGTTAATATATACCGGTAGTCGGGTACTAGAGGGATGGTAGATCTGGTAGTTTCTATAGTGTTCCCCAATTGTACAGTAATAGGCAACAACTTCAATACCAAGCACAATCTATTCGAGCCTAATATAGCTTTGGCTAGCTAAGAAACGCTTTTTATAGAATGATCCCTTTCGAATAGAATAAACTTTATCGAGATCCCAAAGGTTCCTACTCACAAAGCAAATCACACAATTGATCTAACCTTCTCTAATATCCCCTTCGCTAACACTATTATTGATTGTAATCTAAAAAGCGACTCCAATCACAAAACACAGATAACTACAATTCCAAACCTCATCTTATTCATTACCAAATCCATTAATTGTATAATCAGCAAAAAAGGTTTCTCAATATTTCAGAGGATTATAAAGAATAGAGTTCCCCACTTCCCAAATCTAAAGAATATATTTGCCAAATAAATCAATGAATTAATAGGAATACTAAATTTTTTATTTAAATTAGCGATTTGTTTAATAGAAAAGGAAAAAAACACTTTCGATTGCTTTGTTCTTTAATGGATAAACAAATATAGAATAGTTTATCAAAACTATAGAACAATTAGAATTAAGAACATCAACCAGATGGAATACTAGCAGTAGGGATTGATAATTACGATCAGAAAAGCGAAACACTAATATTAGTACGGAATTATTGATAGGATAAATTGTAACAAAGATTTATACAAAGTGATCGATTGATACAAACTTGCTGTCAACCTTAGAATGCTGTCTCTAATCGTCGATGACATAACGATCAAAAATACTACTGAAAAAGCTTAGGTTTTATAGAAGGAAGTCCTCGAATACTTCAATAACAATAATAATCTCAAAACAAATCTATTTCAACTAGACTATATACCCAACAAACTCCTATAATACACAAAAATGATTTTTGAAAAAGTAGAAAAAAGTATTATAAAAATTTCGAACATCTCACTAAAACTTGATTAAATCACTATTCGCCTTCTAAAAGCTTACTGAAACATTATTAGACTAATAATCGCTAGAATCTTTAATCAATACTTACAACTAAACTACTTCCCAGCTAGATAAAGATATACAGAAATGATAATAATCTTTAAAATCGAAAAAAAAGATAAATCATTAATACAATTCTAACAATTAATAATTCTATTCTTATACATCTCAAAGAACCTGGAATATATAATCGCTAGATGTATCTTATAAACTGCAATAATAATAGGCATACTCAGCCTTCAACATAAAAAAGTACTCTCTAAACAAACAGCAATGGACCTAATCATTTCGTTTATATATAATATCGAAAAGGTTTTCGTTTGCAAACAAAAAGTTACAATAGTTACACTGGATGTACAAGGCATGTTCGATATATTCCTACTAAATAGGCTATTAGAATATATACATCAACAAAAGTGGCTCTACTCCTTTTTGTAACTAATTCAAATCTTTCTAAACAATTGTTTAATAAAAATACAATTGGAAAATGCAACTATAAAGTACAGCTATATCAAATACAGTATTCCGTAAAACTTCTCGCTTTTATTTGTATTATACGTTTTATATCTCGTTGAGTTATTGAATCAAGATATCAAATTGTATTTTGGATATACTGATAATGTTTATATTTATTATATATCCAAAAACATATGCAAAAATATTGGCCTTCTTAAATACAATTTTTACTAAATCTTTTAATAGAATGAACAAAACCGTATAATATTTATACTAGAAAAATTAGAAATGATATATCTTTTCTAAAGGAGAGAGATATATATTCCATATCTGGAGATGAACGATGAGATATCGATCCGCTTTATTAGTAAATCGGGCGATAAGATTATTCAATCAGTTCTATATTGACTAAGAGTTTGGTTTGATCGAAAGCTATCTTTCAAAAGATATATAGCAAAACAAAAAACGAAAATCTATAAGATTGCGAAATATATCAAAAGGTTTGTATAAATATATTATAGCCTATTAATTACAATACTATATAAAGCAATAATTACTTATATCCTATCCTTTACTCTCTATAAATTCGAAATATAATATATAAGCCGAACAAAGCCAAATTGAACAAAAGGAATTACCTGTAATACAATAATAAATACAAAACTAAGCAATTATATTACCAAAATCAATCAAGCAATCGTTCTAATAGCAAAAGGAATTCTACTCGCTTAACATATAATTCTGATTATTATAATCCTAAGAAACTCTAAACTATTATTTAGCAAATTAATATTCGAAAAATATAAATAAGATTCGCATTCCGATTCCACAAAATAAACAAAAATCATCTACTAATAATTCGTTTAATACAAATATTTCAATACAAAATGAACAATACCAACCTCCGCAAACTAATTAAATTGATCTCAAAAACATTAAGATCAATACTCTCTCTATCGCACTTCTTTACAGAGAACTATATCGACCCTACAAAAGGTATAAAGAAAAAAACAGTTATACTTGAATTCATACAATAATGGAATCGTTTGTCTAACAATTATATTATAATCTTTTCGAACAGTATTAAACAATATTATTAAAAACAAAAGATAATTGACTACAATTATATAATCTATTAGAAACAATTTCCAATAGTATTTAATTATAAAGCAATCAACTCATTTTTATATATCTTCGATATCGAAATAATAAATACTCTAAAAGATTTGAAATATATTATTCGATTGAAACCGGCTGAGTAGATTACTATATACATCAATAGCACTTCAGTTATTTAATATATCAAAAACAATATTTTCGATTTATTCTAATAAATATTTCTATATTATTATAAGATTATAAAGAATAAATAAATAATGATTCAATAATCATCTAAATATATCAGAATCCTTAGAAACGAGAAGGCCGATTGGCTTACCAATCTGGGCATTTATAGCGATTGCATTGAAAACGATAATTTATTGCTTCCCATTATCAATGGTATAAGCTTAACAATCAGAATCTTCAAATAAAAGATAGAATAAAAGTAATGGAAGCGAAATAAGATTTCCTTTACTAATCGATATCATTGCTAGCACTTCAATTATTAAGTCAAGAAATCTAAGGAACTTGCTTTCCCCTGTTCTATTCTTTAACAATTGATAATATTCAAAATCGGATATAAAGATTTTGTATTCTATTATCAATACTTTCAATATAGCAATACTACCTCAGAATATTTTTATGGATACAGCAAAGAATCTAAACACTTAATATTCTATCAACACTCCCACACCCAATTCAATAATTGACTAAACAAATCTAACTCAATTTTACGAAATATAAAGAATGTAATCAATTATCTTTCTCTTTTTCTAAAAACCCTAACAAACTTCACAATCTTTTTAGTAATTATCAATCACTTCAAGCAACCACACTTAACTTCTCTAGAAAACCTCTAATCTTCTACTTTCATATTGCCAATCAGAACTACACCCCCCTCTAAAACCATTCCCCCTCTTTCACCATTACATACAAACTACAATATACAAAAACTAACAATATAAAGCTCTATAGCTAACTACAAACCTAAACTACTCAGCATAAAATAAATTGAACAGCATCAACATTACAAACGAAAAACAAGCAATAGAAGCACACACAACACCCCTGACTGCTTTTCCCCCGACCTACATCACAACCATAGAAAAACAAAACGCATAACTATACCAGCATTTCTACTAGTATAATCCATCCCTAGTATCCCCTAGAAGGTTATAGCAAGCCCCTGCAGCTTGCCCCCCGGATATAAATTAAAATAAATAAATAAATAAATAAATAAATGTAAAACGAATATTCAATTATATTTGGGATTTATATTTATATCAATGTGAACAACTTACTTCAGAAATTATTTGTAATAATATTTTCCTTTTTTATTACCAATAGAAATCACAAAAGAAAACTCTAAATAGAGATAGAGGCTATTATATATCCCAGAATATTATACAAATTACTGAAGAATTTATAACTTTAATTAAAAAGGAAATCGAAGCCGAAATTACAAATTTACAAAACGAGATTGATTTTAAAATCAAACAACTTAATAATTAGAATCAAAAGAATTATATTAGCAATAAAGAATTAAATACAAATGCTATATATATAATACAAAAAAAATTTCGAAATTATTATCAACTACAAAGAAATATATTATTAATCAGAATATCACAATATCTTTCTCAAACTAATTACAAAGTTGAACAAGGTATATTAAATCAAATAAATAAAAGATTGAAAAACAAAAATCCAATAATTTATAATGATTTACAAATCATTGCAGAAAATCAAGCTATATAATTCGATTTATTAAGTTATAATTCGAAAAGACAACGAGTTAAAGATAATAAAATTATAATTAATAGATCCAATAGAGAGAGGAGTCAAAGAAGGTTTTATAATGTATTTAATAGATATAAATAGTTTTCTAAATTGAGAATTGAAGAATATTCTATTAATCTTTTTATTAATCTTAAACAATATACCTTATAATACTAATTACTATCTATTACCCACTAAATTACCCATTATCCATTGGGTTATCCATTACCCATTGGGTTATCCATTACCCATTGGATTATAGGTAACCCATAGTATTTTGGATTACCCATGGGTAATGGGATGGGTTTTTAGAAATCCTACCCACCCATTGGGTACCCAATGAGGTGTATTACCCACCCATTGGGACCATTACCCAGTGAGTGGGGTCCCACCCACTGGGTTTTCTACGCAGACTAGATAGACTATACTAGCGGGGATACCGGCATAGCCACGCGTTCCATTCTTTTACAACTATAATGCAGGCCGGGGGAGAAGCGGCTAGGGGCGTTGTATGCGCTCCTGCTGCTTGTCTCTTGCTTGCAATGTCGGTGTTGTTCAACCCACTTTATACTGGGTAATCCAGGTTTGCGGCTGACTATAAGGCCCTATATTATCAGTTTTTGTATATTACAATTTATATGCGGCGGTGGAGAAAAAAAAATAACTCCAAAAGGGGATGCAATCCTGGTTAGCAATGTGAAAGTAAAAGATCAGAGACTCTCCAAGGAAGCTAAGCGTGATTACTCGAAGTAATTAATGATCGTTAAAAAGATTGCAAAATCTATTAAAATCTTTAAAAGAAAAGAGAGATAATTGATTGTACTCTTTGTATCTTATAAAATTGAATCAGGTTTGTTCAACCAATTGTTAAATTGGATATAAAAATATTGGTAAAGCACTAGGTGCTTAGACTCTTTGTTATATCCGCAAAAACATTCTGAAATGATATTGTTGTGCTAAAAGCACTGGTGGTAGAACACAAAATCCCTGTATCCAATCCTGAGTATTACCAATCGCTAAAGAATAAGGTGGGGGAAGGCAAGTTTCTTAAGTTTCTTAACTTGATAGCTAAGGTGCTAGCGATAATATTGGCCAGCAAAGAAAACCTCATTTCGTTTCTATCACCTCTACTTTACCTTTTATCTGAAAGTTCTAACTATTAAGCTTATATTACTAATAATAGGAAACAATAAATTGTTGTTTTCGATACAATCGTTATAAACGCTCAGATTGACAAACCGATCAGCCTTTTCGTTTCCAAGGATTCCGATATATTCAAACAATTATTAGATCGCTACTTATCTGTTCCTCATAATCTCATAATAATGCAGAAATGCTTATTAAAATGAATCGAAAGCATTATCTCTAATATATCAAATAACTAAGATACTATCAATACACATAATAATCTACCCAGTCAATTCCAATCGAACAGTATATTCCAAACCTTTTAAAGCACCCACTATCTCGGCATCAAAGACATACAAAAACAGATTGATTGTTTTATAACCAGATACTATTAGAAATTGTTCCCAGTAGATCGTATAACTATAGCTGATTATCTTTTGCCCTCGATAATATTGTTCAATACTATCCGAAAAGATTATAATATAGTTGTTAGATAGACGATTCTATTATTGTGTGAATTCAAACACAACTGCTTCTTTCTTTATATCTTCTGTAAGATCGATACGGCTCCCTGCAGAGAAATATGGCGAAGAGAATATTAATCTCAATGCTTCCGAGATCAATCCAACTAATCTACAAAGATTGATATTGTTCATTTTATATTAAAGTGCCTACACTAGACAAATCGCTAATAAATAGTTTTTGTTTATCTTGCAAAATTGGAACGCGAATCTTATTTGTATTTATTCAAATACTAGCTTGCTGGGCGGTAGTTTAGAGTCTTTCAGGATTACAATAATCGAAGTCATATATCAAACAAATAGAATTCCTTTTGCTATTAGAACAATTATTCGATTGATCTTGATAATGTGATTGCCTAGCCTTATACTTACTATTGTACTACAGGCAGCTCCCCCCACCCGATTTGACTTTGTTCGGTCTATATATTATATCTCGAATCTATAAAGAACAAAAAGTAGAATGTAAATAATTACTACTTTGTGTAATACTGTAGCTGGTGGGTTGTGATATGTTTGTATAAGTTCTTTGATATATTTTGTGATTTTATAGGTTTTTGCTTTTCGTTTTGTTATATATCTTTTGAAGAATAGCTTTCAATCAAATCAAATTTCTAGTTAGTGTAGGGCTAATTGAATAGTTTTGTTGTTTGATTTATTAATAAAACAAATCGATATCTTGTTGTTCATCTTCAAATATAAAGTATATATCTCTTTCCTTTAAAAAAAATGTATTATCTCTAATTTTTTCAATGCAAATATTATATAATTTCGTTTACCCCACTGGAAGATTTAGCAAAGATTGTATTTAAGGAAATCAATATTTTTGTATATATTCTTAGATATATAATAAATACAAATATTATTAATATATTCGAAATGTAGCTTGATGTTTTGATTTAATAGCTCAGCAAGATATAAAATGTATAATACAAATAAAAACAGGAAGCCTTGTGGGGTACCGCATTTGATACAACTATACTCTATAATTGTATTTTCTAGCTGTACTCTTACTAAGTGATTGCTCAGAAAGGTTTGGATTAATTATAAAAGGGAGTAGGGTCACCCTTGCTAGTGTATATATTCCAATAGCCTATTTGATAGGAATACATCGAATACGCTTTATACATCCAGTATAACCATTATAACTTTTTGCTTGTAGGCAAAGGTCTTTTCGATATTATATACAAACGAAGTAACTAAATCCATTACTATTCACTTAGAAAGCACTCCTTTATGTTGGAAGCTAAATATATCTATTATCATTATGGTTTATAAAATGTGTTTGGCGATTATACATTCCAAACCCTTCGAGATATATAAAAGTAAAGCTATCGATCGCTAGAATCGTACTAACAATTTATTTTTCTATTTGATCTTAGAAATCATTACCATCTTTGTATATCTCCATTTGACTGAGAAATAGCTTAGTTACAAGTATCGATTAAAGATCCCAGCGATTATCAGTTTAATAATGTTTTAGCAAGCTTTCAAAAAGCGAACAATAATCTGATCAAATTCCAATAAAATGCTCGAAACTTTTATAACACTTTTTTCTATTTCTTTGAAGATTATTTCTATATATTATAGAAGTTTGTTGGATATACGGCCTAACCGAAATAAATCCATTTTGAGATTGTTATTACTATCAAAGCATTCGAGGACTTTCTTTTATAGGATCTGGGCCTTTTCAGCAATATCTTCAATCGCTATATTATCGACAATCAGAGACGGCACTTTAAGGTTGATAACGAGCTTATACCAGCCGATCACTTTGTATAAATCTTTGTTACAATTTACCCCATCAATAATCCTGTGCTAATATTGGCATTTTGTTTTTCTAATTATAATTATCAATCCCTATCACCAATGTTTCATTTGATTAATGTTCTCAGTTCTAGCTGTTCTATAATTTTGATATGTTATTTTGCATTTGTTTGTTTACTAAGGGGCAAAGCAATTGGAAGTGTTTTTTTCCTTTTCTATTAGGCAAATCGCTGATTCAAATAAAGAATTCAGTATTTCTACTAATTTATTAACCTATCTGGCAAGTATATTCTCTAGGCTTGGGAAGTGGGGAACCTCATTCTTTATAATCCCTTAAAATACTGAAAGGCCTTTCTCACTGATTATATAATCAAAAAACTTAGCAATGGGTAAGGTGAGATTTGGAATCATAATTATCTATATTTTGTAATCGAAGCTGTTTCTCAGATCACAATCAATAACAATACCAGTGAAAAGGATATTAAAAAAGATTAGATCAATTGTATAACCTATTTTATAAGTAAAGACCCCTAGGGTTCCAATAAAATCTATTCTATTCGAAAGGGATTATTCTGTGAAAAGCGCTTCTTAACCGGTCAAAGCTATGTCAAGCTCGAATAGATTATATTTAGTATTGAAATCACTGCCTATTATTGTATGATCAAGGAATATTATAAAGATTATTAGATTTATCATTTTCCTAGTATTTAGTTGTTGGTATATATTAATAATCTGCATACCATTTATTTTTATCTAGAGAAGATTTTGATATAATTGAATACATTTTTGTTAAATATGGATCCGTTTGTTTTTATATATATATATTATTATTCTTAATCTTTCTATTTCTTTTTCGGGGCTATCCAGATTGTTCCAATTATCTATCGATATAAAGAGGTTGTACCCCGAATGGTTTTAGATTCGAGATCCAAAATATATAAAGGATTTCTATATACAAAGAATCTCCAATTCTTGTTTATACACTATTTGTAATATTGCAATATACACTCCTATCTTTTTCTATACATTTATTTAGCCAATCCGTATGGACCTAGTTGTAACTATTTAATGATTGGTGTTATGATGTTAGAAGAAATAGTTATTTATTTAGGTTAATATCGATATTTATGCTGATATACTACAATAACACAATATTGAAAAGTGTCTTTTTGTTTAGACTGCCTTTATTTGAGTATTTCCTTTTAGGGTAATAAAAATTATTGAACAAACTGTTAGCCAAGAAAACGTTTTGAGAAATATATTAAAAGCTGTTCAGGTTTTCGTATGCAGTAATGTATTCCTCACGAAAAAAAAGGGGTATCTCAATTGCAACACTTCAGGGAACTACTGTAATTAGGGTAACTGTTTTGTTGATTAGTGCTTTAGTGATCAGACAAGTCTTTTGATTTTATTTTTTGATTTTATAGACTTTGGATTTCATAAAGCGCATAACTTTTTTATTGATTCGATGCGGCATCGCGGGGCAGTTATTGTACCCGGCCAGAAATGGTCCTGTATAGTTTGTATATTCAATCTTGGCCTTGCATTCGGGTTCAAATAGGTTATTATAGTTTATTTATAGAATATTACAATTATTATATCTTGGGGTGCTTTTGTATATCACTAGGTTATAAAAGTTTTAATATTCTGAATTATAATAGGTGATACACTGTTTTGACTTAATATATCGAACTTGTTTGAAACTATTTAAAAGTTTGAAGAAAGAGACTTTTATTGATAGGCTGATAATCCAGATCTGCTTATAGGAATCAGCTGTTCAGATAATAATTCGACAATCGATTGAGAGAATACCTATTTGTATTAATACTTTTTTAGCTATTATTTTCTTAATAATTAGTATTCTATTTCCATTCAAACTACAAAAGAAGATCAAGACTTCTTTTAATATATAGCGATACCAGGTTATAGGTTGTTCTAGATTATTACAATTCAGAATCTTCTTGATTTTTTCCGTATTCTCGACTTCGAATAGTTTATTGCATATAGTACTATTAGCAACTTGTATTGCCTATCTAATAGTTGTAGGGGTAATGGATATAATATCGATATCTTTCAAATTAGGGATAGTTTTATCAATTGTTTTTCTTAATATATAAACACTCGAACAGCTTATTATTGATATAATAATTTCTACTACTAATAAATAAATATCCATTTTAGTTTTCCAGGATTTGATTGATTTCCATTTATTGACCTGCCCTTGTATATATATAGTTGTATTCATAGATGTATTCAAGTTTTTTAGGGTTTTTGTGATATCCACATAGATACAATTTGAATTATTGCTATTCTTATCTCTAGCTATAGGATATATTACATTTTGTGATAATTTGGTTTTGATATTATTTATTATTATATTACAAACTTTTTTGTTATAAGCTGTTTTCTCTGGTATACTATTGGCTTTGAATTAATAAAGTATTGCTTCAAATATTTTGTAAATCTTGCATTTGAATCGCGTTTGTTTATCGAGAGCATTAAATTAATTTGTAATAAAGAATCCTTTCATTACCAATGGGCTTGATATAATAGTTCTCATAGTTTTTGTATTATAAGTATTTGTACTACTGAAATTGAATAATAAAAATGAAAATAGTAATCGATTGCAAATAAACTAGGGATTGATTGTGATTGGCATTCTTGTAGAGATAATCGCTATAGCGCTCACACTGTTAATAACAACTGTAGATATATCTAATACTAGAGCTTACATAGTTGGAGGGTGTGGCTTAGTGCGATCTAAGCTTGTAGTTGTGATTCGGAAATATTGATGATAATAGGATAAATGAATAATAGATTAGATTGACTTGACTAGAGCTTTATAGCTTTTAGTAATCAAAAAGATATTCATTTTCCCTTTTTATCAAAAATCTCACTTTGAAGTCTATAAGATTATTTAAGGATTTCTTACTTGAATACTACAAAAATACAGTTTGTTTATAGTATACATTTAATAAAACAACAATACCTTTATAATAAATATTATAAGAGACATTGTATTCGAAAAATAAATAGTTCAAAAAGATATAGAATTAGAGTTATTCTTATCCAATATATATAAAGCAAATGGAGGATCAGAACGAATAGGGTAAGAAATTATAACAAAATAGATCAAAATATATATTTCTTTAGGATTTTCTAATTGTATATAAATAGAAGTTATATAAGCAGCTACCTATCTATACAACATCAATCCTTGTAAAACCCATTTTTTCAAGTCTTTAAATAAGGTGTTGAATATATGATTTCAAGACTATCACTGTTATTCCGCGCTATCGATTATTGATTATTTAATTTACAATCTCCGATCAAATTAAAATAGTATATATCGATATGAATATCGAGCTTACCCATTAAATAAAAAAAGAGAACTTAAAGTCAATAAGAAATTTTATAAAACTAATCCTAAAGCATACATTGAATACCTTGTTGGGTATATTACAAAATCATTAATCTTCCGCATATAGATTCCAAAGCTCAAAAAGATTATTGTTACTCGCAACATTACATTTAATGAAAATCATACATATAAAACTGATATTATTAATAGAATTATCGATACATTATCGGAATAGGAATTACAAGAACTCTCTAAAGAACTTGATATTCCAATCCCGATCGACATCAATAACACTCTCCCAAAAGAAAAGTATAATAAGATTACTTCAGATCACACTACAATAACTTCCTTATCTAATATTACCATATACACCACAGATATACCCATAAATGAATAGGACTCAGAAATATATCTAGAGAATAGAAACATACTTATAAATCATAGAAGAATTATACTATCAAAGGATTTACAATCTTTAGCAATCTAAGATTCAGATATTTCATTTTAGAAACAATTAGGTAATTTGTAATTCCCAAATATCAATTGTTTTATTTCAAACAATCCAATAAGTATTAAAGAATCATTCATTATTCCAGAAAATATGGATTATAAGTCCATTAAATTTGTTATCAATGTTCTACATATAAAATACAAAAGTAATCCAAAATCTTTATTCACTAATAATTATACAGATTCTTTAACAAATAAGAATAATATATCTAAAAAGAACTCTATCCCTATGCTAAAACTAATTAAAGACATACCTACAAAAAGTCTGCCTTCTTTAAAATCTCATATAATAGAGGACACATCACCAGCTCAATTATCCATTCTTAAGAAAAGAACATTTGATCTACTCATTAAAAACAAAACTAATCTTTATAAACAATCATCTAAACAATAAAGAATTATAAAAATCGAAATTCTATAATCAATTCTCAATTCATTAAAGTATCAAACATTCGACTTTAATCCTCCTACTTTCAACACTTTACTTTCAGCCAATCACAATCACCTAATTAAACAACAAGATCTCCTAAAACAAAAATCAGGGATATTAATAAATTATACATTTATTGATATAATCATTAGAAACCTATCTAATCAAAGCGATAATAGATTAGAAAACTTCCATAAAACATTTTGGTTTAGTTACCCAACCATAAAACAAAAAGAGAGTAATAACTCTTATATTACTATTCACAACATAATCGCCACAGCTATTCAAACAAAATCTAATCCTTTTATTACCCTAAATAAGAATCAACAAAAAGCATTACCAAAAAGTTTATCTTTCAAATTTATTACCATTATTTAAATACTATTATTAACTTAAAAATCATTTTCTAGAACTTTAATTCAAATATAAATACAAAATTGAAATTAATAACCTAAAGAAAAGAAAAACCTGGTACAAAATAAATACAGAGGATACTTTAATTGTTCCTATTCTATTGTAATAGATATTTATATATAAATATAATAAACAAGGTTTTTTATCTAAATATAAAATAAAACTAATAATATAAGGGAATTTTTAGTTAGAAAATACTATTGAATCTATTTATATTATAATTCTTATTAAATAATCATTCAGAATCATTATAATACTAATTACAAAATATAATTTGAAAACTAAGCAATTTAATATAATAAATATAATTGTTAATATTTATAGGGATTTATTAGATATACCAATAATTTACTATTTGTTAAATAAATTCAAGAAACCAAACACATACATAATATTTGATCACACTTTATATAATCTCCATAATTCTTTAGCGATTTGGTTTAAGAATTTCAATATTACATTGAAAAATCTTAATCTTATTTAATGTAAAGAGGAATTCTGTCTTTTTATAAACTTAGAATAAACGGTCTTAGTTTTATTCTTTGTAGATTACATATAGGTTATCTATCACAAAAAGAATTTGATAACAACTGATCGTATTATTTCTAATATCAAGGCTACCTATAAACTTTATAATCTAAATAATATAAAATGGTTTTTAGACATTTGTATTATTTGTAATCAAAAGGTGGGGAGATTATAATTAGTATATAATATATATATTGAGAAGATTATAATAAAGTTTAATTTTAATCAAAATAATGTATATATTTTATTATTCTGTGTAATATTTGTAAAGAATAATAATAAAGCAAATATTATATTTATATGAATATATCAAAAAAAGGTAGGATTTGTGTTATATACTGCAATCACTGTGAAAGCTAATGTTGTATTCGTCGTATCTCAATTTAATCATTTTTTTATTAATCTATTTCCGGATTATATAAAAACAATTGATTATTACATTTAGTATTTTTGGAATATAAGGTATTACATTATTAAATATAGTAAAAATCAAATCCCTTAATTTTTATTGTTTTCAGATATATTTTTTGTAGATGATCCAGAAATTCAATAATTATTACAAAATTATATCATTTCGTTATTTGGAGGACTAATAGTTTGAAAAGCTTTGAAATAAGATATAATAATTATTTCCATTATTAAAATTGAATTACTAAATATAGAATATATATTAAAAAAAATCCTTACAATTTTTTAATTCCTTAAAAAAATCAATCTTTCTATTAAACTATTAATTATCATATTTTGTGATAATCAATAAATCATTAAATTAATAATAAATGAGAACAAAAGAATTACTATTAAATTAAGATATGTTGATATTTAGAATATATGATTAAGATAAGAATATACAAAAAAAAACTTTTATTTCATTTATTTTCTAATAGTTGAAATAATAGCAGATAGATTCATAAAGAATTTATTTTATCAAAAGTTTAATTATTTTATATTATTGCTAAATCTTTAAAATATTAGAAATAGGATTATTGAAATCATCTAATTAATTTTTTTTGAAAGTCTTTCTCTTTTTAATGTATTTAATATCAATTCGCAAAATCTCGGTCTTTCTTTTCTTTTCTTTAATAATATCATCAATAAATATTCCCTCGAATATTTTATGTTTCTTATTATTATCAAAATCTCAAGAAAAGGAAAATTGATCCCTTGTCTTCTTATTATCCTTGTTAATATCTATATTCAAATTGAATTGAATCTTTCTTTTTTCTTTACTCTTCAATATAATCTTTTCATATACCTTATTAAAAATAGATCTAAAAGCTACAAGCTTATTGAAAGTCTTTAGCCATTTTGCAACAAATAATAAAAAAGAAAAAGATTTCTGATTTTCAATTGGAAAGGGAGATATAATTGCTGATCAAATTGATTGATTCAATCGAAGAGAAGTCCTGAGTGGTTGTGCTGATTGAGGGGAGGTAATCTATATTAATAATGAGAAAAATACATTAAAAATAGAATCTAATAAATCTAATAAATTTAAATTAAAAAATTTATTATTTTTTTTCTATATTGTTAATATTATAATCATCGTAATACAAGCCAACTTTGTATTAAGAATAGTTTTTTATCAAAATGATTATCAGTTTAATCAGATAACTAATCAAAACTCTCAAAAAACTTATCTGATCTAATAAAACCATAAAGTTTGGATTCAAAAGCTCAATCAACCTTTTTATTAAAGGTTTTAAAAAGTGTTGGGTGGACCTAGCAAGGTGGTGTATACACAAAAGCATATGAGTTAAAGGTATTGTAATTCTGTCTGCCCCTTCGTATAAAGGGGTATTTCTAAGCTATATACACATTCTACCCCACATACGCACGAAGAGCGTAAGTGGGAGTAGAACGTGACACGTTCTCAGTCACGTGTTCCAACAAAAAGATTAGCAATATAATACAGATATATGTAAAACATTTCCAATACCGAGAAAAAAAAGAACCCTTATGCTTGAAATACTTTTCATAATTTTTATAACAACCAGATAAAAAAGATTGGATATATTTAGTATACAGGATTACATACTAATTACCTCAATCTTTTATATCCCGAACTCTATTCTCGGAACAACTTTTTCGATTTGAAATTTTTGATTTCTTTGATTTGGAATCTGAAATAAAAAAAGAAGAGAAAGGTGATTTATTCAAAAAAGAATTGTTATCCAAAATAATAATCTTTTTTTGGCTATTAGAAATTTATATAAAAGGATTTGTTCGCTCAGCAATAATAATAATAGTATGATTTCTCTGATTAATATAATCACAAAAGAACAATGAACTAGCTTTTTTTAGAATATTATCAGAATCAACAAATACATCAAAACTAAATGTATCTTTTAAAGGATTTTTATTATTTTTCCCAGAAAAATAACTTCGAGCAAAAAGAGATATTGATAAAGAATGGAATTTGTGAGGAGAATTTGAAATATTAGTATTAATCTCAACGAATGAGTGAATAGAAAAAGAAGAAATAATGTTTTGCTGTGTGAAAAGCGCAGGATTAATATAATATAGAGATCGAATTGTATCAACTATTTTATATTAATAAAAATAAATCAAAGAAATTTATAATCGAGATAGAGATATATACCTAACAATAAAAGAATAACCCGTTCAAAAGAATTTTTTTTAATAAAAGAAAGCATAATAAAAACTTTAATTAAAACTACACAAAATTAGAATTTGAAAAGAATGGGAATCATTTTATTTTTATTATTACAATCAATCAATGAATACTCCAAAAAACTTTAGAGTCTTCAAATACTCTGATTTTATGTATTTCCATTAGAGAATTACTATACATATAATACACTCGAATCAACTCACAGATTCAATACATTTGCAATACCTCTAATCCATTAAATCATTTCTAACCACTTACTTACACATATTTTTAAAACATTAAATCAATAACTCAATAATCTATATATATATGCATATCAGAAATACAATTACCTAATTTATCTAATATATTTCCTTATTTTTATATTATTTTTCACTCCTTTATTTGTAAAATTTATATGCCCGGTAGGGAAATCATTTATATATACTATACAAATAGATACATTGCTACTTGCAGTGTTTGTTGCCTAAAAAATTAGAAAACTTTTTTTTGTTCTTAAACAAATCGAGATTACCTCGATCTAAAGGATATATCATGCAATATCATATGCTACACATATACCCTGATTATTGAGATCGGCCTTTATGATTAATTTCAATTACATTATCACTATATTAGCTACTCCATTTATTATATAGTCTATTAGAATAATAATCTTTCCCAAATAAACGCCTACATCGCCTATTCTGAGTATATATAAAGAACACTAATTATTACGATTAATCCTTAAATTAATCTAATCTATTAATACTTTATTCTATTATCTCTCTATCAAAGGTGACCACTGACATAGCTATCCTCCGTGATAGTATATATATCCAAAAGAAGTAAAACAAATTGGAATAAAATATATCTTTGAATTTCCAATTAAGGTATTCATCTATCTTATCAAAAATTGTTTTAAAATCTATTATTGTTTGCTTTTTATAAACAAACACCGCTATACTTGAAATCAATATAGGTGGTGATCTGTTATTATAAGTATAATTTGAGGGGCTTCGTTGGGTGTATTGATACCTTTGGATTAAAATCTGTGGGTGTATTTCATTATTTCTTACTAATACTATTGATAAGTGTAGCATTTCGAATATAATTTTATTAAATGATTCTATAAAGAAATGATTGTTGATGATAAAGGTAATTATGAATTGTAATTAAGAGAATACTATTATATCTAAATAAGTATTTTGCTATTATTCTTTTCTTTTCAAAATCCAATATATTCCATTATTCAAACTATTATTGATATTAAATACATTATAGATTGTAGTAACACATTTGATTATACTTGGTTTAATTTAACTTCAGGAATAAACATTTGAGAATTGTATAATAATATAAAAACATATAAAACCTTAATAATGTTAAGAGGGAAAATGAGGGAAAAGTGATTAAGGATTTAAATCTTATAATTAACAAAGCTTTAGTTTGTTGATGTAAAACCAATATCATTAATACTTATAGTTTTTTTTAATATATATTATAGCAATCTTATATCCCTTTTTATAATTGTGATTCGATTAACATATCGAATTATATTCTAAAAAACTGCAAGAGATTAGTGACTACATTGAATACAAGCCGAATAGAAACCTATTATCAAAATACATTACTAATATCATTTCAGCTATTTCTTGTAATACCTCAATTGCTGAAGCTTTAAATCAAAGATTATATCGAATTGAATATATCATCTATCACACAAGTCTTGTAAATAACATATGGGATATGAGATTTGCCCAAGTATTTATATAAAACCTTATTTCATTTAATAAAAGCTTTTAATGATATCAATATTATTATTCATTAATTGAATATATATATCAACTCACTCAAATCCTTTACCCTCTTTTCATTTGATAACACTCTTACCGGTTTATATTTAAATATAGGGATCTTAACATATTTAATACTTTCTTTGATAGTTTACAATTAAGAATAGATTTTCTGATATAATTGAAAGCAATGATCTTATTATTAAACCAGGCCCCAACATTATATACAAATTCAATAGATTGATGTCAAAAGGAAAGGAAGCAATTTACAATAGGTGGAGTTGTAAGAGTTTATATACAGAATTGTTTTAAAGAGTGAAGGAAGGAATAGGCTAGTATACAAAAAACATTACCTTAAACATCCTATAAACCTTCTCGATTTGTTTTATACTATAATTACCTAGAATTCTCTTCCCTTTATAATCTAACAAGTTTATATAAATACTGTTTTTGTAATAATATAATAATATCCCTTACATCACCCAAAAAAGACGATACACTTTATATAAAACTCTTGGACCACAATCCACTAATCTTTGGAATAAATTTTGGGCCTAGCTTTAATACAAATGAGAAGTGTTTATATAAGAAATTTCAGATTTCCGTTTGTATAGCGGAAAAAGCAAACATAGTTATATAATCCACTAAATCGTTTATACTTAGTTTTAACATCACTTTTAAGTTTGTTTAATATATATGCTATACCACCAATAACTCTTTTGAATTCTGCCTATTAAATCTTTACTCTATTATATAATCAAAATTTCATTTGCAATATTCAAATCGAAAATTCAATAAAATATATTGTTGTTCACAAAAACTATTGATAGTAATGTATCTGGGAAGTATTGTAAGACTGATAATAAATATGTAATAAATGTATATACAATTTATGAGTAGGAAAGAAATCGAAATTTGCCTCCAGATATATATACAATATTTAAAGTGAAAGAAAATGTAAGGATAAAAGCTATTTATTATATCAAAAAGTTAAAAAAGACGGTATTATATTAAAGTATAAGTGAAGAAGATTATAAAGTGATAAAGAATAAAAAGAGAAATGAAATTATAAATTTAGTTAAGATTATAAAGTAAGGCATTAAACTATAATCAATTAATACATTTATTAACCCCTAACTTTTTAAATTGAATACAGGAATAGATCAATCCATTATATATAAAAATGATTTATTTCAATCTTTGATTAAAATCAGTAATAATTCCGATTTATAATTTGAAATAAGTGAGATAGAAAATAATAACGACATTTTCAATTTTGATACTATTTCCAACAACGAAAATAAGAAATGAAATAGGGAAAAAAAAGGAATATTATAATAATAGTGAGAATAAATATAGAAATAAAGAAAACAAAAAAGAAGATAGAAGTAATATAAAATTGAATGTCGATAATCGTAATGAGAAAGATATAAGGTAATTAGAAAAAGAATTGGGCCTTACAATATCTAAGGAATGAAAAAAGCATTTTGATAATAATATTTGAAGTAAATCTAGAGAGATATATAAATCATCTTCCAATTCTATTCTACTGAATGTAGTAGCAAAATTGTTATTACAAACTAACAGCTAAATAGACTATAACATGGATTTATAGTTTCCCGTAATAAAAGGATTATTGGACCAAAGTGTATGCCCACTTTGAAAATACAATATATATTTTACACCAAAACACCCCCTCTACGATAATAAAGTGTAATTGGATTATTTATTAAAATGTAAGGTTAGTCATATTATTAAACCCTTTTTATATATTTATATTCCATTTGCAAATAAATAATAATTTTTATAGAAAAAAGGAATGTTGCCTTCTTATAATTGGACTTTTTTTTATTTGCTTCTTTTTTTTTTTTTATAATTCTACACCCTTCCTTTTTTTTTTTCACCTGCCCGATTGATATATTAGATATTGATAAAAATTAGGTACCCCAAAAAATTGTTTTATCAACTATTCGACTACTCACAAAAAGCTATTTGAAAAAACCTTTTCATCTGGGCCCCAAAGAAGTTGAATCAGCTAATAAATCGCCTAAGCACTAGTCCCCTTTTTTTATTTAGACCTTATGGATAATGGGTCTTTTTGTAACAAAAATACAATTATAATATAAAATGGTACAACTTCTAACAATCCAAATAAATTATAATATAAAAATGTAAGAATATATAAAACTTACTTTTTTTCCCTATAGAGGAAAAAGAGTCTGAAGAGTATAACAAGCTTCTTTATATCTTTTCGAAGTATGATGTAAAGAAACCAAACGATTGCTTTTATTTATAATTTTGAAAAGGAAAAATTATATAGCGACAATAATAACAATAATAGTAATAGTAATAATAATAATAACAACAGTAATAGTAGCAATAATAGTAATAGTAATAATAGTAATAATAAGAATACTGGTAGCAATTCAATAAAAAATAGAAATGTTGTCTATACAAAAAATGTAATAACAAATCTTAATTAATATGGATTATCAAGAGGCACTTGAATATAGAATGTTATAATATTATAAAAATAAATGAGATTAATCGATTTCTATTTCTATTATTATCTCAAAAAGTCTATTATTATTGAAGGCACTCAGCTAGCAAATTAATTAAAAGATCCATCTTTTATAAATACAATTAGATAAAACAATTATTTAATAATAATGATTATTAGTATATAAAAGGATCTCCTATTAATAATGACTTTAATATTAGAAATCAGGAAATCGAAAAAGATGCAAATAATGAAAATAATAATAATACCATTTAAGAATATACTAAAAATAGGATGAGAAGAATATTAAAAGAAATATAAGTAATAAAGGAATTTTTAGATAATGAATATAAGAAAAACTATAAAATCCAGTAATTGGGGTTAGATATTAATCTTAATGAAATGATAAGGGAACTAAATTGTATACAATATAAATCAAATAAAGAATTTGATAGTAATACTTTTGAGAATAGTAATGAATCAAAATATATTAATTGAGGTAAATCTTATATTTTGATTTTATTTAATAATGAACTAATATTATATAGATACTAAGATATTAATTAATTAGGTTATACTTCAAAGGCATACTATATATATTGGATAATAAATAATAATCAAATATATCAAAAAATATAGGGATTATATTACTAATATTGCTAATCCATTTCCTAGCGTTTGAAGAACAAATATACAACTTTAAAAAAAAACTAATCTGTAATTAGAATGAATTGATTATTGTATTAAGAATTATATAGCTTACACTAGAAATAAGAATGTGGATAATTAGTGTAATTATGGATTCTGTAAGGAATCTTGATGGTATAAAGAAAGAAACAAAAAAGGGGAAAAACAGTTAAGAAAACAATTCCTTTTTTTTTCATTGATAATATGATTGGATACACAGTTCAAATCTTTGAAAGTAGAAATTTTAATAATGTATAAAGTGAGTTTTGATACAATTGATAATAGAACTAATGATTTTCAAATACAAAAGGATATATTTGATAAAGATTTATATCAGGAATATTATAAAAAGAAACTAGAAATCTTTCAAAAATAAATCTCTCCTGAACCTCCTTTACCGTATATTGTAGCTGATTGGAAATACACTAAAAGATATAGCCCTAACGCTATTACAAAATGGTACACAAATAACCAAGATCAATAATCATTATATAAGTCGCACACCCTACTTTTGGGCCACCCCCCTTTTGGGCCACCTTTTTACACCAAAACTAGTCATTTTGATATATTAATATTTTCTTCAAAACTAAATATATTTTAATGAAACTTTATATATATAATCTTTATATAGATATCAATCAATTATAAAAGTTTTAGATTTTTTATAATTTTTTTGATTGAAATTCAAAAGATTGAAATATTGGTTTTCGAATTTGTATAGGAATCACATACAAATTTGAAATCTTATTAAAAACAATAATAACTTTTCAACAAAAATTACTAAAAATAAATTGTAAAATTTTATAAAATTTTTCAAATATTTGTTATAACAAAATACAGAAAAAGATTATAAAAAATGAGTGAATATTGATTTATAAAGAAATCATTGATTTCTAATCCCTGTAAATTTTAAAATCTCAAATAGAATCTTAATACAAGATGATAAAATTTCAGAGCTTAGACTTTTATATACAGATATATAAAAGAATATAATAAAACTTTATAATTTATTTTTAGTAATTTTTGTTGAAAAGTTATTAATGTTTTTATCAAAATTTCGAATTTGTATGTGATTCTCATATAAATTTGAAAATCAATATTTCAATTATTTATATCTTATTACAAAAAATTACTAAAAATCTGAAAATCTCAAAATTAGCTTATATTTAAATAAAGAATCTATATTCCAAATTTCAATTAATAATATCAATAAATGAAGAAATTAAAAATCGTGATTTTCTTTGTTTTTGGTGTGAAAAAGTGGCCCAAAAGTAGGGTGTGCGACTTATATCCTGTTATTTTATTCAATCTCAATCTTTCTTTAGATGAGTAAGTAAAGAAAGCAAACTTTTTGTTGTCCTATTTAATATCTGGATCAAAAAAGATTAATGATTTGGATTCTTTTCTATAATCAATGATAGATGAAATACTACTTTTAGATTAAGATATGGATTAGTTTGCCAGGGGTAATAATTCAATATATCGATTATATAATTCTTTTACAAAGTAGCTCTTTATATTATATATATAGATTATTATTATATCTAATGATAAGCTAGAAAGGGCAGAGTTTATAAGGCTTAAGGAATCTAGAAATGTATATCGATCTTATTATTATTATATAATATCTAATATACAAAATCTGAATGATGGTTTTTATTATATATTATATATTACAACGCAAATGCGGTTAGATAGACTTCAAATGCAGAACAATATTCAACTATAATCAAATCAATAAAAAGAGATATAAATAAATAAAGCAACAAAAAATAAATATTAAGAATTTACTTGTTCTTTTATATTATTCAAACTCGAGTCAATTTATTTTATAAAAAGTATAGGGATTGATATAATACACTATATCTTACAAAATATAATACAAAATCTTTATTAACTATAAAAAGAAAGGCAGTTCAATATAAATAATGAAAAGATTTATAGGAAAAGAATAAAAGAATTAAAAAAAAGGTACAATCAAGTAATATTATTGATAGAGAATCCATTACCGGTTAGGGTGGGAAATGCAATGATTTTTTAAGTATTTGATTCATAAGGTATTGAACACAATTCAGAAGAATAAATGAAAGGTGAATTAATCAAAAAAGTAATATTAATATTATATATTATTCTGAAAAAGGAGTGGTGTTGATTGAATATAATTTAAGAAAATATAAGATATATAATACTGTTACAATTTGGATAAAACGTAAGGTGTATAAACAAATATTAAAGGGAATATAAAGTTGTTAAATGAAAGAAATTCCTTATTTGAAACGGAATTATTCTTTTATCAAATCTATTTGGTTTTGATTTCTATTTGGTGAACTTTATATTATTAAAGGAGATATATATTATGTGTTGTAAAAGATTAATATTAAAAGAAAAGTTGAATAATCTTGAATAAAAGGTAAGATGATTTGTATAAACATTTCAAAAGTTGTATTATTAGAATAAGGATAATTGTATATAAATATATAAAATTAATATATACTTTTTATTTTATTTGGATATATTAATTTAAAATTATGTAATTTTGGATGTACAAATATGAGAATATATAGAATTATGTAAAAAAAAATCTGATATAAAATAATATTGTAGATTTGAGATCTAGGTTCGGAATAGATTTTTTGGGTATAGTTAATAAAAAGATATATCAAGATTTATAAGGAAATAGTGATTAATATAATTGATATAGATAAGGTATTATCAAATCGATTGATATAGATAAAGTATATGAATTACTTTTTAGTGTTAAGGAGTCAATATAGATAAAAGGAAAATGGGATATATCAAAATTTGGAATTTCCAATAACAACAAAAGCATTTCGGGATACAAAATTGAATCGAAATTAGCTTAATCTTATTAAACAGTATTTTAGAGAGGAGGATTTGAATAAATAACCAATCAATAAGATTTCAACAAGGTTTTTTAAAAAAGCAAAGATTAATACTAGTATAATGATAAGAATTACAATTGAATAAAAAGTTTCTACAAAAAATAGGAATAATTTGTATATGCAATAATACTTGGAGGGGGAGATAAAAGAGCGTTATAAAAAAGTATATATCATTATTCAAAATTATAATTAGAAAGAGATTGTAATAATACAAGAGTTTCTTTTTATACAAAAGCATAGAAAGTAGAGTTTCTTAATGGTTGATAGCATTACTAATAAGCAATTGGGGAGGTTAAAAATTATAAAATTGAAGGAGATAAAAGATGTAATTGAGAGAATAAAGATCAAAAAGTATCACGGGAATAATAAAGAAGGGTTTTTAGTTTTGATTTTGAGGAATGATTTTAATTCTAATTAAAAATTTAAATATAATTTATATTAGGATAATACTACTTTTTTATACATATACAATTGAATTTGAGAAAGAATAACTCTATAAATAAAATCTTTTTGAATTTGAATCGAAATTTAATAATAAATGGGTCCCATTTTTTACGGGTTATATTTATCACTAACAAAATAAGCGTTTCGTTAATAACAAAAAAAGAATGAATATCATAATGTATATAATAAAAATTTGTATGGGGATTTATACTGAATTTCTTTTTGTCAGCAATATTAACATTGCCACCACAGGGATTGTATCTAAGCTATTTACTATTGATAATAGAAATTAGGGTAAACGTATTCTATTTTAATACAAAGACAATTTGGGAATCTAAAACCCTACAGATATTGAATTAGGATTTGTAACTAATGATACTGGTATTGTTCCATTTTTCGATTTGTGTTTCAATGGTTTAATGTTACCGACAACAATCGGATACCTTTTATGGATACAAGAATGAAGTATATTTGTTGCAATACAAATGAATATATGCACGTGAGCATGCTAGTTCTACTAGTGTATGTATGTATTGTATATATCTCTCGTAGCTCTAAAACCTAGAATAGATTAGATACAATATCAATATATTATACCTATTATGAAGATGTTATATTTATTATTGAGGTGATACCAATAATATTAGTCTATTACAATAGAAGCCGATAGTCATACAAAAAACTCCTTCAAGACTAGAAAGTATAGAATTGTCAAGTTTAGGGATGTGTGAACTATGAATATAAATTATTTTAAGGGTGCTATACAGATCCATTTTGTAGGGGTAAGGATATTCTATTCTTTGACTCTACATCCCTGATTTTGATTCTTGTTTTTTATATTTCATCTTTTTATATTGCTTTTAATTTATTCAAACAAGCCCGTTATCAACTTTTTGAGTTCCATATATAGTATATTGACTTTTGGGAAGCTAATGATAGTAGGGCTGGTTTCTATAATACTCTGATTCAAATAATAAAAATCTGACTAATTAGAATGTAATATTAAACAACATAAATATTAAACCAATTGACATGGCACATTCGGAATAATGTTTTTATTGTTATAAACAATATTTATCTAATTATTATCTTTTCAACAATTTTTGATTTATTAAATTCGAAAAGGATTGGACAAATGTTTGAAACAGTTTGGGGCAAAGGTATATAGTTTTTGGGGTGAATAGTTTGTAATGTTTGGAGTGAGATTCATATTAGCTTGGATGGTTTGAAATTTTGATATTGATAATACACCTGGAAAGTGGATCAAATGGTTGTACATGAAAACTTACAATATCGTTTAGTAAAAGACAATGAATACCACAATAAAAACAAGATTCTGATATAAAGTTTGAGGGCTTACATTTTAACTATAAATCAAAATTTCAATTGTTTAATATGAACAGCAACTTTGAAAAACTAGATATTATTGAAAGATTGTGTGGAAGAGGCCTCTATATTGACTATATTACTATACATATCAGTATATTGTTCATCCCATAGTATTATATAAGGGTGATCAATATACCTGTCTATAATTCGTTTAATCTAGCCCGTTTAGATAACCGTATTACTAATCACTACATATGTAATGCACCAATAACTTCTATTCCTTTTAACACTCCCCTATAGGAGTTACCACCTTTGATCTCCCTGATTTTCCATGTTTCTATTATCTCAATCCTAGTATATCCTTGAATCTTTTGAATATTATTCTTATTAAAGGTTTAGTTATTCCATCTATTACTATATCCAATGTATTGATATAATTAATTATTACTTTTTCCTTTTCAATAAAATCCCTGATGAAGTGATAGCATATATCAATATACTTTGATCGTTTATATAGGTGTAGATTCTTGGTTAGGGTTATTACTCTTTAGTTATTATCTAATAGTTGAATAATATTTCTACATATAGATATATATTCTATCTTTCCAAAATCTTTAAACATTTGAACTAACTATTTCCCTTACTTAATGAACATCGCTATTGATATATATTCGGATTCAGTATTCAATATTGTTACTAAATTCTACTTTTTATTAGCCTATAATATCAATCCTTTATAGAACATAACAATTCCCTTAGAAATACTTTTCTGATTATATCAATTATTTGTTCAGTTTGTGTTAATAAAGACTTTTATAATATCTACTAATAGGTTATATTCTTTTGCAATTTGATATTATATTCCCTCAGACCTGTATTTGAGTTTCTGAATGATTATAGTTTTCAGGTATTGTATTAGATTCTTTACTTCTATTTCATGGCATTTCGCTAGCTTTGCTATATACTATAATAGTTGACCTAGCACAAAGGAAATGTTTAGTCTTATATATACCATCAAATAAATAAAACTACCTATAGCTTATTAATATTTGATAATATCAATCAGTTCATTATCTTCTATAGCTGGTTATAGATATGAGTAATCAGTGGCAAATATTTTTTTAATGTAGTGCTAAGTGTATAAGATTCCGAATTTTGTAAGTATAACTTCCAGATATTCTTTTTGGTTTAATGTAAGTGATTTGTTTGCTCAATCTCTTATAACCCTAATACCTAGAATCTTACTAATCTCCTTTAGGTTCTTAGTATTAAAATGTAAGAAGAATATTATAAAGAATTAATTGAATTAATCTTTTAAGGTTGAGAAAGTGATTATATTATCAATATAAACTAGTAGATTGAATTGTCGAGTGGTATATATATAAATACAGATCAATAAGACTTTGAGTAAAGCCCCAATTAATCAATTCGGACTTTAAAAATTGATTTCAATTTTGTTCAGTTTGTTTGAGGTTATATAAACTCCTCAATGTGTATAAGATATATTCATTTGATATATTGACTCCCTAAGGTGATGCAAGGTATATCTCTTTTTTGAGATGGGATTTTGTGAAAGTGTTTTTTATATTGAAATACCAGCACTCCAAGTTTTCTTTTGTAATGATTACTAAGAATAAGCGAAATGTATCGAATCGCATTATAAAGACAAAGGTTTCATTATAATCTTTTCCGAAAACTTGACCAAAACCTTTTACTACTAATTATACTTCGAATCTTTCGATTTTATTATCTTTCGTCTTTATTATGAATATTTATTTTGTTAAAATAAAATTCTTTCCTTTCGGCAGAATATATTTTTTCCAAATGTTATTTGCAATTAATGAGCTGATTTCCTCTTTAATAGCTTATTTCCATTTTTCTCTATATTCAGGGTTCAAAACTATCTAGTTATATATAGTAGGAATGGGGATTCCTAGGATCTGTTCTATAAAGAAGACTATATCCTTATCTATAAAGCTTCTCAAAATCATTTAAAGACTTTCGGATACTTTCATTTTAATACTCGGATTGATCCTTGACGTAAGGGGTATGAAGATCATAATATATTCGATAACATTTCTATTTGAATTTGCTGAAAGTATTGTTATCATTGTTTTTATTAATTTTTGGATATACTCATTTGACTTACTATTATCTTACTTACATTTTCGAAAAGAGTATCTTTTAGAGGTATCTATATTTATAGATATAATCAGAGTTCCGATAAAGGATTAATTATTTGCAGATATAGTATCTGATATCTCTATCTCTTTTATTCCTAAAAATAGTATTAAATCCTCAAACAAATTGATTTCAGTGATATTCTCTTTATTGTTTTTATTGAATTACTGAATGTTGTTTACCTTGGATATACTAGGGATTACTATTTTTGGGATTGTAGGGATAGCGATATCTTATAAGAACTCAAATAAGAATTCTTATACTTCTTATATCTTATAAAATCTACCTTTAGGTTTCCTATCAGAAATAACGTTTTTTATGCCTTAAGATTTTGATATAGAGTACTTGGCTCCGTAACAATTAGTTTGATTCTATTCGAAGGCTTTTCGTAATAGAATCCGATTAGTTAGGGAAAAGTGGTTCTGTTTACTTTTAGGTATGTAATCAATCCTCTATTGGAATCCTTGCAATCCTATTCTGGGATAGGGGATAAAAGATCCCGCTATACCCATTTCCGGGATAGGGGATAAAGATCCCGCTATGCCCATTTTCCGGGATAGGGGATAAAGATCCCACTATGCTTATTTCGGGGTTGAAGGAGGAAGTAGTATTACGGATTGATTATAACTCTATATAGTAGATTTGATGTTGATCAAATTACTTATACCCTTTTGGGGTTATATGGCTTAGTGGTAGAGTACTTGACTCCGTGACAATATATTTTTATAAAAGTGGATATGATGATTATGATTTTGTAAATAATAATTAAGATATGAATATTAAAGATCAAAAAGTTTTTTTTAATTTATTAATTTGATAAAGAAATCACAATTATATAAAGTATTAATTATAACTAAATAAATATATTTATTCCAATAAATATATAAATAAAGAATAATATTATTCTAGTCAAATAAATCTATAAATATTTATGCAAATATCAATTGTTACTATTGGACAAGGAATAATAATAAAAACTGAATAGTTTAAACCAAAAAACCAATCTATACTTTAAAAAAGAAAAATAATAAAAAGAGAAACAATTATTATCAAACACTATAGGTAATAATAACCAATTGTAATACAAGCTATAAAAAGCTTGAATTTATACTTAGCAATTGCTAACCACTTATATACAAGGTTCATTTCAAAACCTATCTAATCTAAAGCTAGCTAATATTATTGCTTTATTTCTTCCCTCTACTCTTTTTTTGCTACAAACAATTATTCCTTTTGTTCACAAACCAACAAAACCGGAAAACCATCTTTCGAAACTCTATCTTTAAAGATTTTCCTCAAATCCGATTATCAAAATAAATCAATTATACACAAATTATTCACACAAACTATAACTTATCTCCACCAAAATATCCTATTCATCTACAGTTACTCAATATTACAAAAAAAGATAATAAATTATTTCAAAATATAAGTATTTATACTTATATTTATTATTTAAATAAAGTAAACAACAAAAAGTATTAACATTATGACCAAAGACCTCATAATAGAAATCATTATTTTTGCCTACTGTACAACTACGGATACAATTTGCACAGACCCAATCATCCTCTTAAACACATTTTTCTTTTTGAAATATTGCCTTTTTGAATAATCTTTTATTGGAGGATCTTTGATTATTATTGTTATCGAAATAAACCTTTTATTGAAACCCTATATCGAAATGGTGGTAAACTTAGTTATATTACAAATCCATTATAATATTCTTCTCAATTATAATCATATCAAATTTACTAAAACCATTAAAAAAGTTTATTATTTTAGCCAGCTTGTCAATAAACTTATTCTCATAATCGCTAACTCTATCAATCAACAAATTGTATTTTTTTTTTCAAATTTTGTCTAAACAAACAATAATATAAATATATTTATTTAATATATCAAAAATCGATACTATCATCAATTATATCATTTAGATTTATAAAATCATATTTATCAAACAAATCGATTATATTTTAATAATCAAAAAATAAAATTCTACTTACTATCATCAAATTATTTCATATCTTTATCACTACCATAATCAAAAACCTCAATATCCCTTTCATTCTTATCATTATCCTCCGCCACCACCACAACTTGTTTACCACACATTATAACCAATTAAAAACAACTTTTCGCAGCTTTCTATCCAAACATATTAGCACCAATAAAATCAGCAAACAAAGTATTCAAACTTACAGCCATATATACCACTTTCAACTACTACACTCACACAAACAACAACTTATTCTTCTTTACAGAACTCTTTATTAATATAATAGATATATCAATAACAATTAAAGAAATAAATAAAATTAAATATAGAATTAAGATTAATAATAAATATATTAATAAACTATATACTCTCAAAAGAATCAACTTATTACTAGATAATAAAATTGACTAAACAATCTCCTCCACTTCACATACATTTTATTATTATGAAAAAGAAAAATTCGCATATACACTAAAATACCATACCATTTCTTATCAACAATAGACAGTGATTGATTACAATTAGCAATACAAAATATCAAATAAAATAAATTATAAAGCTTGAGGACAAACTTATTTAAAAAAAAAAAAGGAGTAATATTATAGATAACATTCAATCGCATCGTGATCGGTTACATATACTCGAAAGCGTATATACACTCATATGTATATAATTAGTATTTATAGTTGCTCTATAAGCGTTCAGTTTGTAGTTCCTTAGTTATAGATTCTAAAGGCATCTTATACCCTACTTTCGCAGTTTTTCTACGACAAAGTATTATAAAATTCGATTTACATTTTAATCCATATTTTTGATAAATTTGTATAGAAAAGATGTCACGCAATATTATGTGCTACACACGTACCCCGATTATCAAGACCAGTCTTTATAATCGATCTCAATTATATTATCACTATATTAACTATTTCACTTATTACATAATCTATTAGGATAATATTCTTTTTCAAATAAACAACCACATTACCTATTCTGGGTATATATAGAGGATATTAATTATTACGATCAATTCTTAAATTAATTTAATCTATTATTTATTTATCCTATTATCTCTTTATCAAGATGATTACTAACATAACTATTCTTTATAATAATTATAAGCCCGGTTTGCTTTTAAATGATTGTATAATAATCTATATATCTATTAGACTCACCTTAATATTTAATCCCTTTTATCATTCTTATAAAAATCATTATAATTAAAGCCAATATTTCGAATTCAATTATTTGATTGAATACTCGTGTATATTAAAATCAATAATATTATTAACTTTAAAACATTTATATATTGAAAAATATCTAGAATAATATTAAATCTAATAGAGATTTGATTGATCTGTTTATCTATAAATCCATATTGAAACACAAAAAGAATTTTTTTTATATATACCACAACTTTTTAATAAAGATTGATTTATAAAAGATTCATTACAATTTATTAGAATCTTTGATTTCATATAAGAAATTGATATATAAAACTAAGAAAAATATAAATATACTCTTAAAGATTATAAGGCTAAATTATCGATTGATTAAAATAATAATATTAATATAATTCTTTTATTAAAATCATTTTTATACACCTTTTAAGATATATCGACTAAATATTTTGCTTTTCAGGGTGAATATTGTTTTGATAGAAATAAATATAATCGTATGTATAAAAAATATGAAAAAGTTTTTAATTAGATTATTAAAATTATAGATCAAATTCATCTAATAAATATTATAATTGAGAATAAAATTCAAAAGTTTAAATCTTTAAAAAAATTTATTAAAAAGCTAGAAGATTTTTTTGTATTTATATTATAAATGATTGAAGTTATGGTAATATAAAGCTATTATAATTATTTTTAGTAAATCTATATAGGTTGTATTGATTTAATTAAATGATATGTTGAATAGCTAAGTATTTATATTAATACAATTGTTTATAATATTTTGGAAATCAAGTATGATAAATTAATTAAGAATTTTATATAAATTATAAGAGAATATATAGTTTTTGAATAAATTTCTGTAATGTTTATATAAATCGATATAAATAATCAATTACAAATATCAAATTATATTTTGAAATAATATAATAATATTTTTAATAATTTTGTTTATTAATATTTTATTGAATCTAAGATAAAAGGTGTTTTCATAGCTAATATTCCTTTTAATCAATTATTATTTTAAACGTTTGTTAAAGATAAGTAAGATAATAATAAAAAAAGAAATAATAACGGAAAAATTTTTATATATTCATATAGATAAAAAAGTGATTAAAAGATTATTAATTCAAGAATATATTATTCTCCTAAAAATATTATATAATCGAATTTATTCTTATTAGAAAAAGCAATAAAAAAAGACTTTTAAAATTATTAATTATAAATACACCCAAATCTTAAATTAAATAAAATCTGATAAATGGAATAATATAAAAAAAGTTTAGAAAAATAAAGAAAGATTAAAATCCTTAAATCAAGTTAATTATTATAATTCTAAATTTAAATTGAATGTTATAATCATTTAGGATAAATCATTAAATGGGATCTATAGTATTATATCAATAATCCCTTATTATTTATTTTAGAATATTGTTTTGGATATAGATGGCGTTATATATTTTATTAATAATATTTTATTTTTTAATGTCACGCAATATCACGTGCTACACACGTGTCCCGATCATCGAGATCGGCCTTTATAATCGATCTCAATTATATTATTATTATATTAGCTATTCCATTCATTATGTAGTCTATTAGAATAATAATCTTTCCCAAATAAGTATCTACGTTGCCTATTTTGAGTATATATAGAGGACACTGATTATTATAATCAATTCTTAAGTCAATCTAGTTTATTATTCATTTATTCTATTATCTCTTTATCAAAGGTGACTACTGACGTAGCTATCCTTCGTGATATTTAATAAATAAAAGTATACATTTTTATTATTATTAGATTATATTAAATCTAAAATAATTATCTTTCCAATTATTAACCATAGCACGCATACGATTAAGGGGATTATTCATCAACCCAATAGTCTTGAAAAAAAAGATTTTATATTTAAGAATATAGTATATATTTCTAAATTCCATATTAATATTATTTCGGAAACTAAATTAAAAAAAAATCGATTTATAATTTATAAATATAGATTCTATTTTTTATTATGAACCTATTAATAATAATTCTATTGATATTTAATGTATTCGTACGGATAATCTCTTATTTCTAAAATACAATTTATTTTCATTTTATTTTTTATTCTTTATAAATATCCTAATAAATCGATTAATAATTATATGTTCTTTTATTAATAAAAGGATCAAACAGTTTTTTTAACGATTTTACAATTCTTTAAGACTACAATATAACTCTACCAAATTATAATATAAAAGATCTAAATATTTAGGGAAAGAAATATTAAAATATTAAAATATTTAATCTTTTTGGCAAAGAATATCAAAATAAAAGAAATAATTAAATTGGAATGTATTGATTATATCCACACTTATATCAAACAAATTATTTTATAATTGTTTAATAAATATCAATTTTTGTGTCTTTTCTATAAAGTTTAATGGGATCTTTTTGATTTTTCAAAAAGATATATTAAAGCTTTATGGTTTTTAGTAATCAAAAAAATATTTAGTGAAAAAATATTTATCTTTTTTTTTTTATTAAAAATCTCATTTTGAAATCTATAAGACCATTCAAGGATTTTTCGCTTGAATACCACGAAAATATAATCTGTCTATAATATACATTAAGCAAAACAACAATATCTCTATAATAAACATCATGGGAAATATTACATTTAAAAAATAAATAATTCAAGAAAATATAGAATTAGAGTTATCCCCACCCAATACATACGAAGTAAATAGAGGATTAGAACGAGTAGGGTAAGAAATTATAATGAAGTAGATCAAAATATGTATTTCTTTAGGACTTCCTAATCGTATGTGGATAGAAGTTATATAAGCAGCTATCTACCTATACAATATCAGTCCTTGTAAAACCCGCTCTTTCAAATCTCCAAATAAAGTATTGGATATATAATTCCAAAATTATTATTGTTATTTCATACCATTAATTATTAATCACTTAATTTATAATTTCCAATCAAATTGGAATAATATATATTGATATGGATATCAAACTTATTCATTACTTATTCATTAAATAAAAAAAGAAAACTTAAAATTATTAAAAAAATTTATAAGATTAATTCTAAAGCATATATTATGTGACACTTTGCCGTAGAAGAACTGCGAAAGCAGGGTACAAGATGCCTTTAGAATCTACAACTAAGGAACTACAAGCTGAGCGTTTGTAAAGCGGTTATAAATACTAACTATGTATATATGGGCACACATGCGCTCCCGAGAGTATATAACCGATTGCAATGCGATTGAATATAATTCGTGATACTATCCCCCCCTCCAAATAAACTCATCTTCAAGCTTTACAATTTATTTTATTTGATATTCTATATTATCAATTGCAATCAATCGCTGTTTGTTATTGATAAGAAATAATGTGGTATCTCAGTGCATACATGAATTTTTCTTTTTCACAACAGCAAAGTGTATGTGGAGCGGAGGAAACTGTTTAATTGGTCTTGTTGTCTAACAACAAGTTTATTCTTTTGAAGGTATATAGTCTATCGATATGTCTATTATCAATCTTAATTCTATATTTAATTTTTTTTTATTTGTTTTTTCGGCTGTTGTCAATATGCTTGTCACATCAACAAAGAGTTCTATAAAGAAGAGCAAGTTATTGTCTATACGAATGCGGCAGTTGAAAACGGCTCGTGTAATAGTAAGTTTGAATACTTTGTTTGCTGGTCTTTTTGATATTAATATATTTGAACAGAAAGCTGCGAAAAGTTATCCCCAATCGGCTATAGTGTATGGTAAACAAATCGTAATGGTGAAGGAGGATAATAATAGGGATGAAAGGAATAAAAGGGATGCTAAGGTTTTTGATTATAATAATAATGGAGATATAAAGCAGTTCAATAATAATGAATAGAATTTTATTTTTTGATTATTAAGATATGGTTGGTTTATCTGATAAATGCGATTTTATAAATCTTGATAATATAATTAATAATAATATTGATCTTTGATATATTAGATGGATATATCCATACTACCATTTGTCTAAACAAAACTTGGAAGAGGAATACAATTTATTAATTGATAGGGTTAGTAATTATAGAAATAAGTTTACTAACAAGTTAGTTAAAATAATAAACTATTTTAATAAGCTTAGGGAATTCGATACAATTATAATTAAAAAGGATATCATAACAGATTTGTAATATAGTTAGACTTATTGTTATTTCGATACAGAGTTTCAACGAAAGGTTTATTTCGATAACAATAACAATTAAAAATCTTTTAGTAAAAGATTATCCAAAAAGACAATGCTTTAAAAAAAAGAATATATTCGAAAGGAAGATTAGGTTTGTACAAACTATATTCATAATTGTACAATAGATAAAAATAATAGCTTTTGTTATCAAATCCCTAGCTACAATATTAGTACTTCTCATTGTCTGCTTTATTTAAATAACAAATATAAATACAAACTTTATACTTTAGGGAAATTTGTTATCTCTTTTTGCAATATCGAATAACTATAGATAAATAAAGTATCTTAACAAAAATAAGTTATAATCTATACAAATGATTCATATATAGCTGATTTGTTTTGACAATTGGATTTGAGAGAAACCCTCAAAGATAGGGTTTCGAAAGATGGTTTTCCGGTTTTGTTGGCTTATAAATAAGGGGAACAATTGTTTGTAGCGGAGAAAGAGTAAAGGGAAGAAACAGAGTAGTAATATCAATTGGCTTTAAACCAGATGAGTTTTAAGACGAACCTTGTATATAAATAGTTGGTAGTTGCTGAGTGTGAGTTTGAGCTTTTTGTGGTTTGTATTGTAATTAGTCGTTGTTGTTTATAGTATTTGGTGGTGATTGTTTCTCTCTTTGTTGTCTTTCTTTCTTAAGGTATAGACTGATTTTTTGATTTAAACTATTCAGTTTTTGCTGTTGTTTTTTATCCGATGGTAACGGTTGGTACCCGTATGAGTGTTTATAGATCTGCCTGACTAGGATGATGTTATTCTTTTATTTATATATTTATCGGAATAAACATATTTATTTAGTTGTAATTAGCGTTTTATACGATTGTGATTTCTTTATCAAACTAATAAATTAAAAAAAGCTTTTCGATCTCTAGTATTTATATCTTGATTATTATCTGCAAAATCATAATCATCATATCTACTTTTATAAAAGTATATCCAATCGGGTAAGCTTATAGGCAGACCTAATAAATTCGAATTAGCTTTATAAAAATTGTAAAGTTAATATAAAGCAATTTTTAAATCAGATGTAGGATATCAATCAAGGTTGTTATTAGTGTTTAGCCATAAGACTCAGTATTTCAGCCGATTTTGTATTTTTTTAATAATCAGAATTTTCTTCACTTTTTATTTGATATTACTAATAATATTTATAGGAAATAGTAGCTCGAGAATTTGATTAGAGAATAAATCATTTACTATTTCACAAAGTTTGTTAAATGGAAATATGGGATGAATCTTTATAATTGAAAACAAATCTAAGTGAAAAGAGTTTTTGACCCAATTAATAATTTTAAATCTGTTCTAAATAAAGTAGTCAAATTTCTTGAAAAATTATTAAATAAAGAAGTTTTTTATATTTAATTATATATAATCTTCAATATCGAAATCGACCACTTAACAATACAAATTTATTGATCAAACCATTTTTTTTTATACACACAAAATATTCTTTTTAGCTTAATCGAATACTAGTTTGTTGTAGTTAATATATTCTTTAGCATCATTGATATTCAGATCATCGATAAATGTAATTGAATTGGATTTCCAATTCCAGGAATTTTGGAATAAATAGCTATATAATATTTCATATAGAGTTTGACTACCTAATAATTTATAAGGGGGTATAAACTGGGCGTAGTTTATTATTGATAAGAATTTGGGTTAGTCATTTTGATAATAGTTAATAAAGGATTTCAAATGCTATTGGAGATATTGATTATAAATCTCAGTTTGATTATCCGTTTGTAGATAATAAGTAATGAAGAGTTTTACTTATATTCCTAAGATTTGATTGAATTCTTTCCAAAACTTTAAAATGAATTGAGGATTATGATTAGAGATTATAAATTTGGGGGCTTTATAATAATGGTATATATAGTATAAGTATAAATGGGCTTGATCTCTGATATCAATCAATTTGTGATAAGGTATAGTAATAGCTTGTTTGATCAATTGATTGATAATAACTAATATATTATTATAATTGTACTTATCCTTATTGAAACTATAATAATCTATAGTAATATATTGCCATACTCTTTCTGAAATAAAAAAAGGATACAAGAGATTTGGGGTTTTATCCCTAAATATAAAGCTGCGCTTATATTTGTAATAATTCCAAATATATTAATTAATAATCTTTTCCATTCCTTTCCAATAATATTGTTTGGATAAGAATATATTAATCTTTTTTACACCAGGGTATATAATAGAAATTGAATTGTAAGCTTTTCGAATTAGATAAATTTACAAATTATTGATATTCAATACAAATAAGTATTTGTTATAAAGTAAGAAGTCTTTTTCGAGAACAAAATGCTTATATGGTTTTATAATTTGAGTATACAATACCTTCAAATTTAAACTAGACTTATTGACTTTTATAATACAATTAATAATATCGAAAAGAAGGGAAATTATATATATATTGAGATTTGCGACTATATTTAAGTCTTTATACAAAGCTTTCTGTATAATCTTTAAGTTTATTTGATTATTTTTTATAAATTGTTAAAAGCAATTCTTCTTTTTTATATTATTCTATTGATTCAATTTGTTGATATATCGGGTAAATATATTTACAAATAAATTATTCTTTTCAATATAATATATAATAATAAAGTTATAATCAATAAGCAATTCAGCCCATTACATTTATCGAGTATTCAACTATTTAATTGATATGAAATACTCAAGCGCTTTATGGTTGATATAAACTTTGATCTGATAAAATGAACCAGCAAGTTCGACTTTCCAATAACCTAATAATCAAATAATTACTAACATTTTTTTGTTGTGAACCTTATAATTCAGTTTAATAGCAACCATTGTTTTCGAAAAGTAAACAACTAATAGTCATTCGTTGCTATACTTCTGAGAGAGTATACTAGCAACAACGCTATCGAATACATCGGTTTCTAATATATAAGGTAATGTATAATTGTAATACTATAAAAGAGAGGCAGAAATAAGTCTGTTTTTGAGTATGTCGAAAATGTTTTAATAGATTATATTGAAATTGTCAGAGCTCAATAGTAAGGAATATGCCGGGAAGATACCGATTGGTCTGTCAGAGATTAGATAATAAGATGTATTAGATTCTAATCAAAACTAATCTTATACCCCGACCAGTCCAAAGCATATCCGATCCCTTATATATTACTCTTTATTATAGGTTCTGATATTATAAATCCCTTTAATTCTTTTCATTTCATTATAGATTATGAGCTTATCGTAAACCAAGCTGATAGCCTTAAAGCTAAGATTTATTACTACCAACTTCCCAATCCTTTACCAAGGCCCGGGCCCTTGGTAGCCCCGGCACCTCCCAGGCTGACTAATCGTGTCCTGCGCTGACAGAAATGAAATTTGATATTTGCTTTAATAAATTCGATTAAAGGTTTTGTTATTATATTATAATCTTTTATAAAGCAATAATAAAAGTTACAAAACCCTAGGAACAACTAAATACCTTTTATAATAATAGGGTATATCTAGCTAATAATCATTTCAATCTTTTCTGAATCGATTTATATATCTTCGATTGAAATAATAAATCCTAAATATTTGATACATTTAATATTGAATTTGTACTTCTTGAAATCTACTTAAAATCCAATAAATTCAAATCGCTTGAGGATATGCTTTATATATTTTTTGTAATTGTCTTCGTTTTCAAAATATATTAATATATCATTAAGATAGACAGTACAGAAATTGTTTAAATAATCAAATAAGATATTATTTATATATCTTTGATAAGTTGTTAGACTGTTTGTTAATCCAAAAGGAAAAACCTTACATTTGTAAGCATTATACCAAATACGGAAGATGGTATATTTCTCAGAAACCGGATCTATATGTATATAATGGAATACTTATCGAATATCTAATTTAATATACATCTTCGCATTAGTAAGTTGTGCGAATGTTTTATTAATAAAAAATAAAAAATACCTATCTTTATATATTAAAGAATTAAATAATTGGAAATTAATATAGAACCTTAAGCTTTCATTCGGTTTTTTTATAAAGAGAATTGGAACTATGAATAGAACTTGACTGGATTCAATAAATCCTTTCGCCAGATTATCTATAATATATTCTTTAACAACTTCAAACTACTTAAAAGATATTTTGTAGAAAAAATTATATTTGAATATTTTCTTTTTTTTTCTTTTTAATATGATTTTATAATTATATAATTGGGATGGGGGTAAAATATTTGAATCATATTTAAAAAATATTCGATGATATTATTAATAAACTTCAGAAATCAGTGGTTCCACCTCAATATCAACTAAGACATAATGGAAAGCAGTCAAGGTTTATAGGTTGGAACTTTTTAAAATAACAATTACAGTCGAGATATGATGTTCTTTCTCTCGAATAGATTTTCGAATAATATTAACATCGTTTATCTTTATATAAATAATTATAAAGATTTCATAATTCTTATTCTTTTTACAAATGAAATTGAATTAAAACAATTTAAGAATATAAATATCGAAAGTATTTGAAATACAAAGTAATAAAAATTTGTATATTATTTGAATAAAAATAGTTTTAAGGATATATATCTTTTCTAGATTAATTGGAATCTAAACTTCGATTAATATTAAAGGTTTTGTTTTAACTTTTCGAAAAAACATTAGATATATCTCTGAAATCATTTCGGCTAATTAATAAATCTTTTTTTCCAATTGCTTATACATTTCATTTAATCAGGCATTCTACTTATCGATATCTTTCTACCTTAAACAATTTATTCTAAAATCTTAAAAGCTTTCCCTAATTAAAAAAATGTTTTTTGATAAGGAAATGATGGGAAAACATTTAACAAATCAGTCGAATCTACAGTTGAAACAATCAACCTTGACTTTTATTTTTATCAATCAAAGTTGATCTAGGATTACACTATATAATCCCAAATCAATAATTAGAAATAATAGATAGAACTGTTATCAAATATTAATAATGAAATTAAGAAATATATAATAAATAATAGCTTTGCCTTTGATATCATTGTAATCTTTAACTTCGATAGAATAATCAAGCAAAACAAAGCAGAATTTAAACATAGAAAATAGTTGTAAAATAAATGTATTATTGATGAAAACGAGATTATTCGTTTTAAAGTTTATAAAAGATTAGATTTAATATAAATAATTATTTTTCGATATTGTATATAAAAGAATCAAAGAATTATTTCCTATTAGTTTTGTTAGATTGAGAAATCTCATATTCCAGATTACACTTAGAAAGGAACTTTGTTCTAAACATCAGTGTTTAAACATTAGTCTTTAGTATATTAAATGGTATCAATAGTTTCTATTTAAATCTTTGAATTAAGGTTATCCTTAGCACCATCCTTTACATCGTAAAAATCTTCACCTTTTTTAACCTCTTGAATTTCAATTATATTAACAAAACTGATTAATTGCAGTGTTGCGTTATAATTAGCTTCTGGAATGGGAATGCTAAAGTTGCAATTGAAATTACTATTTGGAAATAGGGTAGGGCTTGATTTGAAACTTTTAGTGTAGTTAATAGAAACATTGCAAAAAGGAAAATTAATCTGGAATTAAATAAATAGATTGGTATTATTGTGGGCTCGGAAATTATTCTGAGGAGTGCTTTGTATATAGATATTGGTATTTACCTTTTTATTAATATTTCCTTGATTTGTCTATATCGATTACATTTTCAAATAATAATCTCGAGTTTATTAATCTTTATAAGTTTGTTAGTAAGATTTTAAATATTAATACAATCCTTGATATATAAATCGATAATTCGCCAAAGGAAATTGAATATCTTTTTTTCCAAATCGCAGAAAAACATTCTATCATTTATAATTTCCATTTATATAACAAATAATCGGAATTTTCAATATTATATTACAAAATTATCTCTTTAGATATTATTGAATATAATCTAATATTTGTATTCAGTTTATATATAATCGATTTCAGTGGGATTTCTATAAATAATTGCCAGCTTATTAATCAATTGTTATTTCATTAGGCAAAAGATTTAAATATATAAAAAATATATATATTCTTAAGCTTCCTTTTTCATTTGATTTATTATATAGGATCAGTATTGTATTTCCGAAGTAAATGAGTTTTTGTAAAGTTTAAAACGCTTAATAATCAATAACTATTAGAGATTTGTTTTCAGTTTTATATTATTTTTAAGTTTTGATGAAAGATTAATAAACTTCAAAATGTATAAGCGCTTTACTATAGTAGTAGGTAAACGAAGGTGGGGTTCATAAGGGGAAGATAGATCGTTTAATGAAGCGATTGGATTTGAAAAGAGTTTACTATCGTAACTCAGAAAAGATTGTTGCAAAGATTGGCTACACGATTGGGGGTTTTTCTTGTTTTTCTTTTTTCTGGTAATAGAAGATGCCCTTTCAATAGAGGTAATTGGAATATTAGAAGTTTGGATTCCACAATTCTGCTGGAAATCTGCATGATATTGTAATCGCTGTTTAAAAGGTTGAGATAAGTTAGCAGTATTAAGATTACATTATAGCAATTTGTTTCTGAATCTTGCATTTTCATTCTATAATTTTCTAAAATTGTTTATTATCGATATTCGCTCTTTATACACAAAAAAAGAATATATAGACATACTACCCTCGAGAATTAATATCTCAATCGAGAAGTCGTTTCTAAGCTATTTACTTTTTCCGCGTTTATCAATATTGATACCAGTATTATAAGAAAGATACTCCTCATTTTATTGAAATTAATTATTATCGATTTGAGAAACTGGATTGATGAGGAAAGAAATATATTAAAGTTTTTTTTTAATGAATAGATTGGATATAATAGTGGTACTTGTAATTCGATATATATAAAATATTATTATTTTCCGTCGAATAGATTTTATTTGGAATTAATTCTTTTTCTATAAATAATATTGAACATCCTTGATTTACTCAAAAAGATATTATAATTATAAAATATTATTTGAATAGCCACTAAATAGCTGTGCAATTATATAGTGAATTATAAATAATATAATACTTTGCTGTAGAAGAATTACAAAAACAAAATACAAAATACCTTTAGAATCTACAACTAAGGAACTATAAGCTGAGCGCTTGTAAAGCAATTATAAATACTAACTATGTATATGTGGGTGCACATGCGCTCCCGAGAGCACGTGACCGATCGCGATGCGATTGAGTGCGATCCGTGACATATTAAATACTTTATCAAATATATCACAAAATCATTAATTTTTTGTATATAAATTCCAAAGCTCAAAAAGATTATTATTACTCACAATGTTATATTTAATAAAAATCATATATATAAGACTGATATTTTTAATGGGATTGTTGATATATTATTGGAATAGGAATTGTAAGAATTCTCTAAAAAATTTAATATTTTAATCCCGATTGATATCGATAGCATTTTTTTTAGAAAAAGAGTATAATAAAATTTCTTTAGATTATATTATAATAACTTTCTTGTTTGGTATTATTATGTGTATTATAGATATACCCATAAATAAACAGAATTCAAAGATGCATCTAAGGGATAGAAACATATCTATAAATTGTAGAAAGATCACACCATCAGAAAATCTATAATCTCCAACAGCCCAAGATTCAAATATTCCATCTTAGGGATAATCAGATAATTTGTAACTCCTGGATATCAATCATTTCACTTCAAATAACCCAACAAATACTAAAGAATCACCTATTATTCCAGAAAATATGAACTATAAGCTTACTAAACTTGTTATTAATATTCTATACACAAAATATAAAAATAATCCAAAGTCTCTATTTACTAATAATTATACAGATTCTTTAATAAGTAAGAATAATATACCTAGGAAGAACCCCATCCCCATGTCAAAACCAATTAAAGATATACCTATAAAAAGTTTGCCTTCTCTAAAATCTTGTATAATAGAGGATATAATATTAGTTTGATTATTTATTCTTAAAAAATAAAATTTGATTCATTTATTGAAAATAAAACTGGTCTTTATAAACAATCATTTAAATGATAAAGAGTTATAAAAATCAAAATTCTACAATCAATTCTCAATTTATTAGAATATCAAATATTTGACTTCAATCCTCCTATTCCTAATATTCTACTATTAACCAATTATAATTATTTAACTAAATGATAAAATCTTCTAAAACAAAAATCAGGGATACTAATAAATTATATATTTATTAATACAATTATTGTAAATCTATTTAATTAAAGTGATAACAGATTAGAAGACTTTTATGAAACATTTTGGTTTAATCATCTAATCATAGAATAAAAGGAGAGCAATAATTCTTATATTACTGTTCACAGTATAATCGCTACAGTTGTTCAAACAAAACCCAATCCTCCTGTTACTCTAAATAAAGATTAATAAGAGGTATTATCTGTTGGAACACGTGACTGAGAACGTGTCACGTTCTACCCCCACTTACGCTCTTCGTGCGTATGTGGGGTAGAATGTGTATATAGCTTAGAAATGCCCCTTCATACAAAGGGGGCAGACAGAATTACAATACCTTTAACCCATATGCTTTTGTGTATACACTACCTTACTAGGTCCACCCAACATTATCAAAAGTTTATTTCTTAGATTTACCACCACCATCTAAACACTATCATTAACTTAAGGATTATTTCCTAGGATTTTGGTTCAAGTATAAATACGAAATTGAAATCAATAATCTGAAGGAGAGAAAAATCTAATATAAGATAAATATAGAGGATATTCTAATTACTTCTATTCTATTGTAATAGATATTTACATATAAATGCAATAAATAAGGGTTTTTATTTAAATGTAGTGTAAGATTAGTAGTATGAAGGGATCTTTAATTAAAAGATATTATTGAATCTATTTATACTACAACTCTTACTAAACAATCATTTAGGATTATTATAATACTAATCGCAAAATACAATTTGGAAACCAAGTAATTCAACGTAGTAAATATATTTATCAATATTTATAGAGATTTATTAAGTATATTAGTAATTTATTATTTATTAAATGGATTTAAGGAATTAAATAAATGTATAATATTTGATTGTGTTTTATATAATCTTTATAATTCCCTAACAATTTAGTTCAAGGATTTTGGTATTATATTGAAAAATCTTGGCTTTATTTAATACAAAAAGGAACCCTATCTTTTTATAAATTTAGAATATATTATTTTAATTTTATTCTTTGTAGATAATATATAGGTTATTTATTACAAAAAGAATTTGATAATAACTAATCATATCATTTCTAATATCAAGACTATTTACAAACTCTGTAATCTAGGTGATATAGAATAGTTTTTGGGCATTCGTATTATTCGCAATCAAAAAGTGGGAAGGTTATAACTAGTATACAATATATACATTAAAAAGATTATAATTGTCACAAAGCCAAGTACTCTACCACTAAGCCACATAACCTTAAAAGGGTATAAATAGTTTGATCAATATCAAACCTACTATATAGAGTTATAATCAATCCGTAACACTATTTCCTTCTTCAACCCTGGAATGGGCATAGCGGGATCTTTCTTTTATCCCCTATCTCGGAATAGAATTACAAGAACTCCAATAATAGATTGATTATATACCTAAAAGTAGGAGAAACTACTTTTCCCTAATTAATCAAATTTTATTACGAAAAACCTTCGAACAGGATTAAACTAATTATTACAAAGCTAAGTACTCTACCACTAAGCTATATAACCTCAAAAGAGTATAAATAGTTTAATCAATATCAAACCTATTATATAGAGTTATAATCAATCCGTGATAATAATAAAATTTAATTTCAATTAAGAAAATACATATATTTCACTATTCTTTATAATATTTATAAAAAATGATGGTAAAGTAAATATTATATTTATATGAGTATATAAAAGAAAGGTAGGATCTATATTATATATTATAATTATTGTGAGGGCCAATATTACATTCGCCACATCTCAGTTTAATCATTTTCTTATTAATTTATTTTTGGATTATATGAAAGTAGTCGATTATTGTATTTAATATCTTTAGAATATAAGATATTACACTATTAAATATAATAAAGATTAAATCCCTCAATTTCTATTATTTTCAAATATATCCTTTATAGACAACCTAAAAACTCGATGATTATTATAAAATTATATCATTTCATTATTTAAAAAATCAGTAATTTGAAAAACTTTGAGATAAGATATTGTAACTATATTTATCATTGAAGCTAAATTATTAGGTGTAAAATGTATAATAAAATAAATTCTTGTAATTCTATAATCTCTTAAAAAAATCAATCTTTTTATTAGATTATTAATCATTATATTTTGTAACAATCAATAAATTATTAGATTAATAGTAGGTGAGAATAGAAGAATTATTATTAAATTAAAATATATTAATATTTAGAATATATAGATAAAAAAATATATATATAAAAAAGATTTATTTTATTTATCTCCCAACAATTGAAATAATAGTAAATGGATTTATAAAGAATATATTTCATCAAAAATTCAATTATTTTATATCACTACTAAATTTTTAAAATGTTAGAAATAGAATTACCAAAATTATTTGATTTATTTTTTTTAAGAGTTTTTCTTTTTTTTAAAAATGTTATTAATAGATATTTTTTTGAATGTTTTATATTCCTTATTATTATTAGAATTTTAAGGAAAAGAAAATTGATTTTTTATTTTTTATTGTTTTTGTTAGTACCTATATTCAAATTGAATTGAACCTTTCTTTTTTCTTTATTCTTTGATATAATCTTTTTATATATTTTATTATAAATAGATTTAAAAGCTATAAGCTTATTAAAATTCTTTAGTTGTTTCGAGATAAATAATAAGAAAAAAAAAGATTTCTAATTTTTAATCAAAAAAGAAGATATGATTGTTAATTAAATTGATTAATTCAATTGAGAAGAAGTTCTAAGTAATTATATTAATTAAAAGGAGACAATATGTATTAATAATAAAAGAGATATATTAAAAAAAGAATTTAATAAATTTAAATCAAGGAATTTATTATATTCTTTTTGTATCACTAATATTATAATTATTATAATATGAGCTGACTTCACATTAAAAATAGTTTTTTATTAAAATAATTATTAGCTTAGTTAGATAATCAATTAAAATTCTTAAGAAATTTATTTAATCTAATAAAATTATAAAGTTTAGATTCAAAAATTCAACCAACCTTTTTACTAAAAATTTTAAAAAGATTAATAATGTGGTATAGGTATATATAAAACATTTTTAATATTGAAAAGAAAAAGAACTTTTGTATTTGAAATACTTTCCATAATCTTTATAATAATTAGATAAGAAATATTGGATACAATTAATACACAGGATTATATATTAATCACCTCAATCTTTTATATCCCAAACTCTATTCTTGGGATGATCTTTTCAATTCGAAATTTTTGATTTTTTCGATTTAAAAATTCCTAAAATAAAAGAAGAAAAGGAGTATAATTTATTTAAAGAAGAATTGTTATTTGAAATAGTAATTCTTTTTTTGTTATCAAAGGCTTATATAAGAGAATCTACTTGCTCAACAGTAGTAATAACAGTATAATCTCTTTAATCAATATAGCCACAAAAAAACGGTAAACTAATCTTCTTCAAAACATTATTAGATATGATAAATACATCAAAACTAGATATATATTTTACAGAACTTCTATTATTCTTTTTAGAAAAATAACTTTAAGTAGAAAGGGATATTGATAGAAAATAAAATTTGTAAGGAAAATTTGAATTATTAATATTAATCTTAACAAATAAATAAATAAAAAAGGAAGAAATAATATCTTACTATATAAAGAAATACAAAATTAATATAATATAAAGATTGAATTATATCAATTATTTTATATTAATAAAAATAAGTTGAAGATTTTTGTAATCAAAATAAAAATATATATCTAGCGATAAAAATATAATTTGTTTAAAAGATTTTTCTTTAATAAGAGGGGGTATGGTGAAAACTTTAATTAAAACTATATAAAATTAGGATTTAAAAAGAATAGGAATTATCTTATTTTTATTATTATAATTAATCAATGAATACTCTAGAAATTTTAGAGTCTTTAAATACCCTAATTCTAAATATTTTTATTAAAAAATCACCATACATATAATACATTCAAATCAATTTACAGATTCAGTGTATTTACAATACTTCTAATTTATCGAATCATTTCTAACCATTTATTTATATATACTCTTAAAATATCAGATTATCAACTCGATGATCTACACATATACATATATTAGAAATACAACCACCCAATTTATTTATTATATTTCCTTATTTTTATATCATTTTTTATTCTTTTGTTTACAAAATTTATATATTTAGTAGGGAAATCATTTATATATGCCATATAAATGGATACACTATTATTTGCGGTATTTGTTATCTAAAAATTAAAAAACTTTTTTTTATTTTTAAATAGATCAAGATTACCTCAATCTAAAAGATATATTACACAATATTATATACTACACACATATTTCGATCATCGAGATTGGTTTTTATAATCGATTTTAATTATATTATTATTATATTAACTATTTTATTTATTATATAATTTATTAGAATAATACTTTTTTCTAAATAAGTGATTATATTGTCTATTCTGGGTATATATAAAGGATATTGATTATTATAACCAATTCTCAAGTTAATTTAGTTTATTATTTATTTATTCTATTATTTCTCTATCAAGATGATTATTAACGTAGCTATCCTTCGTGATAAAAAAGAAAAGTGTGGATTGAAAACAAAGATTAGAAAAAGCAATCCTTGTTTTTATTCCATAAAAAATCCGCGTTTTTATAGGTTTTTATAGATTTCAAAGCCTATAAGGAAAATGGAAAATTGAAGCTATTCCCACTTTCAATTAGAATACCTAGAATTTAAGATATATACCCTTCAAATTCTTTTTAACTATTTTCACTAGCTATTCTACTATTGTTATGGTACGGGTAAAGACTTATATTGTATCATAAGGGTCTAAGAGCTATAGGAGGATGAGGCTCTACTTATAGGAAGTAGGGCACGCTAGTGGTTCGTGCTTGAGGCACAAGGGCAATGTAGTTGGTGCTGTGACAATACCTCTTTCTTAGGTCTTACTTGTTCCAAGCAAGCTAAGAGACAACTCAGTTAACTTTGCAGCTTTTCGGCAAAGTTACAATGAGGTTTTTAATTCAATGTATTAGTTTATCATTGTGTTTAAATTAAATGGATAGTGAAAATGATTAGATAGAAATCTAATATCTTTTGAAGTAAATCCAAGATTTCCTGAAATAAAACTAGAAAACTCTAATTTCTATTATTAAATTAAAATGAATCTTCCTGAGAGTATTGATTAATTGATAAAGCTTTTTAGGTCTGTTTTGGCCTTGTTTTGGGGTTGTGCTTGATGTAGGTACTTGTGGGGGGTCGGGAGTGGTAGGTCTTTTGAAGCCTACCCAGGCGGGTGGTTCTGACTTATCTGGATTTGCCAAGTGGAAAGTGATGATTGTTTTTTCCTAGTCGTGAAGGTTTTCAACGGATTGCTAAGATATAGGGTGATGTTTCCATTTGATTTGGTAATGAAATCCGTCTTTATTATAATAATCAAATAGTTTATCGAATTCCCAATACTCTGTTTCTTTATTTGTTTTGTTGTTTCTTTCTAGAATGCAGCTTTAGTTTCGATAGGACTCGGCTTCGTTAATTGTTTTTTAGCTGGCTATTCCAGAAGAGTGATAAAGTGATTAAAGTAATGAATTATGGAATATTAAGAAGATTTTAAAATTAATAAGGAGCTAGAGGAGATAGACTTGTTTATAAACTTTTAGAATTCTATAGAGACTATTCCATTTGTTATTACCTTTTTTTATTGGGCGATTGGTTTTTATGTTTTTGATATTAATCCACATTTTATTACCTTTTTTGTAAAAAGGGATGTTGATATAAGTTGTATTGATGTAATCTTTATATTTCTGAATGAATTGGATAACTAAAGCTTTCAATTTTATTAGAATGATATTAAATCGATTCGCAATCTTATTAGCTTTTAGGAACTTGCGTTTGTATTGATATAATAGATTCAGGGAAGTCGGTGAAGAGGGCTCGATGCTGAGGTGTGGGTGGAAATCATATTTAGTGAAGAATAGGGATATATTAGTAGTTTCTGAGGTAGTATTGTTAAGAGCAAACTTTGTGAATGGGAGCCAATTATATTAGTCGTTTTGGTGAAAGTTTATAAAAGTCTGAAGGTATTGTTCTATCATAGTGTTAATCCTCTCTGTTTGTCTATCGAACTCTGAATAAAATGAGAAGGATTGTTTCAAAGTGATTGTTAAACATTCGGATAAATGTTTCCAGAATTCTAATACAAATTGCGAATCTCTATTGGATACTATATTGTCTGATACATTGTATAAGCAATAAACCTTTTCAACAAATCGGTCGGCGAGCTTCTTTGCGGATAATCCTACAATCGGAATGAAATAATGTATTTTTATTAGGCGACAGATGATAGTGATAATATATTGATGCTTTTTGCTATAGCGTTTGCTAATTAATAGTAGTATAATATAATCAATAAAGATATTGGATTAGGGATGGAATAGTATTGGTAACAATTCTAGGAATTCAGGTATAACAAGATGGAAGACTTTAGTTCGGAAGCAAAGTTAATAGGTTTGTATATAAGTTTCAATTTCTCTCGATATATTAAGCCATTAGTATATATAGGAAACAAGATCAAGAATTTTAATTCAACTAGAATACTCAGTAGGTTTGGTGGAGTATATTCAATATATGATCTGGGTGTGAAGTTCAGTAGAAGAAAGGATGAAGAGGTGGTTACAATAGAAGATTTTGCTATTGATTAATCTACAATCTTGGAAAGCAAATCGGAAATCTTTTCGAATAGATAGTAATTAATAACAAACAGCCGGGTTTTAAAGAGTATTATATATAATTGTAATTAATTCAGATGATTTGTATACTTTATTGATAAGATTGTCGATCGGCTTCTCAATATCGGGAATGATTATACCCATAGAGGCTGCAATGAGATCAATGTTGTTGTTCATTTATTAGATGATATTTTTGAATACAGTAACATTAAACACTTTTTCTGGGAGAACCGTCTGTAAGCGATTTTTGATCCAATTGTTATTAGAATTGGCATAAATAAAGCAATCTTCTGCTTTGTAACTCAGTACATCAGGGCAAACTACTTTATGATCGGGGCGATATATAATACAAAAGTTGAAATTAGATAAGAATTCAGCTCATCTAGTTTATCTTTGATTTAGCATTTTTATCGATATAAAGTACTCCAGATTCTTATAATCAATAATAATTTCGAATAGCTTTTAAATTTTATATAATTCGGATTTCCATTCTTTTAAAGATTTGATAATAGCAAGTAGTTCTTTATTATAGATTTTGTAATTGTATTCGGCTGCACTATATTTCGAGGAGAAGTACACAACTGGGCATAATCGGTCCTCATCGTTATATTGAGAGAGCACTCCGCCCACAGACTAATCTGAGGCATCTATTTCAACAACTGTGCAATAGTGATGATCAAACATTGCGAGGATTGGGGTAGAAGCAAATACATGTTTTAGTTTCTCAAAGGTGTTCTCTTGATCAGTAATCCAATTCCATATATTCTTTTTCCTCAATAAACGGTTCAAGGGTTCTGTGATTTTAGAAAAGTTATAAATGAAGTGTTAATAGAAGTTGACGAAACCCAAAAAACATTAAAGGTTTTTCAATCTAGTTAACAATTTCTATTTGAGAATAGTTTTGACTTTGTCAGGGTTTATTTTGATGTCACCGGGGGTAATAATTAAATCGAGGTATTTCGTTCTTTTTGTTTCAAATTTACATTTTTCGATATCGATTTGTAATCCAATATTGATAAGTCTCTAAACAACTTTGCAAATCTGTTTTCAATAGTTTATAATATTCTTAAAATAAATCAAGATATTGTCCAGATAAATTATACAATTCTTATTTAAAAGATTGAAGAAAATGTGATTAATATAATTCTGAAACAAGGTAGATATATTATAAAGGTTGAAGGATATAATTAAGGATTTGAATAGGTCAAAACGGATTATAAAGATAGTCTTCTATTTATAGTTTTTAGTGATCTGTAATTTATTGAATATAGTGATAATATTCAATTTGATATAAACTTTGGTATAGCAAAGGGTATTGAGGATCTCTTTAATTAATGGCAAAGGATATTGATTTTTAATAATAATATTATTTAGATCATAATAGTCCTAGCAGATTTGCATACCCTTTTTAAACTTTGCAGCTAGGAGAAGTGGGGCGATTGATCAAAAACAGAATTTGTAAATAAATCCTTTGTTTAAATTATTATCAAGCTATTTACAAATGATTTGAAGTTTGGCTAGGGATATTAGGTGGTTTTTGTTGTATAGGGGCTCCTCGCCTGGTATAATCTCAATTTTGTAATCCCAAAAGCGTTGTAACGGGAGCTTGTTAGTAAGGGAAGGTAGGAAACGGTAAACAGATTGTGAATTTAAGGTGGTAGTTTATTTTGAATCTTGGTTGTGGATGGTATAAATTGATTAGTCTTTTTTATGAACTTTTCGATATTGTTTTTTGTGATACCGTGGTGTAATTGGATAAAATCCTTTATTAGAATTCAATATAATTTGTAGAATCTATCTAATTTGTTCCAGGTTACTCTTGTAATATAGACTTCCCAATCCTTGCAAAATTAAACAAAGCTGTTAGTTATAAGAAACTTTATATTGTTCATTTCATGTTGGATGTTTTGTAAAATATCGATTGATTTTTTTGAGGAGTTTGATAAAGGCGGGATACTTTATAGGGGCAAAATATTTTTGTTTTGTAATAGTTTTTTGTATATTCTTGAGCTGGCAATAATCTATGCTAGGGTTAATTTCAGGATTGAATGATTTGATATTATTTTGGTATAGGTTTCTACTTTTTCACTGATTGGATAGATATAACTATAATTTGTATTGTATAGCATAGGATAAATAAAATCTATATTATTAAAATTCCTTTTTATATATATTAAAATTGAGGTGATAGATTTTAGAAATATTAATTGATTTTGGAACAAGAAGGAAAGAGTTTCTAAACTTTTATTAATGATTTCTTTAGCAAAGGCTTGATATGGGGTTGAAATGGTTTTCTTTAGAATAAACTTTCTAATAGGTATATGTAATATTAAGTTGAGTATGATATCCATTAGGGTTGATATATTATTGTAGTTGGGGATAATAGTTGCAATTTCATTAGCTGGGTAGCAATATCTAGAGCAATATATAAATACAAATTTTAGAATCATTGCTATTCAATTGATAATAGGATTATAGCGCTGGAGCCATGAGAGGCCGAGGATTATAGGGTTTGTATCGGAAAGGTTGGTAATATAGAATAGACCGACTTCTTTATGATTATTAATCCATAAATCTAGTAGCATATATTGAAATAGAATATCAAAGATTTTCCCATCTGCAAATAATAGGTTGCAAATAGTAAAAAAAAGGTGTATAAAAATACAAAGCTTGGAGATAAGAGTTCTATTAATAAACCCATATCCCGCAGCTCCACTGTTTATAAGGCTAATAAACGGAATAATCACATTAGGCGCAAGGAAAATTTCTATTGAGATTTTAAGGGATTTGCTATTTATTGTTCTAAGATACAAAGAGTCCTTAGATATAACTAATCTCTTAATCCATAAAGGTAAGCTTTCCTCAAAGGATCTCGATTCGCAACTATAAACCGAGGTTAATCTTTTAATATACCCAATTGAGAAATAGAATTTCCATTATCATCTGAATATACCAAGTCTTCAACGAATCCACTCAGGTCCATGTTACCAATAGGAACTAGGGAGGTGTAACGAAATGATACTATAGTAATTGGAAAATGATTAGCGAATGGGAATGTTTTCTAATAAATAGGGTTGTAAGCATTGCAATAGGGTTCGAAATTGTAATAATAATTAGGAATAGGAAAGCAGTGAACGCTCGGAGTGTATCGATTTGTAATAAAGGGGCGATCGGGGTATTGTGTGATTTCTGAATAGATAATATATTTTGCATTATTACATCACTTTTCTTCGTAATTGAATTTGATATAACCAGACTTTTTACAATAAAGATAGAGGCTAAGATCTAGACATTGCTTTTTATTATAGCATAATTGAATTCACTAACCTTAACAAGCGGTATCCAATTGCATAAAGTTTTCGGAAGAATTAAACATAGGTATTACAACTATTGTAACAAAAGGCTTCTTTTCATAAAGTTTTCTCTAATCGCTGAATTTAATACCTTGGTTCTTTTATTGATTATCAAGATGAGTTTTTTCCTTTAAGTTGTTATAGATACCTTATCACCAAACTATTCATACATTAATATTAATAGCAAAGGGCTTATTAAAGCGATTAACTGAAATATCAATTAGTTCTTAGGAAACCTTGATATTAAGATCGATAACTTATTGCTCGGTAGTCTTTTTGTATTTGATAGTAAACTATTTAAATTTGGTAATGAAATTACTAAATAGAGTCTTTTTCATTATATATTTATTATAATCTATAGAAACTTTATATAAGAGATCTAAAGTTTGATATTGCTTATTTAATTTATGCTAGATACTTGCCATCATACGTCATTCGGAAGGCTAAAGGTTGGAATCATATGGGTTGTTAATAATTGTATCAAAATTTATCTGATTGTTTGTATACACTAAGCAAAAAAGTAAACTAGCAAGGAATATGATTTTCTAGAACTCTGATTCATTTTCGTAATTTACAATCAAGTAGCGATTGACTACGCTACAAAAAGTCGTATACTGATCTTAGCATTTTGCAATATCTTACTTATCACCACTGAATTTTTCGAGAACAGCGAAATATTTGCGACAAAATAGAGCTTGCGAATTATTGCAAACTACAATATTCAATATTGCAATTGTGTCTTTCAATTTGATAATCCTTAATTAGATATCGGAGGCTTAGATTTGTACAACAGTGGTTTGAACTTGTAATAAGCTTACAATTGATTCGATCGATTCAAATACAACTTGGGCGATAACGAAGTATAAAGCATTTAGATTGTTGAATAAATCTATAAAGAAAAAGATATCGATTTCGACGGAGTTGAGAATATAGTTCAAGAAAAGGAATTGCGAAGGTAGACCCAATAGAAGCGTTTCTAATACAGATACTTGATTACTTATCTTTAATAACTTTGAGGTAGAAAACATTAGTGATAGAGTATTCGATAGGTTAATAATAAATGCAATCGATGCGATTAAAGTAAAAGCAAAGATACTATCTAGGGGAGTAGAAGAAAAATGAAGCTATAATAGCTTATTTAATGATAATACAAACTATCATAATATAGGTAAAGATTTATATTGTATTATAAGAGTCTAAGAGCTATAGGAGGATGAGGCCCTACTTATAGGAAGTAGGGCACGCTAGTGGTTCGTGCCTGAGGCACAAGGGCAACGTAGTTGGTGCCGTGACAACTATCACTTTATAATAGTATATTTTCAATTTCACTTTTAATATTTTTATAAAATTATATGAAATTGAAGAAAAGTAAGTAAAACTATTCAATTTCCTTTCGAATCAAAAGAAAACTCTTCAAATTAAGAATCCATTTTGATATTCATTTTAGAAAGCTTTAAAAGCTTTAATTTTAGATCTATTTGATAAATTCGAAGTGGATTTTATATTCAAATGATAAAAGTGTGGATTTACAATTTGTTCTTTTTAGAGTAGATTATTATTATTATAGAATCTGTAGTAGTAGTGAAGAACGGATTATTTGATAGATTTGAAATGGATTTGTATATCCAAACGATCTCTTATTATCTCAAAATAAGAATTATAAGCTTTGTAAAAGATGTCAAGTTATCCATGATGGAGTGCTTCAGTATATCCGCCGAGATAGACCTGTAATGAGAGTGGGAATAGTCAGGGCAACAACATCGGGTAACAGTATCAAGATCCTATTTGATAAGTCGTCGTTGACGGATGATGAATGTCAAAAGTTGGAAATTTATGAAGTCCCTGGTAACACATTGTAGTGGAAACAGATTAAACATAGATAAGCGCTGATCAGTCAATACAGATTACGATCCACGCCAATCTCCTAGAAGTAACCCATTACATCCTTTCAAAATTTCACCATATATCGTTCCAAATCTCGATTTGGAAAGTGCTCTAGTCATCATAAGCCCATGGTTATCAAGATGCCGTATAAGCCACATGGAAGAGTGTGCCGATGCATCACAGTTATCAATTCCACATCGCCTTATTGATGTAAAGCATTGTGTTTCAAAGGGCCAAATTCAGCTAGTGGAATCAAGAACAATTGATAAAACTCGTCCGATCGAGTATACAACACTGAGCCACTGTTGGGGATCGGCTCAATGTATCAAAACAAGGTTGGACAATTACAGTGTACACGCAAATGGTATTGATTTATCGACTCTCTCTCTAACTTTTCGAGATGCGGTACTACTCACACACAAACTGAACATACAATACATATGGATTGATTCCATCTGTATTATACAGGATAATGTTACTGATTGGGAAAGACAATCAGCTTTAAAGGCTGATATATATTCTGGTTCCCTTTTAATATAGCGGCCGCCCATGGCCGAGACAGTCAGACTGGGTTATTCAACACCCGTTTGGCAGAGCTACATGCAGAGTATCCTGGGAGCCGAGTGCAAGAAGCCATACCGCCGTTCGAAGAGCTTAAGATTCTTAACAAGACAGGGTTGGCACATGAAATAGAGGGCAGTGGACCATTCTTCATCAGACCTAATTTAAGCACAACTCATGATAGACATTCTCTCTTCCATGGGGATGGGAAATCTATGGCACCGCTCAATACGCGAGGCTGGGTGTACCAAGAGCGTATTTTATCACCCCGAACTGTAAGCTTCTACGCGACAGAGCTAATATGGGAATGTAGAATGGAAAGATGGTGCGAATGCACCAGAATATCGGAGCTTCCCAAACGCAACCCAACAAGGATAATCAATAGAGATAGCGCAAGGACACATTCGCTGGTATGTAAAGACAATGAACAACAGCTCAATAAGATCCTTGACAACTGGTATTCGAATATCGAAAACTATGCCATTCTTCAGTTAACGAGGGAAGAAGATCGACTTCCCGCGCTGTCTGGGATTGCAAGTCGCACTTTCGAAGCTCTGAATCAATTGTCAAAGTCAATTTCATCACAGAAATCTGAGGATCTGCAGGATCCTCAGTATGTCGCCGGATTGTGGAAAATTCATAAAATTGACGGCTCTTTATCTTCAAAGGGATTTCTTTGGTATTTTTTCAGAGGCACTCGTTCCTTGAAAAGACCAGAAAGCTTTGTGGCACCAACATGGTCATGGGCGTCAGTTGTGTGTCAGAATACTGATAATGATCGGGCCATGAACACCCTCTTTATCCCAGATCGACGTGATGACAATCCCTTTGCTATTGAGGATGTCAGTTGCATGGTGGAAGGTGTCAATCCGTATGGGGCAGTATCATCTGGTAAACTCAGAGTCCGTGGAAAGTTGATGCTAGCCGGAGACATCCGAGATTTTTATACCGAGGACCATATTTGGAGATCGAATTTAGGAGAAGGAGTTTCAAATTATTCCACTAAACACTACTACAGGAAAGGAGATCTAGACGTTGATGGTTGGCAGCCAGAATACGGCCACGGAGAGACATACATATTACAGGTATCACATCAAAAGAAAACCAGTTGGGAACCGCGAGGGATAGCGCTCATATTGCAGCGAGTCGAGGAAAAAAACATTCTCATTGGCGGCGTTATGGAGTTCAGGCGGATTGGACTCACTTAATTTCACAACGGGCTAGATCCATTTGAATCAGTCAAGGAGATTACTTCGGTAACGATTGTATGAGCCAAAGAGAGCTTCATGTTCATTGAATAATTCATGCATCTTATTTTGTCTTGATTGTACGGACAGATAGTTGCTCTCTATTTTCACTTTCCCATTAAAAATGGATACCAATCACCAGGCCAGTCAAGTTAAGCCAGTCGAATTTAAAGATGCTTATTTTTATCACCAGTACAAAATTTTAAAAGTTAGTGACTCCATAGCAGCAAAGAACCACTTCTGTTTGTCTAGCAGCTAGCTTATGGGACTATTCGCACTTCTCTAATATGGTGCAACACTCTCTATCTATTCTTTCCATCTCGAGACCCTCAGCCCACCAGGCCCATTTTCTATATGGGTTTCCTTTCCACGTCTTTCGCGCTCCAAAACTCCAAGGAATAACCACCACAACGACACAGAGCGAAAGCTAGTGACCCAAAAACAGTGTCAAACTTCAACCCCTAAGAGGCAAAACAATCAAAAATGTAATGACCAGACTGGGGCACGATCCCAGGACCTTGTCCGAATTTTAACAACTGTTAATTGTTAAGGACACGTGATAACCAACTACACCATCCGGCCTCGATGTTATAAAATCCTGGAAGCGTATATGTTTATATCAAGACATTCTAAATGTGTGGAAGGAGAAAAATCAGAAAAGAGAATTTCGATGGAGTGGGGCATTATGGCAGGGATTTAGGGCTCCCGATCTTGATAGTGGAGAACCGATACAGAGGGGCTTGAAATTAGTGTAATGGAGTAACTTCAGAGATTGCAAAAAAAACAGTGGTTGAGGTTGACCTCAACTCGCAGAATGCGGCTTCTGTGGATCGAACACAGTGCCTCCAGATATACGGGCTGGAGTGGACTTCAGTCTGGCGCTCTCCCAAGTGAGCTAAAGCCGCTTGAGTTCTTGTGTTATATAAAAGTAGGGGTTGGTCTTACAGAATATGTATCAATCTGAAAGTGCAAGAGTGGATGGACAATCATCTAATCTCTATATTCCATCTGTCAGCTCACTCTTGTCTTGTTCTTTCGAGATTAGACAAGCTAATAGACCAGGATGTAATACTCGAAATGGACTATAGCGTCAGATCTTTTAGACAATAACCTTCATAGATTTGTCTTTGATCGTTCTGATATGATCACACAAGACTATATGTAATCATTCCCACCGGATTTTCTTGAGATAAGCAAAGACTTTGATGCCGAGGTGGCAAATAGACAAAGTTGGATCGTACCTATGAGCCTTTCCCTTGAATGCCAGACTAAATATATCAGAGAGACTATTCATATATGTGGAATAGTCATGCGTGGAATTGAAAGCTTACAGAACAGCATATGCATATCTGACTACAGACATCAATCATTGAGCTTTCGATCTAGACATGAATCTTTCGGATCTGCGTAGTGGTCTCGCTAGTTTTGAAATCCTCAACAACAACAGCAACAAGAGTGATGAAAATAACAAAGCCAGAGTGCGCTTGCAGCAAGCTTCACGCTCGATAACAAGTCTCTAATTCTTTAAGAGCAATGCATATCATCTTCTTAGATGTTGCGGCTCTATTGTTTTTTGATTATATAAAGCTTTTCATGCCCGATATTCAACAAATACTATTAAGGGCTTGTGGTTTAGTGGTATAAAACCTCACTTGTTTAGGCTGGACCTTCGTAGTGAAGGCCGCTTGGAAAACTGTGAATGCTTTTACCAAATACCTTCCTCGATACTTATATTTCGAATAACCAAATTCGGTAAATTTTGGTATCGAGAATCCGTAACACGGACCCTGTATCTCATCACAAGCGAAAGCCCGTAAGCAGGCATTCGAAAACGCGCAAGGCGCATTTCCAGGGTTAAATCAGGAAACGGAGTTAGTATAACAGGCATTCGATATGATGGTAAGGCAGTTTCGCTTCATTAAGCCAGATAAGGAAGCGTGCGCGACGCACAAAAGGGATGAAAAGCTGCAAGATGAGGTATCATGATGTGATCACACAAATGATTGGCAAATATTCTACATGAAGGAACACGCTAGGCAAATCGGAAACGACGCCCAATGAAAGATTCCAGATAGATACCAAAGTTGTCTTTTTGATGCTCTTGATTGGAGGAAGAAAATTGTGACCCCCGACGCCATCGGTAAATGGCTGGTGTGTTGTCATGTTCGAATCGTACTCTAATCGGTCCGAGACACTTACGCATGTCAGTTCCAGTTTTTAGACACTCTAGGCTCCCATGTAGTTTCTCACTTGGCATACGGGAATTCCCGTTTGATGAAATGACAGAAACCGCCTCTAAATAAGCGAAGTAACAGGCCGGGATTGAGTACGTTTTTTGACACCTTATTCTGGTGATGTACACAGTACACTCAATTCCCGCCTGACAAGATATTCGTAGTGGCAGAGACGATGTGATATTCAACGGAACGAAAACCCATCGAAGACGAAATGCCAAGAGGAATGCACGTAGTGGGTAACACAAATAGTCAATGCTTATTCGAAGCCATGTGAAAGCCTAAACTAAGAAAATTACCCCACATCTTGGCGTCCTCAAACTTCCGATTTGAACCTAACCTTACGGAAGTTGCATACCTTCACTCTATTTTTCTATTACTCAAAGTCTAGTGTGAAAGAACAATTTGATTAAAGATCACATGATAACATAGATAAACTCATGATGTGTTATTGATGACCTCTGTACATTAATCTATCAAGCTGCAACATGGCAACTGTAATAGAGGCTACACTAGTCATCTCCCCTCCAACTGATGAGATTTTGAACCTAATCCATACAGCCGCGATAGACATTCTTGACGATGTAAATGCAGCCACAGATATGCCATTGACTGCACTTGCACCACGAGCAAGCTGCCAAGAAATTGAGAGAGAGTTTCTAAATATTCACCGGAGACTTGTTTGTTACCCTCAACTCATATGATAAACCTACTAATATATATCCATTTCAGATACGCCACGGATATAACTCAGCTGTCAATCGAATCCTAGACCCAACACAAATTGACCCCGATGGATGGGACCCGCAAACGTTTGTGATGTTCGAGGGATCATTTGGTATCCCACCTAGAACACTAGCTGTTATCATACCGATTTATAAAGAGCGAGAGCCGTTGATCGAGTTCCTTTTTGAGGGCCAGGTCGTTACAGTCGATTGGATAATCGGTGCTATGATATATATGCGGGGAAATTCCTCTTTGGCTTCGGATGGATGCGGGAAGACTGCTTTTATTGTTTTCCTCTTCAAGACCAAAATATCTTGAAGGATCGATTCTTCGACGAATCATGATTGTGGCAAGATTTTCGCATGTCGAGGGAAGAGTAAACAGGAGGGGAAAGTGAAATTGATAGCCCTTTTTCATGTTCTCGTTGAGGCCAATGCTGTTTGACTGTGCTGTTTATGTATTAGATTTGTAGACCTTGTTTATAGGTGGAAACTTCTAACTCACGGAACTTCCTCCTCGTTCGAACTTCCCCTGGACAAATGATAGTGCTACAGGCAGCAAGCTGTGGGAACTTGTGCCAGTATAACTTATATTCGTTAAGCCTCTCAATCCTATCCACATCATATTCTAACTCTTTAAAAGCTCCTGAATATATCTCCAATGCTATCTTGTTCGAATGGTGTCTATAGGCACATCGTACGTGCTTCCTTAGTCGGTCAATCACTTTTGACATATCGCGTACCTGTATACCATTATGCGATGTCCATCTAAAAGTACAGTCAATACACCAAATCAAGAAGAGGCAAGCCTGGGAGGAGGGGACGTTTACTTTGACGAGTCCTGAGGATCAAAAAAAAACAAAAATCCCAAATGAATTGTTTCCAAACCCCGCAGATTGCCCCCTGCTTCCAAGTTCCTTGAAGAACCTATCACATCTTATTACTGCTGCTATTTCAATCTCTGCAAGGCCAGTATGACTAGATACTCGTTTGAGCATCGCTGTCTTCCGGCCTTGCCCTTGCGAAGTTTGAGTTTCTCCTGCAACCATTTGTTCCATCATCACACCAATCATGCGTCCAATCACAATGATTGCCGCACATTCTTCCCAACTACGATATTGCTGCCTTTGCAAGACATGGTAGCTGCGAATTAAGTGACAGAAAAGTTCAAATGAAGAGAGTCTCCGAGGTAGATTAATCAAAGCAGCTCGAATTGTCTCCACGATGATAGGTTTGCTGAAGACCCATCTGAAGTATTGTTCGTTGTGATTTATCGAGATTATTTTCGCAAGAGGTTTAGCTCGATCAGGGGGTATAATCAGAGTTGTATGGTTGTGATACTGAGGGTCCATTGTAGCAAGTGAAATATGGTGATGTTGAAATGGTAAGGTGTTTGAGAGGTTAGAAGAATGCCGAAGAAGAAAAGTAGAGTGTAGATGATGTGGTGAGTGGTAGGATTGAGATTAGATTAGATCATGCATCAGTAAATAAGCGGTCTCACAGGTATCTTGTCAACTGGAGCGCTGATCTTGGAGAAATACGAATACACGAGGAATTCGGAAGGCGTATAAAGTTTGAGCATGGATGAATGACCAGGGGTTTAAGAGGTGCATAAGGATTCGAAGAGGCGTGGTACACTCGCAAGCGATTGAACTCAAACCCCAGAGATGTCACCCGCATGAAATTTAGCGCTCTCCAAAGCCAAGCAAGTATTGATTCGTGGATATACCTCAAGATGGAGTGAAACGATATGTGCAGGAGCTTTAATCCATCGTATCGACGTCCAGGGGTCCAGGATGTAAGAATCTTCCATTTTGGTAATACATTATTACTTGATTCATTCCCTGCAGTTCTTCTGTAAAAGCATGGATGGATGACTGGGGGTTTAAGAGGTGCATAAAAACAACAGCAGAAACGAGAGGGGTACCGGAGGTATACTAGTTATCCGTTTCAACAAGTTATTTCAGATCGCAGAGCCATCACAAAGGATGTACATCGTTGTCCGCTGATAAATCAAATCACTATATCTAAATAACGGGAAGTTGAATTACCAGTACATTTGAATGATAGAAGTAAAGATGGTAGATAAGTCTACAGCCGAAGAAAACAGTTAGCCTACAGATACTGACTATGCTTGAAATGGTATCTGGGAGGATATGATCAATTACATTCTCGTTTCCGCGCTTATTTCGCTATCACCTATTTAATTTATTCACTTTTCAAACATTCATCCACTGATGATATCCAATGATTGCATATGTCCATAATCTCCTTTTTGATGATCAGAATGTCACTACCACAAGGATCTGATAGGTATATTTATTACTCATGCATACAAATGACCTTGTTGCAACTCTCCTCCTACAATATTTGCTATTCCGGACTTCTATTTGGTGTAGGTACAAGCATAATATACGTGTCAGGGAGGTGCACAAAGACATTAAATTGGGCTGAAAAGAGTTTTATTGGTCGAGGTAGATGGAAGATGGTTACTTTTGAATTTCATTGAACGCTCCCGGCCCACCCATTGTAGTCAAGGTTAAAAGATAACAAAATGGCCACCTACTTGAATTTTAACAATCTCCAAGGGTGCTGGGAAAGGGCAGGCGCGTTAGGGTGGTGATGTTTAGGTATAGGACCAGGGACAATACTAGCATCGGCTGGAATCATGGGCTTGAAACCTCAAAAGCTGATAGAAAAAAACTACCAGGGACCTTGTAACCGGCTGTTATATTCCGGTTATCTCTTCATACAACTCAATGGACATTACCACAGGAATTGCGAAACATTTGCCAGAGCCAATGCCTTCAAAGCCGGCAAGAAAAATCCAGTATCGCCACCTCGCTTAACACCTCCTTAACACATCGCTATATTCGTTTGACTCCATGATGCACCTGTTAAACCCTCGTCACGTATACAGTAAATTAATATTAGCGTAGGAACTGCATTGGTACTTCCCTAACCCCAGTGGCACGCATATAATGATGCTATTTGAAGCAACAAGGTCACATTGTAGGATTTCGTCATGGGCTCAAGAGAGCTGGAAAGCCTAGATTGTATGAACTATTACCAGGAGGTGGAATATGATAGAATTAACGCATCTCTAACCAAATCATGAGATACTGAATTATATGCAATACGTCAATATGTTCCCTTGAGTCGCAGGAGGTTCCAATTTCCTGTGACACAACCTTTTCTTTCGTGTATTTTTTGTGTTTATAACTGAGAGAAATCCCATATTGAAATATTTCAAAGTAGCTTCTCATCAACCTTCATTGAATATCTCACTTTAACCTCCCAATACTTTATAAGCCCGAGCAACTATCAAGTTACCAGCGCCGCTATGGATCCGAACACCAGTACCACTTCGGAAATTGACCCACAAATTGTTCAAGAAGTATGCTCCTTTTTCATTCTTGGATACCTTGATCCAATTGCAAAATTGAATACCCACAGAAAAAACGACTTGGATATTCCAATATTCTATATACTCCTCTATTGGCACCCCTTACTGGCGCTGAGAACAAGACTGGTATGCTTGTGATTAAGAATCCTTCAACCTTATACTGACATTTGATACCACACAGGTTCCGAGAAGCCCGCAAATTGAGAGACTTCAGTGTGTGATTATGGGAAAAAAGGATTGACATAGAAGGATGTGTCTTTTGGAAAAAAGTCTAGCAGGCGTACATTTGTTATGTGGAACGTGGTTGAAGAGGGGATCTTGAACATTTACTTATTTACTGTCGTTACGAATACTTTCTTGAGAACATGAAGTATCTATTTTCAACAAATATATTACTTCTTAGCAATACAAAATAACATTACTCTTAACAATCATCCCGATCTGCTTGCGTCCATTGTGTCCGTCAAGTTTATATTTCAATGAAGGTTTTGTTCTATGAGCTCCAAGTTTCCATTCACCCTTTAGCACAAATTGGATACGGACCTCAAATTATTCCAAGTCAAATGCTTTTGAGTCATATCAAGAAATGTCTAGTATTTTTCTTCTAGTGTGGAGATCACATAAGAAAATCAAAAAAGGGGTGTCATTGTAACAGTGAGAATATATATCGTGTATTTCTACTCTTAAAGGAAAAAACTTAAATATCGACCACCTACCAGTCCACCACCCATTGTACAAAGCGAATAAATATTCTGGCAAGAACTTTCATCATATCATAAGTTATCTGCCAGAGAAAGAAAAAAACATTCCCCTCCCATGCCAACAAAGCTCTACCTTCCCACGTGCTCCCAATAGACTCATTTGTGAACGCCACTTCCCCTGCACAGGAACACATGCCATCTGTATTTTGAATGATCCAATATTCATTCCTGCATTCTAATTGAAGGCGACGAAGGCCACCAGCTGACAACCAAAGTGTTTGTCTCCATAATGCCAAATATTGATCCCACTGCCCCATAGAATGTATAGTTCGAAGAAGCAAAAGGTGCCCAACAGGGTGCAGCATAACGAGGTTTGTTGGAATGCACAAATGCTGGAATGCTACTTCAATGACGATGATATGCTGGCTAGGAACAATTTTGTGAACTTTCAAGGAAGCGTTGGCAGAGATTCCTTCGTGTGCACAAGGCCTGCAAGGTAAACTTTGCATAAGCGTTGGTAGAATTGATGAAGGCGTTGACGGAGGAGATGGAAAGAGGGAATATCGTGGTGGAGGGGATGATGTAGAGTTCGTGAAGAATGATGGTATTGCAGGATTCTGAAAAGATCTTTCCCGAGATGTTGATTCATCAATGTAAGCTGGCTGAGGATAAACTATTGCATTGCTTGATGAACAAACATTGTCTACAGGCGAATATCTTCTCTGAGCTTGCTGTATCGAAAGACACCCATTTTGACGTAGAAATGACGGAGTGAATGCAAGTGCAGGTGGAGAAATTTCAAGATGTGCTGATGAATGATGGGACATTGCGGAGAAGCCGAAGAAGTTAAAGAGGATATAAGAAACGAGTATACTTGATAAAGATTGCGAAAGAACTACCTTAAGAAGTTCTCAAAGCAAGAAACCTAATATAACGGGCATCGAACAATCTTTATTCCCTGGAGAAAGAACAACAAGGGGCCAGAGTTGGAAAAAGCGGCATTTGCAATAAAAATAGATGTAAGATGATATTTTGAGCATGAATTATCTTGTCACCAGGGGCTGTTTCCCCCGCTGAAATGGCCACAAAAGGGTCCAGAACCACTTTTCATGAGCCTTCGCTTGTGTTACATCATCAAGTTCTCCCTTTGACATACAGAATCTGCCCTTCCAACGGCGGCATCTAAGCTTGTGATATCTCAATGAGCATTTAGTGAACCCACAAACCCCTCCAAATACTTTTCGAAAAAGCCATGACGGGATGTTAGTGTAGGGGACAGTAGTCCACCAATGGCTAGGTGATGGTTAATATATCCTAGCCATTCACAATGCCTGTCAGACTCTGGTATGCATGAAAAATGTGAAATATATTGGTTATATGCAGTTCACTTTAGATACCCCTTGCAAGTGTGCTTCCATCCCACCCATCGCAATCTTCACATGCCGCCATTCCCATTATCAACAACAGTCACTTAATCGAAATCGAAAACCCAGTAACACCCATGACATAAGCTTTCCGCCCATGGCGTCTTGCGACATTTGTGGTCACATTTCTGGCATTCTAGATACCGATATCGAACGCCATTGATCTTTTGGAAGTGACTTATGTCGTCGCACTAAGAAACATTCATTAGGCATTGGAAACTTCGAATAAAGCTGCACGTTAATTCACCTCATGACACTTAAATCCAACTATTACTCTTATATGAAGAGCAATATTCGAAGCCTCGATTAATTCATTGTTGTTGGGGACCTTGTTATTGAAGACCTCGTTATTGGAGATCTCATTGGGGATCTCATTGAAGATCTCGTTAGGGATCTCGTTGAAGACCTTGTTGAGTGTCTCGACTGGCCGTTCAATAAACATACTCGGATATGTGAAATGAACATAAAACGAATTCTTATTGATGTGAAAGTATAGAAGATGAATATTGTAATGACTTTTTGGATCAGTTGTCAATTTGAGAATCACTTATCCTTTTATATTGCACGCACACCTACATTTTCTCGAAGGATGCAACTAATTGCATATTTGATAATTACCTTGAATTTTGAGTAAATGGCTATGTAAAGGAATTGGAGTCGACGATAAAGAGTGTGAAAGTACCTACTCCATATAATCTCAAGCTAACCTTTTTTGTAAAAGACTTGGAAAATTGATGAAAATGATTTATTAGCTTGAGAAATATCCCTGCAAGAACCCTCGGACTTCCTGGGGTTCTAAGCGAAGATCATGCAGCGTCAGCAATGCTGCGTACATAAATATCCTAACCTTCTTCGTAAACTATTCGGAGAGTGAACGAAAACGAATCAGCCCAAACTCCTACGAACTTCTCTCATTATTTGAATATGCCGCTCGATATGTATACCGTTGGTGACTTTATGCAACATATGGAATATTTTGATAAAGCACAGGCATTTGAAGGTTTATTGCGAGTGAAGGGGGTGTGTAATTCCCACTTATTTGAATAACAGAGATATAATTTGATTCGCAGTTTACAAGCCTTATTGTTGATTTCTACACCTCCTTTTCAGCAGAATCGAAAAGTATAGTTCAAGAACTAGCTCAAGAACTTTCTCGCAAGCCCAACCAAACCAAAAACAAGCAATCGAAGGGCCGTGCATTAACAACAATTATCAATGTTCAAAATATCACTCTGCCTGCTAGCATACAATATCAATATGAAATATGGAAGGGAAATCCCGTACAATTCTGGCGATCTATTCAGAATTCAGGATCTAAACAGTCAATTGAGGTTGTTGCTATTGAAGCATATCTCATAATGCAAGATCTCCGTTTGCGACAAGAATACGATATTATTCTTTGGAGATTTTATGTCACTTTTTTTTATCAACTTGCATTGTTGATAGGACATGGGCAAAAAATGATGACGAACAATTTACATAACATTCTTTATGAACGATTGGGCAAAGTATTCATACAATCTGAGAAGATAGCTGATGAAGTGGCCACTGTTCAAGCAAATTTACATCATTGGGTTGATGTTGGATTCAAATATAATAAAGTATGCACAGCTCTTGACAAAGGCGCTTTATTTTTGATTCCACAGGTACCAGATTATATGTAAGATAATGTTATATTTATTCTTGAGAGATAATTTACTAATCACTTCGTCTAGATGGGAGAACTCAAACTCGCTGAAAGGCGGAGAGTTTGATGAAGCCATGACTCATCTCAAATCCATAGGCATTATGGAATTATCCAAACACCTTGGGGCGGATGTTTTGGCCAGTCAAATTCTAGATTCCGTGCTCGGTCCATTCCGATGGGAAGTTTATGATGCCGCAGATATCGCTGCCAGTCTAAATACCAAGCCAAAGCCCTTTTCTGGTGGTCCATCCGCTAGGGGCCCATCTGCTTGGGGCTCATCCGCTGGTGATCCGTCTATTAGGGGCTTATCCGTTAAAGGTCTATCCGTTAAGGGCCCATCTGCTCGGGGTCCATCTGCTCGGGGTCCATCTGCTCGGGGTACATCTGCTCGGGGTACATCTGCTCGGGGTTCATCAATTAAGATCCAATTTGCTGGGAATTCATCTACTGGGGGTTCATCCGCCGAATCAAGACCTATTGGTGGCAGCCCATTCATCGAAGCAAGGCCTTCTGATAGCAACCCCATTTCAATATCCTCTATGTTAAACCCACCAGAAGCGGCGCAGTCCTATGATAAGGTAGAAGGTTCAGATATACTAGTAAAGCTAGAACCTGACAAGGAGGAAAGAGATATAGATTCATCATTGAAGCCGTACAACTCTGGTGAGAAACGGAAACGTGTTGATTCAGTAACAGCTTCTGAACGGCGGTCCCTCGTAGGGTTGTGCCCGGTGGACAGGAATAGAATGGAGAACATTCTTGGAAAGCGCCTTGTTGATGGTATGATGAGAAGCCGAAAGAGGCTTCGAGATGATAACCACCAATTTACCGATGCTATTCGAGTGATTGCTCCGTTTTCGGATATCACTCAGGATTTTATATACAAAATATGGATATGCTCATCCGTTGGAAAGGATATTTCAGAGATCATTATGAGAGGATGCGACGACTTGAGAGAGCTATTCCCTGATATAATTTTGAATGGTATCGAAACGAGCCTTTATAGACAAGAAGAGGAGAGACAGAAAGAACCCGGAAGTCCTTATGGTTTCAAGATATTTCCTTACAGCAATAATGATGATGATTATGAGGTGGAAATAAGATTGGGTTTCACGATTGGTCAAATTGTTATGTATACCTTGTATAAGTACTAAGGTTTTATAACCAACTTAAACCTTTTAACATCTGATACCAGTACTGACCATCCACCGGGAAGCTCATAATCTTCTTGAGGTACATTGGTATTGAGATGCGTAGAAATCACACCCCCTGTTCCAATGCCTATATAGCTATGATCAGAACTGGATGCAGCTTCCCATGACATTAATCTAGGCTGATCAATATCCTCAAATGTGTGCCATGGGATGTTTTCGTAATCCCCACCAGTTGTTTGGTTGCCCTAAAATCTCCCTGTTAGAATCGGACTTTGAGGTGACGAAGGGAGGCTGTACATCAGGCATCGCGATAAGCTGGATTTCAACGAGTTGTTATTCTCAGGTGTGCGGTAGTGTTTCTAGCTATTTTAGAAGTCAGTAATTAAAATGAAAATCTCAATAATTATACGCATATACTCTGTTCCCTATCATAGAAAGAGAGGTGCTAAGGAAATGAATCGGGTTTGGATGATGGTGCAAATGTGGAGCCAAGACTTGAGGTTATTCGATCTAAATACACCATAGTTAGCAGATCAGGATGCATAGTAGAATAGAAGCAGGATATTTTCACTTGCATCGGGCGTTTTCAGCAAAGAAGTTCCGAGAAAAAAGGAAGGGAAAATAAGAAAAGACGAGTCGAACAACGACTAAATAATATAATTAGAAGAGGATGAGGCTCAACGGAGCACATAACAGGGCGGACAAGGCTAGAAATTAATGGTCTGTCAAATGACCAAAAGTGGTCACTACCGCACGGTCTTTGATGATTGGTTCACTTGGGCTCAGTCCCACTACCTACACAGCCTGATGTTTGGTGAACAGATTTTCTAACTTGAATGAACCGATATTGACCGAGAATAAGAAGATTTGGTGTCATTATATTCTTTATCTCTTATAGGATTTATTCTTCTGGGTTGGTTTCACCTTATCTATTTATGGGTGAGAGTGATTTGCTTACGGAATAAGTTTGTTGGAGGGGCTCATTTCATGTACGATTAGTACTTAATGAAGCACGATTCTAACTTTAAAGATATCTATTGGTACCTAGATGCCGGTGATTTGCACCCCGTTTTCAGCGTCTTCCTCCCACTATCTTTCCCCCCACTCTTTTCTAACAGAGCAATTCATTGTCGACCTCTCTTCTTTGGGTTTTCGAGCACTGCATCCTCAATTTCCTGAGATAACAAGGTATCTGGAGTAAAATGTCCCGAACTAATACAACTTGACTGATCATTGGCTTCCTTCAAAGATATAGTATTGCAGCTTGTTTGCTCGAGAATATTGCGACTCTCCAACCCTTGTGAAAGTCCAGATTCCTCGGATTGCTGCGAGACCTCAAAATTTAGGTCAGAGGGTATGTCATCAATAGCGGAACAAATTCTCTTTAGATGCATCGGCATCCAGATATCGTAAATATTCTTGGTGAATTTGTATGCCGTCCATTTCTCTTTACTATTTAATGCTACAAAACTGAATTCATGAATCGGATGTTGAAAAAAAGTAGTTTTCCCCCCATCGATTATAGGATAATGACCATAGATCCTTACCGCTCGATGATCATGCGAGATGGAAAAACCAAGTATCTCCCGATGAAGCTCTTTTTCTCGTTTCACAAGTCTAAAGAGTTCGACTACCCCTCTCACTGCAATGGTCATACTATGAGCATTTTGTCGATCGGCAGTATCCAGAGCTACAGCACCACACTTCACCTCTGATGTTAAAAACGGAAGGTATATCTGCCAAGTAGCCATGAAATAGGAAGTAAAAGTATCCGTAAATTCGCCAGTAAAAGGTGCAAGCTTTTCCAGTTGATCATCTGTAAATGCCGATCGTCTGAACCCAATCGAAAAATCAGGCTGTGGGCGAGGACCATAAAAAGGTATAGAGCTATTCCAACCTTCATTTACACTTTCAATCAAAGATTCAAGATGTGTGGCACCAGACATAGCCAAGGTTTCCGCCGAAGGAACGATCAATTGGGCGATATCTCGAACTACTCTTGTTTCATTCCTTTCCCGAATATTTCGACAGACTTTCGCAAATATCTCATCTCGAAATAAAGAGCCTTCGGGTATTTCCTGTTCTGTCTCCAGTAGAATTCGGCAGAAGTCCTTACTTGCATCTGTGATATCCAGATTGGACGTGTCCATAAAGCTACCCCTTGCTGCAAGAGCAGATGTATAGGTCGGGCGTGTATAAGGAGCACTTTTTCCCTCCCTTAGTTTTTGATCGGTATAACCAGCTTCTAACTGTTTACTACGAAGGGTTGAAGAAGATTTCTTCTTTGCAAGTAGAAGATTCATATTATTCTCTGGCTCAAAGTATTCGTTCGGCCAGCGAAGTTCCTTCGTCCAATATTCAAGTGGGTCGATCTTCTCGCAGGCTGTATCCTCCGTGTGAGGTTGTGAGGTCGATGACCGAACTCGTTTTTCAAAAGGAATAATAGGAGTTGTAGCTTCGTTTTGTGATCGTTTTCGCTTCAATTGACGATTCTCGATCTGCGAAAATACATGAGTTAGCTTTGTAGTGTATCAGAATAAGAATAAAATACTTTGATGCCAGGAGGATTGCTGATTGGGGAAGGAAATGGCTGCTTCGATTTGGATACAGTTTGATCTTGGGGAAATAACATCTTTTCTAGATATGCGTTCTTGCGAGAAGGGAGCTGCTGTCTTGAATATTGCTGTCCAGCCCTTTGCAAATTATGTATAGATGGAAGACTTGACGTGGTGGTGGATCGGTGTGGATATCAATTATGTTAGCTCGCGCTGGTTGAAAACTCGTGAACTACCGCAACTCTAACCCACGATGAGCTTAAATTATCAATCCTTGCTAGCCTTCCTCGAATTTTTCAAAAGAATACAGTAGCTTGATGGGAACGGGAACCGGAATGGGGATTCGGCAACAGACTGACGTGTGCTTTCCTCGTTTGCTGAATCGGAAAGAGACATCCGTAGACAGGCAAATCAACTGGCAGAAAGGAGAGTTCTGCTAGTCAGATCATTATCAGTTGCCAATGAAACGGTTGTGTGATAACACTTGTCATTGAGCGCTACGGACTTTCGGCAATTTCTTTTCTTCAGAAGTCCGATTCGGTCTTGTGATAGTACGAAATAATCAAGATTTTAATTCCCTCAATGTCTTACAACTCCACTTATGCATTAGGTAGGTACTTCGGCCTTTCTTTAGAAGTCCGACTCGGTCTTGTTATAGTACGAATTAATCGAATTCAATACTCCACATGTGAAAGAAAAATATGTGCCTGATTATTGCCTGCACTATTGTATAGCCTCGGTTATGATATGCTTACTAAAAAATTCATTAATCTACGAATAGTTAGTTATCTCTTCTCCAGTCTTCTATCTCTATTTTTACTTCATTTCCATCACCATCACCCACCACCATCACCCACCACCATCACCATCGCCCATCACCATCACCCACCACCATCACCCACACCATCGCCCATCACCATCGACCATCACTCATCACCATCGACCATCACTCATCACCATCACCATCGCCCATCACCATCACTCACCACCATCACCATCGCCCATCACCATCACCCACCACCATCACCATCGCCCATCACCATCACCCACCACCATCACCCACACCATCACTCATCACCATCGCCCATCACCATCACTCATCACCATCACTCATCACCATCACCATCACCCACCACCGTCGCCCATCACCATCGCACAGCACTGACATTCTATCCCTATCCCTCGATCTCTCTATCTCTATCGCACAATATCTATTACAAATCAAACTCTCTCTTATAGTGTGTTGTATACAAGAGTAGTATTTTTTAGCACCTGTTGTTTGAAACAGCCCTTTTAGTGGTAGTCTTTTCAGCACCTGTTGATTGGAACAGCCCTTCTAGTGGTAGTCTTTTCAACACCTGTTGATTGGAACAGCCCTTCTAGTGGTAGTCTTTTCAATACCTGTTGTTTGGAACAGCCCTTCTAGTGGTAGTCTTTTCAATACCTGTTGTTTGAAACAGCTCTTCTAGTGGTAGTCTTTTCAACACCTGTTGTTTGAAACAGCCCTTCTAGTGGTAGTCTTTTCAGCACCTGTTGTTTGAAACAGCCCTTCTAGTGGTAGTCTTTTCAGCACCTGTTGATTGGAACAGCCCTTTTAGTGGTAGTCTTTTCAGCATCTGTTGATTGGAACAGCCCTTCTAGTGGTAGTCTTTTCAACACCTGTTGTTTGAAACAGCCCTTTTAGTGGTAGTCTTTTCAGCACCTGTTGATTGGAACAGCCCTTTTAGTGGTAGTCTTTTCAGCATCTGTTGATTGGAACAGCCCTTCTAGTGGTAGTCTTTTCAACACCTGTTGTTTGAAACAGCCCTTCTAGTGGTAGTCTTTTCAACACCTGCTGTTTGAAACAGCCCTTCTAGTGGTAGTCTTTTCAGCACCTGTTGTTTGAAACAGCCCTTCTAGTGGTAGTCTTTTCAGCACCTGTTGATTGGAACAGCCCTTTTAGTGGTAGTCTTTTCAACACCTGTTGTTTGAAACAGCCCTTTTAGTGGTAGTCTTTTCAGCACCTGTTGATTGGAACAGCCCTTCTAGTGGTAGTCTTTTCAATACCTGTTGATTGGAACAGCCCTTTTAGTGGTAGTCTTTTCAATACCTGTTTATATATTAGGTTTTGTGAACCGCTTCTATCCTTCATTTTGTTCAAGGGTAAAGGCTGCTTTATAGCCTGGGTGGGTTGGGAATCATACCTAAAGTGTGGGCTAATATTATTTTTTATTATGTTTATCGCTAATTATAGTTATAGGAGTAAATTATGTCGAATCCAACCGAGATTTTGATTGAGAAACTCAAACTTAAACTTATCCTTCGCGAGAGAGTGTTTATAAAGTGGGAAGATGAATCGGGTACACCTTGTACACTAGGTTCTCGTTCGAGGTGCAATGGGCAGAATCTCAACTTTTTTATAGGTATATACTATGATAAAGAAGGGCATCTTCACATTCACTTTTCTCTTGAAGTATCTATTATACTTGGAAACAATAAGCAGAAAATGGAGATGTTATTGATTGTTCCTCCTGATACCAACTTCTCAAATACTATTACGCCTCGTTTGATATCGAATATCAGTAGTTTATCTCGTCTCGATGCTTCTGCTATTCACGACGCTGGACTCAGTGATTCAGTACATGTTATTTGTTTACAATTCGATCTGATTACCAAGGGGCTTATTCTTACAAAGAAGAAGAATACTACAGCCATTAAGCCTCGGAATTACACCTCAAAAGAGTTGATCCGTGGCTTTGAATCTCTATCCGATACGAAAACATTCACTGTGTATATCAAGCCAAATGATTATGCACTGGTGGGTTTGGAAGAAGTTCGTAGTCGCTTAAGCAATACTGATACTCCTACCGATATACACACAATAAAGGAAATATACGTCGAGCAAACTCCTGAATTAGTGGAATGGAGCAGACTTTACCCAGTATCACTACTACCATCATACACTAAGAATCCTCAGCCATCTCCGGAAATACAGGTTCCCCCGTCACCAATCATTTTCGAACAGGACACGCCATTAATCACTACTATCGAAGCAGTGATTGCAGAAACACTGGGTCGAACTCCAATCAGCCCTACCCCTACATCGGTACATGGCATTTTCTCTCCTAGCTGTGGAGAGTTGTCGGATGGTGAAGTGAGCTTGGATGATATCGAAAAGCATTCGAGATATATCGAGATGGATTTCGATATAGATTCGGATGAGGAACGGCTCGCTAGCCTCTATTCTCGGGAACTAAGTCAGCAACTCGCACACGATTCAAAAGTATCACAACTGCTTAACTCGAAGTTGTTAAAATGGATGCAAACAGCAATACGAATAAACTCAAATATTCACGAACACAAACGTTTGATTACCAAGTTTTCAACTCTAGGTAATTGTATTCGTACATCAAATGTTACCATGTTTGATGCTACTTTACTCTGGTGTTCTGCATTGTTTTTCTATGATCCACTCGATTCTGATCCTGATAATACTCTCGGGTTATGGCAGGAGAGGAATTCATGGCTCATTTCAGATATAGCCAGGTTGATTCAATGGGCTAATAGAATACAGCATGACGTCGAGATGAATTCGTTGTTAAAGCATTTTACAAAGCTGGGTGATATTGCTCGTATTGTTGCTTTGGACATTAGCTGCAACAAAGACAAATACTATGATCAGAAAAGTGCTTGTATTGTTTGTATATTGGCAGAGTTTGGCAAGCTGGGGGGTGGTAATAGTGATAGCAAGGAGAACAACAAAACCGTTTGTCAAAAACGGAAAAGCTTGGAAGCTCATAGCACTACTTCTAAGCTAATCAAAATGTAATTCATTCAATACCAATCAGTGTGTTCTATTTTCGTCTTCTTATCTTCTCATCTTCTCATCTTAATGCACTACAACTTTATCAGCCTCACTATGTATCGAGGAAGCATATACTATATATGTTTCAAGCGGAATACTATGTGCCAGACTTGATCAATCCTGGAACTGAAATGGCTAGGAAGGTTTTATATCATCAGACATCAACGATGCTACTTTTCCCTGTTTAAGTACCTTTAAAAGGGCATTCGAAATGGAGTTGCTGGTCTAATCAATAGCTGGTGTTACGGGTTCAATAAGCTTAGTCATGTAGCACACCGCGCTCATGTGACACCGCACCCACTTCCTTACTAAGCGCCGTTCCGGCGCCTCCTTCACTCCTTGTAGAATATCATATCTCAGCTAGCACCCATCCTTTGCTTCGTGATAGTATATTCTACCCTCCAAAGGTCCCGTTGCTATCCCGTAGCAATACGACCTGACAAATATCATATCAGAAAACCTCGTCCTCGCGCCCCGCCCTCGACCCCACCCCGTCCACGCCTCCGCAACCATCTCCTGCCCCATCATGGCCACCCCCAACAGCTCTGCCATCGGCTCACCGTCAGCCGTTGGCCCCGAAGAAATCCGCAACGACATCAAAACGGCTTTCGACTAGTGGCAATAGTTGGCTACCGACCTAGCCAGCCTGGAGGACCACGCCCTTCACCATCCTTCACACCATTACCCCGCTCCAAACGCTCACTTAAGATCAGAAGCACTGTACCAATCACCTATGTAGTACTATCAGCAATGCTTTTCCTTCTTCACCGTACAGCGATCCACCTCCAACACGAACTCGACACGGAACGCGAGCTGAAATCCGCAATGGAAAAACCAACTCCAAGCCCAGCTCCAATTGATACAAATTTTGCAGCGCAACCTGCCGCCGCAGCACAATGGCGACGGTGGCATTCGCCGCCAGAACTCTAGAAACCCTGAACCATTCAAAGGGGAGAAGACAGGACCGATTCCCTGCCAAGAAGAATACACTGCTTGGAAACTCGGCCTGCAAATCTGTTGGAAGGTGGACCAGGCCTTCTTCGACACCGAGGCGGAAAAGCTCCTGCACCTCGTTTCCCTGATCGGCGGCCGGGCGCGGCAAGAGAGACTACTCGATATAAACGATATCGTTAATGGGGTCTCGTTCCATATTACTAGCGATTCCTTTAAAAAAAAGCTCAACACCCTCTAGATCGAATTAATACCTAAAAAGGAGCCCCCCTACTTCAAGAATCGCCCCCTATCACCATTGGAACTCGGCGTGGTCCGCAAGTGGATCGATGACAACCTGAGTAAGGGATTTATTCGCGAATCAAGATCCCGCAGCACCGTACTCCTATTACTAACCACAAAACCAGGCGGCGGAGTACAGATCTGTCAGGACCTTCAACGCTTCCTGGGGTTCGCCAACTTGTATCGACGATTCATACGAGACTTTTCCAAGATCTGCTGCCCCCTCAATGATTTGTTCCGTAAATATTCTGCGTGGACCTGGGGTATCGCGCAGCGCGACGCTTTCCTCACACTACAGAATGCTTTCACCACGGCCCCGGTTCTCGCCTACTTTGACCACAACAAGAAAACAGTGCTGGAAACAAACGCCTCCGACTAGGCCTCAGGAGGCGTCCTCTCCCAATACGATTCAGACAATGTACTTCGACCGGTGGCCTACTTCTCATCAAAACACTCTGCGGCCGAGTGCACGAAAAAGAACTACTCACGATTACAAAGTCTATGAAGGAATGGCGCTCGGAGTTCTAAGGCTCTCAATATGAGTTCGAAATCCTCACGGACCACAAAAACTTGGAGTACTTCACACCGACGAGAGCAATGAATCAAAGACAAGTCCGCTGGTCCGAGTTCCTCTACTAATACAATTTCCGCATTGTCTACCGACCAGGGACGAAATCCATGCGACCAGACGCCCTTAGCCAGAAACGAGAAGACCGACTAGACCTCTCGATAGAGGATGACGAACGCCTCAAGAACAGTGAACGCACAGTGCTGCCAGCAGCCAGATTCGACATTGACCTATAACAATGAGCTTACAAAGGGAGTTCGACTCGCCCCTGCAAACCTCGTTGTACCAACCTATGATGAACCAATCGACGTACCAATCACCAGGACTTACGAGAGATCCGAGATGGCTCAACAGCTGAGCGCCGCCATAAAGAACTTCTTCGTCCGGAAATGGCCAACGTGATTCAAGAAAATGCTGCGAGTCACCATGCAGGACTGCATAGTGGCCGACAACAAGATCTATTACCGAAGCTGCCTATGGATGAAAATCCAGGTCATCTACAGAATACACTCCTCTGGCCCCGCAGGCCGCCCCGGCCGAACTAATACAATCGACTTAGTATCCAGAACCTATTGGTGGCCCCAGATGCACCAGGAGATCGCTGCCTACGTTCAGGCCTGCGAACTCTGCATAAGCACCAAGTGTTCCAAGTCAGCCCCACCGAACTTCCTCCGCCCCCTACAAGTTCCCTTCAGAGCCTGGTCGGATATCTCGATAGACTACATCACCCTGCTCCCCACCTGCACTTACTACGATTGTATTCATAAACACATTTTAGTCGTAGTATGCAGACTAACCAAAATGAGACACTTCATTGGCATGCGCACCTTGACGACGGACGAGCTCGTAGACTCTTTCGTCAGCCGCATCTACGCGCTACACAGTCTACCTGACAACATAATCTCCGATTGAGGAACGCAATTCGTGTATGTTTAATGATATTAAGCATATATTTATGATGCTATGAAGATGTACAGCACAGCTTTCATGGTCTCAATACCATCCATCTCAATGCCTCCTCTTTTACGAAAAACGCATTCTGACAACCCTTTAGAAAACATAAAAATAAATATATCGATAAAAACAACTGTGAGTTTTCTCTCTCCAAGCGCCCTCCAAATATAAAATCGATCATGAACTGCGAACTATGACCAAGGCAGCTAATAACCATCAAGCGCAACCCCATAGTTCCTCAATTCCTGCAAAACATTTCTTCCAGTGAAAAATCGCTGTCTGACCGCAGGTCCAGATTGAGGGGGGACGATTTCTTGAAGAACATTCCCTTGATCATCCGTCACCTTGTAGTAGATTTCTCCCCTCTGAAAAGCTCGTCGAATCTCCAAGACAGCTTCACCCAAAAATCCCAGAGCAAGCAGATCGTCATCGGACTTCTGCGAGGTATCATAAGTCGTATACTGCCATTTGATTTGGTCGCCTTCCTGAGCTTCAGCTATCTTTACCCAGAATGCCCTACGCAAATCATTCAAAGCCTCATCTGCCCGGCGCTGTTGAAACTGATTGAGATTCGGAGAGGGTGCATTCTTGAAGTGATAAGTCGCACCAGAACTCACTCCCATCATAAAGCACTCCGACTCAGGATTAACAAACGCTGCAAAAGTTTGAAAGTCTGGGCCGTCACTTCCGCAGAATTTGGGAGATCTTTGCATCACCGCCCACCAAAACTCGTCCAACATGCTGGCCAGGTCTTTGTCTGAAGCGACGTCAACGTTGTTTGGATCTGGGTTGATACGATGAACCATCGTGAATAGGTAGATTTTGACGTGTAGTGAAGCAGTGAGGACTTGTCAGGTTTCATTGATTATAGAGAAAAATGGATTTGCCAAGTTGAAAAGAAATAGATACGATTGAGCTTTGTTTTAAAGCTGTTTCTATCAGGGTGCGGGCAGTGGTTGCAACGGGTGGGCTTCGCGTCAATTTTCCAATACCCGTCCGCAAGCCATTATTAACGGAGGATTAATCAGAGATCCCAATACTCGTCCGTTGTGAGTGGCTCAAAACCCCCGTTCATACCCGCGGGTCCCTGCTGGTGCCCATGTTGAATATAGAAAGAAAAAGGAAAAACAGGTGGATGGTGGGGGGTGTTGGGGGTGTTTGCAATTTGTATGTATTTTGTATACAAAAATCAAACACATCCAAAGTTGAGGGGGCTTAAGCCACCCCGTATGGGATAGCTTCTTTCATCCCCGTAGCCAGCCGTACCACTCAAGACACCCGTTGCGACCACTGGGTGCGGTGTAATTTAATCGGCTTTATGCAGGAAGCCGTGAATACAGTGGATAAATCATCAACGCACATCCATGCCAGGAAGGGCAATATTAGGAAGGTCAGAAAGCTGCCAATGATGTTTTTTTAAGGATATATTCGAAGGACAAAAGTATTCCATGTGATCAAATGATCTGTGTAGTCAGCACATGCGACAACTCCAAAATGAAGGCCTTCATTCCGCTTGATATCCTTGTCGGTGGCCCTGGTAAATTGTGATATGCTGAGAAGGAGTGGACGATAACCCAATGTACTGGAAGCCAAAAAATCTATGAAAGTAAGATTTATGGGACATTTCACAACGAAAGAAAATGCGGGGATAGAACAGGTGGAAACAACGGCGATGGCAGGGTAATAACAATATGCAACCTATCAAATAGCAAAGGCCTCATTCATTGCTTATCAATAACAACACGCAAACATTATTCCAACATTATGGTACAGCATATCACCTCCAACCGCATCACCTCCGACCGCATCACATCGGTAGACCATCCTTCGCCATTCAACCTGTCATTAGCGATTCCCCTATATACTAATCCCCATTGAATACTAACAACTGCCCAACCATAGTAATTGCCGCTAATCAACACAATAATCTTTCCAATTCTCGTATATGCGGAGTTGGGAACAGTTGAAAATCAGGAGTAGCTTTTCCAAGGTTTCCTTAAACGCATCAGGAATGGAGATGCTGCAAGATGTACTAGAACATTCAGAGGAGTTTGAAAGATATTTCGGAAAAGTTAGTTGATGGTGCTTCAAGTAACCAGAAAGCTTTAACTTTTTCTTTATTGTTCACACCCATAAGGCTGCTTATCATTATGAGCAAAACTTTGGTGTTCCTTTGCGTAATGAGAAACGTTAAAGATATCGAGACTCTTTAAATATTTTGTTGCAGCCTGTTGACTGGCATACATAAGGTCGCGCGTTATCGTGGTGGTTAAGATGGTGTTCCTTCAAGCGAAAAGGAGTTTTGAACTTTTCTTCGCATTGGTCGCATTGAAAAAGTTGACCGGTACTATGCTTGTCATTTCGATGTACCCTTAGATATCGAGCCTCTTTATAGCTTTTTCCGCAGCCTGTTGACTCGCATACATAAAGTTTTGAAGCCTGCTCTGGCTCATGAGATGAGATGTCTTTTGTTCCATTGAAGTCAGATTGTTGATGCGCCGGATCGTCGTAGATCGTGAGTCTTGGGGAAGACGTTCTTGTGGTCATAACGCTTTCAAATTCAATTGAAAATTCAGAAGGAGTTTGTGTATTCTCAATAAAGCGATTAGAGAAGGTTGAGAGTTGATGATTGAGGATGTGGGATTGTGGGTCATTCTCGAAAATGTATACAGAATCATCCGTTCAAATAATCAACAATTCAGGAAATTAACCATAGATTGAAATGGAATGGGAAGAAATGAGATAATGGCTAAGCGGCATGAATTCTAGACACAATGGTGAAAAGTTGGTTTTCAAAAGAAGATGAGTTGAATTACGTCTGGCTCTTGAAAATAGTCTATCTCGAAGCTAAGATGTTGAATTCCTAGCTGTACCTCCACCCCCACCCCTTCTTCATTATGGAACCCTTCATTCTCTGACTGATATACAATTATGTTTTAAAAATCATTCTGCTCCATGATGCAACTCCTGAAATCTTTTCCACATCTCTAATCTCCGCGCACGGCAAATGAGCTTTTGAAGCCCTTATCAACCCCTCCCAATAACTTTTGTAACATTTTTGAAAGAGTGGAAATCCAGGTGTTGTGTCGGCAGGGATAGAAAGAGGAGAGACTTCGAGTGATTCTAGTTGCATGATAAGCTTCTGGTAAAGAACACATCTCTCAGGTTGTACTGGTTCGAATACCAAGAAGAAGTCCTTACTGGAGGGAAGTTCTTCGGAAAATTGGGTGAAGCCGTCTTCTTGCTCGTAGCGATAGAGTGACACCACAATCATCTCGTCGCCTCTGAACTCGATAAACTCTTTCTTTGGAAAGCCAGATCTGTGATCATTGAGAGTTGATATAGAGGCTGGGCTTAAAACTTGTGTTGAAGAGGAGGAATTGAATTGGAACAAGAATAGTCTTATCGTGGGAGGAGTCATTTTGTGTGATGTATTCCCTCAATTTTGGTGGAGGTAGTTGAAAAATGATTGATTCTTAATGAAATTCAGCGGTCCCGGGCACTTGCCGTCTCTTATATCTTTACTTCCACTCAGGCAAAGCTGTATGACAAGGTTTATGAGCAACATGAGTGACGAACAGATTGAAGTAATGTCTAAAGGGGGTATCAAAAAACTCCTGACATCTCAAGGTACTGACATCGAGATAGATAATCCCTGCCGCTTGTATCTGGACATGGTACTCAAGAGGCCATCAATGTAGACACCCTCTCTTCCTGGCTCATGATTATGGGACTCGTAATCTGATAGGTGTGTTCTTTTCTTTTCTTAAGACTGAACGCAAATCACATGAATCAAATAGTTGCTAGGATCAATTTCTTTGAATGTTACAACGAAAGCATGCATATGCTATCTCTACCTACCCCTAACACAATAAGTCTGCACTATGATACGAGTACGGATGAGAAATATTTTCCATGCAATCATTTATCGATGGGTAGAGTTACCGCTTTGCTAGGAGATTCATGGTCTAATTATACATGGTGATAACAAGTGGGCACGGTAAGTCGATCAGAAGACTATTTGAGAACATAAAGCTAAACGAGGTTCAGATGATGTATATCGTTAGAAAATTGAAGGGTGGAGGTTGTGAGTTTGGGAGCCCATATTGCTGATGATACATTGATTTGTAACATAAATTTTGGACGAGACTAATCATGTGATAGCAATTGTTCAAATGAGGAACGTTGAGAAGACTGGGGGTGGATGTGAGGCTTGGATTATTGCTGTAGTATAGGTAGGATCATTCATCGTGTGAATTTTTGGATTAAAAGGGCGGTTAGGGACAAAACAGCACGAAGGCACGCAAGCAACTAATCGAAAAACAGTAACAAGATGCGACGAAGGAGAATGTGAGGCGGGTGAGATGAGAAGAAAATGCATTGGTTACATCGTTAACCAAGATTCTTCTCAAACATCCCCGGGTTTTGCTTTGAAATAGTTACCTCTGCATGATAATGCAGAATACGTAGTGTAATTCAGCAGTCTGAGGGGGAGGTAGAACATTAATCTGCATCAGGGGTATTCACCTGCCTGAAAAGGAGATAATCTTTCTTTTCAACGCTAACTGGTTGTCTCATTACGCAAGCTCTCTCATGAATCGCATCCTTAATACACTGAAAAATCATTCGCCGTTTCTTGGCTGTCAAATGCAGAATCCTTGATACATCTTGGAGAAAGTGGGAATGGAGACAAGCTGTGACAATCAAGAGACTAGTGATAGGGCACATCAAGGATACACTAAACCCATTTAATAAATACGCTGGAAATTTCAATCATTTTGATTTTTTTAGGAAGACTTACTGAAAGAGCTAGTCTCTTTCGCATTCGCTTAGGGCTTTAGTACAGTACAATAGTCATTGAATTGAAGTCATTCACTTCGTTCACACAATTATATTATTGAACAACAATCCCAAGATTTTCGCACATTCGATTATCTACTTTATATTTGTTGCTTGTACGATTTCACTTTGCGTAGACTCGTATAATAAATAGCATTACTTTCTAAGTCCTTCTTTCATATACTTCTGACCTCTGCCCGCTCTTCTCAAGACGCAGCGTTATCTGAAATCTTCAAAAATTGTTACAATGCAGTTTAGGTTTCATTTGACATCGGATGCTGCGGAGTATTGCACACGCGCATCAAATACCATTCAAGATGCCAAGAAACAGAATCTCAACCCATTTGCTTCTTCTGTTGGCATGGTATTAGCTGACTTCAAACAACTCAACACAATCGAGGATGTGATGGCTATTACCCTCTTTCTCATGATACAACACGATCTCGGGCCTGATTGTGTAGCCAAAATTTTGAGAAGCTCCATATCTGAGGACCTTCAAGATATATCCTCCGTGTCCAGTATCATCCGTCTTTACAACCAGGAACAAGAATTTCAAACACATCCTTTGGAAGACTTTCTACATATATGGTTGCAATCCGTTCCCAAATTGTCGTCACTCGAAACGACTCCTTCACCTTCATTTCCACATCAACTTCCACATCAACTTCCACATCAACTTCCACATCAACTTCCACATCAACTTCCACAACTTGCACTTCCACAACTTGCATTTCCACATCAACTTACAGGAAAGGTCACTCATTACACTGAGGGTGATATTCCTGTTCCACAAACACATACGTGTGATGATGCAAAGGGATACTTGGCTCGTTACCAACGCTTTTTTGGGAAGAACTTAGATCTGGTTCCGCACGAGTACGAGGAACATCCTGACTTGTGGTTCCCAATCGATCACGACTCCAATCTCAAGTCCCTCAGCGGTCTACTAGCAGTTATACCACCTGAAGTACAAACCCTTATAAACATTCAGCCCCTGCCTGGATATCTCGGCAAATCCATTACGATTGATAGATGCGCTTTTCTAACAACATGCAATTTACAACTGGAAAATGATACACACTCTCCTAAAAAGGAGTTATTGACCGATATCATACGCAGAACAAGTTTAAGCTTCTTGGAAGACATGATTGAATTGGACAGAGGAGTCACTACAACAGATATGACTCTTGCTTACCTTCAGACTTTCTTCAATTGTGATGTTTTTTATACTGATTATAGGATTAGAGACACAGTAATGTACTCTGGAAGGTTGAGAGGGATTTGGGCAGGGCCAAATGGTACGGTATTCTTGGATATCAAGGGCAGATTTTTCCACGGACAATGGCACCAGCTATATGATTTTAAAAATGGTTGGAATCTTCAGGACTCTACGAATCAACATTGAAAGTCTCATAGGATATTATTAGTGTGCTGGGTTCTTGTTCATCAGAGATCATTCAACATTGTTCTCAGATTTTATACTTGAGGAGTAACCCTCGAAGCTTTTGTATTTAATTGTTTAGCATATGATTTAAGCCATTTGGCGTTAAATGATCTCTAGTTATCTTTTATGCTTTTCAAATTCTCTCAAGAAGAACAGTGACCATCAAAAGTGTGAGAAGGCATCAAAACTGTTGGTATCACCATGGGGATGGTGAAGTCAATATAGTAAGATTACTAAGATTAGGACTACGACGAAAGGCGCTACCGCAGTCACATAATCTCCATCCCGACAAAAACCTTTCAACTGTGATGAATTCACGAGATTGTTGGCATATATGACAAGGCTATGACTGTGGACGGTGATTCACATAGGGGGGTCAGATGTGATAAGATAGTAGAATCATACTTCAAACAAACACAGTATCAACTGAAGGTTGCCAATGCTCATCTTCATAAGCAGCCCACAAGATTCGTCTTCAGCTGCATGCTTTATGCACAAGAAGGTATCATTCCTTGTTTTACGATTTCACGACAGATTCTTAATTGTATCCTCTCAACAAAAGAAGAAATTCTCTGGATGTTCATTCGCTTCTCGAACCGAAGGAAGTTTCGGCGTTTAAGCAATCTCAGACAATAAGGGGAGCACAGTGTGCGTTGTGGGGGGTGTTAGTATTTATCCGGTTTACAGGGGGCTAAAGGACCTGAGGTCATTTAGCCCCCTGTCGATGTGACAACTACAGTATCCAATTTACAGGGGGCTAAATGAGTTAAAATTAAGAATGCTTTCTGTCAGTTTGATAATCTTCACTAATTAGCAGGACACCTTGCTCTCTACACAGGTTATCCGGCTAATGAAAGAAAATCAAAGTACATTCTTGTTGACCTTACCTACTATCTTTATCATTCGATCCTCTCAATCCTCATTCCTAATCAGTATGGGTGGACTATGTAGCCGACTTGATGTTGACGTTAGTGGCATTATCTCTTTCTGCGTTGTTATGTGTATTCACGAATTCCATAGCAGATGACGATCGTTCGTCGAAGCGTTGCAGATTTGGTATGCGTAGTACAAGAGAAAGATGTTGTAAGTCTTCAAGTTCCTCAGTTTAAGGTACAAATGACCGACTATGCTGAGCAGGTATTGGCACACTTGATTAAAAGTCTTGAGCAATCAAACAGCACAGAAGTATCAAAGTTGCAACTGAAAAAAATATCACGGCACATTGGCTCATCCAACGCTCGTTCGAAACCAACATCATGTAAGGATGTGGAAAGCAAACATCTTTCTAAATTCATCGCTACGTTCCAGAATCAACAAGCCAATACACAAACATTTATCGAAGAAAAGAGTCCAAAATGGCGCGAAAATTACACTCTTTTTTGGGGGGACACTAGCTTTTCAACAGGGTTAACATTCACAAGCATTGGCCAGCTTTCACGATGCATCGATAGATCCGAGGACGAAGAAATATTGAATTCAATGCGGCGACGTATACTTCTAGTTATGTTCTTTTTCATAAAAGAGAAAATAAAAAAAAGGATTCAAAGTGTAATCAAAAAGTTGCCCAACGGGACAACCTATCAATCATTGGCCATCTCCATCGTTGTCAACAACACTTGCGAGTCGGATGTCACCCAAGATGAGAGATCAAGGATCCAAGAAAAGACAAATAAAAGGATGCGTATAGGCGAAAGATATGCTCAACTACAAGATGATATACTCTTGAAGCTGGGCAGATTGCCAGCAGTACTCATGTAAGTATAATACCTATCTAGACGAGTACTTGCCAGTTAATTCTGAGTTGAAGTGAAAAATGCACTCAAAACGAATACCACATGATTCAACAGTATCTCAATACGATGCCATGTTCCGAAGCCCACAATGCCCTGGTAGTGGATCTCAAAAATGCCTTTCTAGGTGGTGATACCCTTGAGGATGCACAACTAGATGCGATTATCGAGTCTGGAAAATGCCGTCTCAATCAACCACACGCTGAGAGGCCTCGAGTGCCTGAAATGAGCTTCGAAAGCGGATCTTTGAATCCAGGTCAGGGTTCTCCGACCGATGGACGTATGGAAATTGAGAGCAATGGAGAGCAACCTGAGGGTAATGAAGCGATTGAGAAGAACGTTGCAATAATGGCCGAGGTTTGCATGCTAGAGAGCCGTCTTGGAGCCCATTGTTTCAAAGGTATGGATGAAAGCTATCGGAGATCTGAAGAGAAGAATCGCCAAGGGTTAAAGTTTACCAATGCTGTGCGTTTACATGTTGCTTCTCGTGAAGGTGAAGATTTCAAGCTTGAGATCTGGCTATCTCGACCGATTGGAGTTATTTCACAAACAATGATGACATCAGTGGAAGGATTGGTGAATATACTTGGATGTTATCTTTTCGAGGCTATGAAAAGTAGTAATGGTTGGAAGGAACAAGAGAGGAATGGAATACAAGATCTCAGTGGGGTTTTTGATCTGTCCTTTGAGAATGAAAAACATGGCAACGATTGTAGGCTGCAAGTAACATTGGGTTATGAGATAGGACAGGTTTTTTTTCAAGATGTATATCCTTAAATTCTTTGTATTCCGTCATCAGGTAATGGTCCTCACCAATTTAAAGTTCACATCTTCCACCTTTACACTCCATCCTGGATCAATACTCCAATTCACTTCGTCTGAATTTGCTTTGAGTATTCTTATGCCCAAAGTTATCTTGCCACTTCCTTTCTTCCATGACATATATCTCTTATAATTGACTGGTCCGAAAGTATGATTTTTGAGCAATTCGTATTCGCCGTCGAGAGTTTGTTCGGCCTCCGATCTTTGTGTTAGTCTTGTGAGAATGCAGATATAAATCAACGTAACCTCACCTCAGGCATTGTAGCAAATTATGTCCTCGGCGCTGTGAAAACCCAACACTTGTATGCGCGCACGCCACTGTATACACTTCTCCTGAAATGTTAATAAATGAGGAAGGTTAAGATCGAATTCTGATGCGTTTGTTGAAGCTCGAAGGTTTGAAGTGGGGTTGTTCAATTTTATTGTTTCGCGCTCAGCGATCTTCAGATATATATGAAAGAATGCAAATTACTTCGCCGATTCTTCCAAGTGAATTGAGAGATAAATTTGATGTATAAAGTTGTTGAAGGGTTGAGGGAGGGATGAACATTCGATCGTAAATGGGAGAAAATGCTTATGCGTTGTTCAGATGTGGTTAGGCTCTGAGTTGTAGATGGAAAACGATTAGAGCTTGAAAACCCCACACCTCTCACATGCCACAATAATTATTTTCAAACGCTGCAACCAATAATCATTAATTTACACATGCTTACTGACTCCGGTAGATTGTTCCACTTTCAGAGGCTCAGAGAATGTGAGGTGGACAAAGGTAGGGATGAGGTGAGGTCGTCCATCACGACGCCCAAATGACCAAAAATTGTCACCGGGCACCGCACAGTTGGCAGAGCAAATATACTACTTGATGATTCGGGCTCGGAGCCGGTCCTACACAGTCTGATGGTGGTAAGTAAACATCTCACTACCATACACGAGATTACTTCGGTACGATTATGATTTAATTCAGATAATGTTACACTTGGAAATTTTGGTACTGAATTGAGTACGATTCTGACTTCAAGGTTTTTACAATGCTTACTACAACTACCCCCCAAAAAACAAGAAAAGGAAAGACGAAAACACAACAAGTCATAGCTCATCCCCTTCTCCTAGAAACAGTTTTCCCAACTTCCTCAACTTTCATGGAGGCGGGGATCTATCATGAGATCTTGCGTTTCCTCAACTCCATCTTCTTTCTCATCTGTACTATCACACTTTTCTTCACTCTTCTTCTTGTTTATCTTCCTCAAACGTAATCGAGTCTTTCGGAGGGCAGTCAAAATGTCATTGGCTTTATCTTCAAGGTCGTCTCTCCCATCAGAATCCATTGCCATCAACTGCTCAATTAAGACCTCTTCGGAACCCCCGGTTCGTTTTTTTGAAGTACTTTTGGAGGCTATACGTGCATTCTTAGATGGAGCAAGAAAGAAGTGGTCCTTTTGTGCTGAGGGAATAGTCAGTGACGGTTTTCATGCATTATGTGAACAGAAAACTTACGTCGTAAAGAGCAACGCTTGCCTAGATTGTTGACATGACAATTCGCACAGGAACCTTGCAGAAACCCTTCCAATGCTACACATTCTTCCCATGGTCCGGCCGGTCGACCTTTGTTACCACAAGAATTGCATTTGGAAGTGAAAACTTCACCCCTCTCTTGTACGAGATGCGCTTCCACACTGGTGTTATTTTGCGTACCATCAGGCTTAAGTACTGCACTTGTTCTGTTGGGCATGTACTTGAGATTGCGTTTTATTTTATGGCTCTCGATATCCCGCATGCGCTCAGTTGTCGTAATAGGGATTTGGAAAGGCGTTTCGAATTGCTGGCGATGTGCAGCCTCTGAAGATGTCGATCGAGTACGCTTAGAATTTGATGTGCTGGAAACCGAATCATTCGCTGGCTTCCTTTTTTTGGTATTTTTCGCTCCAAGTTTTTCGTTCTCGGTTTCCCCATTTTCAACATTCGCGGTTGATCCATCAATCACCTTATTAATTTCATCGGCGTCGGCATTATCAAATACAATAGAAGCATCAGTTCGCGTATTCTCGATTTGTTGAATAGTAGTAGAGGTGGAGTTCTCCAAGTCTTTGGAAATGTCAGGAGTATCTAGGATTTCGCATTGATGAATGTTCTGAGCTTCAGCTTCTTGCGCTTGATCACTGCTAGGCCTGGCGCTTTTGTTGGCTTCTTGATTTATGAGTATGTTGGGCGGTTTGGGTTGATGATGGGCGTTAACTGTAGCGGCATCTGATGCATTCACACTGCCAGCATATCGAATGACTGCATTTATTAACGTTGCTTCGCTCTGTTTGTCGTTCATATCTTCTCCGATCGTTGAATTTATCTTAATTGATTTAGTTGGTGAGGGTTGACTCTTCATTGATTTGTCAGCTGCTGTGTAATTGCTGGGGAAACCTATGGTGGCAAAACTTACCCTCGGCAACAATCGCCCGTCTGGACCACGACGCCGCCCCTTCAATTGTCTCCGTTTTTCAACAGCTTTGGACATATCTTTCTTGTTTGTACTAATACGAATTCTAATGAATCGAAATAAGGATATACAATGGATATATTTAATCAGAATTCTGCCTCCAAATTTGTTACTAATGTCTCTGCATGAGTACGATTAGTTTATAGCATTCGATAGGTGGATAAATTTCCCCGATTGAGGCTTAGTACTTACATGAGTACGATTAGGTCTTAATCTCTGGCTAGTTACTCCGCCCCTTCCATCTAATTTCCTATGATGCAGTACTTGTTTGAGTACGATTAGTTTATAGCATTCGATAGGTGGATAAATTTCCCCAATTGAGGCTTCGTACTTGCATGAGTACGAATTCTGTAGATCCTATCCCGAAAAGCTTTCCTTTGAGTACGATTAGTTTTTATCACTTCAATGGCGGGCAGATTTTCTCAAATCGGGCTTAGTACTTAGGTGAGCACGATTAGGTCTCAAGATCATGATTGGTTATTGTGCCTTCAGTCGGAATCTTTTGCACTCGTACTATCATAAGTACGAATCGGCCTTACCATTGATGCACGAACCTTCATCAAACCCCCCCTCCCCCTTTTCTTTAACCGACGTTAAAAGATAGGCAAAGCTGGCATTCATTATAGGCTCATGCTTCAAAGCGCGTAGAAACTACTATGTATAGACTTTCACTGTTCAATTTGTATTCGGAAGATTTAATTACAACACATAATATATAAGACCTCTCTTTTCCCTTTCGACTTTTCCTCATTATCAAAACAACTCCTTCTCATCAAGATAAATCCTTCGAAGCTTATTAATTATTGCTCTTCAATCGTTATGCCTAGTCTAAATCAAGATGCTATAGCTACAGCTATTGTTGTAGAACACGACGAAACGCAAGGTATGTCATCACATCACAAGAATGAATTTATCTCACTGAATGGAAACGAGCAGATTTTGTGAATGGTCTAGGACATATATTGGAATATTACCTGGAACATAATAATATCGATTACGGATCTGTCAATTTGAATAGAATGGCTGTTCGTGTCTTTGAGGACATGGCTCCACATTTTGAGATTATGAAAGCGATTCAACAAAAGGTGAAAGGTATAATATCTTGTATTTCACTCCGTTGAATGACTCAACTTACAAATTGCAGAAAGAGACGAAGTTATCGACTTGACAGGCGATGATAATGTCATCGACCCGTGTCAAGATGAGGAAATGATCAACTTGACGGGCGACGAGCATGTGATTGATTTGACGGGTGACAAGGATGTGATTGATTTGACGGGTGACGAGGATGTGATTGATTTGACGGATGACGAGCATGTGGTCGATTGGATGGGTGACGAGGTCGTCGATTTGACACAGCATGAGGATTTCACACATTTCCATTCCGTTCGCTTAACGTCAAACGACCCTCCCCCACCCTACTCCCCTTGATTTTTACAAAGGGAATGAGACAATGTATGGATGTACATTTCATGTTTCGATTTTAACAATGTTATAATTCGCATGCCCTTTTCTTTATGCGGAACCAAAAATAAGAACAGAAGATGTGAGGTATTTAATAATTTTTGATTCAAAGTATTTACAAAAAAGACAACAATACATGCTTCCCCTAAATGCCAAAACCCAAGACGGAGAGATGTAAAAGGAGCTATAGTCCAGTCTTTTCAATTTGATATCCTATTTTTGATGAGGGATCATTCATATACTTCACGAGGATATTGTCAGTATCCTCTGTGAAGAGTTTTGTTACGCTCTTCGTATCGACTCTGCTCTTCTCTTCCGTGAATTGGGACGCGGTGGATGTGGAGATATCGTAAAGTGACCGTTCGAGTGTTGATGATTCCATAGTCTCCCAGAAGTTTTAAATGTTCTGGTACAATTTAAGAAAGTGCACTTCTGGTAATTGTTCGAGTGTGTTCTTTCGTGGTTTATTATATGATTATATTGATTGGTTGATTTCCCACAGCCTTTAATTCTGCATTGAAATGGTCCGTCCTTGGCGTGATGCGATTTCAATTCCCGTTTTCGTTGAAAGGCCATTTCGCAACCACAATCACATTTGTATCGTCCCGGTGGAGGTGGGCATGGGGAATATAGTTTTGGGTGAAGCTGTTTTATCAAAGGTTACCTAGTGATAATCAAATTGGGCGTTTCATGGTTGGACTAACAATTTGTACATCTTGAGAATACCTGTTGTGCCAATCCAATAGATGTTTCCAAGCCTGGTCAGACGATGTAGCTGGGCGCAGATATATGCAAATAGGGCACTTCAGAGGCAATTCTTTAGTATGCTTCTCCCCATGAAGTTGCAAAGCCTCGATATTGGAATGGAACGTGTTGCAATGTGGCATTGGACATCGATGTGCTCGAGGAGTTCCAATAGGAGTTGGCAGACCATCTTTCAAGATCAATTCAGTATATTCGTTTTTAGAATGGGAAGATTCATGGTTCTGTGTGCTATTGTTGGTATCTAGTTTTCCTGATTGTGACGTGTCTAGGTAATCTTCTTCTGGTCGATGTGATTTGATAGGCATCATATGTTCGATTGAGAGTTCAGGGTGGCAAGAGATATTGGGTCTCAAATTGGATTGGTGTCGATATGTGCCGTTCTTCTCTTTTGGTTCTTCCTGACTTTGTATTAGACACTCTCCTCAAGTTTTGGGGATGGAGAATTGAGGATATTTTGCTTGACTTGAAGGAAACTATACGAACTTCGGAACCAGATGAAATCTCACATCTCCCATAGTTCTCATGAATACCTTGATTCAAGTAATACTCAGATGTCATTGAGCAGCGCTCATATATGTTGGTGTTTCCTTCTTCCATAATATCTATCGCAAAAAAATGTAGAGGGCTCAATATGAGGTTGTTTAAGTGGAAGCTCATCAATGATATAATGGAAATCTTAATGCTATTGAGCTTACTGCACTTTTTCAGGAACCAATTCTCTGAGATATACCCTTGCAACCCCCCTCTCCCCTCCCCCCTATCTATCTCATTTCCTTGCCACTAGTTTCTTACTTCTGCCCTGCTTTCTGTCCAGCCCTTTCATCTCCCCCTTTTATTCACCCATGGAAGTTGCTACTATCTGTTCCTATGTATGAGTTCGAGGAGCTAGAATGAGACGGGAGAAAGATGATTTCTCCCTTTACTGTTCCAAATGCATGACATACTTCGATGGTGAGCGAATTATTACTTCCACACTCAAAACAAATTTGAAAACACTGATAATGAAACTTCCTTTGCATTTGCACTAGAGTATGAGGAAAACCAATGCGGAAAAAACTTATACTAAGGAACCCGCTGATCACTTCCATCCACAAAATATTATCTACACCATACTTTGATCTTCAGAAACCCCGAAAATCAATTAGCCCAATTTTGATTCGTCGACTCTTGAATTATATCTATACAATAATCAGGATTGTCGATGTGCCACGGACACAGTATGGGCTCTTTGAGAGAATTCTCAAGGAACTCAAGGGTGTGGCGTGGATCTGTATGAGGGTTCGCAGAAGGATGGATTTTGTTATCGTTGTGAGGATTCCTTCCCCCATGCATGTCTTCATCTGAATAGTGTTAGAAAAATCATTCTGAAAACAAAGTTCACTCACACACGGCACTAAGAAGTGCGTTTATTGCTATTCTGATTGCTCTCATGTTTCCTTGTGTTTGTGGATACTCTTGAAAGTCTACAAGACGTTTGATTGTGGCAACCATATCTTGGAGTCTCTGATTTAGGTTGACCTGTTGTTGTTGAATTACATGCTCTGGAAGGGTTTCCATTGCTAGTTCTACATGCAGCCGATCAGCAGATCCATAGAATCTTCTGACAGCCTCATAGACACTTTGCCTCTGCATTATACCCTCCCATGATGCTGTGATGGTGTCGATTTCCCGTATAACGTCTTCGTGAATTCTGTTTTTTGATTCGGGGTTATATTCGTTCGTCTGCATATTGATTTCTGATTGATATTGATCTGAGTTGTTCGCAAAAAGGTTTAAGAAGCATAGGGGAGACTCGAGGAGTGCGCGAAAGAGTGAAAATAGGTATAATCTAAATTTGAACGATCCAATGAGAAGATGAACAGAAGTATGATAGCTAGTGTACATCATCATACTATTTTTATACCCATTTTCTCCCAAAGCCACAAATTGATGCGGGTAGATCGGCTTGTATTAAAAAGGTATTGGTAAATCATTTTGTATCTAAAAAACCTAGGGCTTAATGATCTATTGGTTATGGCTAGGTCAAACATAGCTCCCTTCTCCCGGATTAAACCGTTTGGCGTCGGGTTTCATATGGGGATGAGAACTTGGTCATCCCCGAGGCATTTAAATTGTCCAAAATATCTATTCCAAGATACAGAAGAGGCATACTAGGCCTAGAACAGGATGGGCGAAGAGATGAAAGCTTGAACACGTTGAATTCCGTCCAAAAACCTTCGCTGTCATACTTTCGCCTTGGATCGACAGTCATCGAAGATCCTATCCCTTGTTTAACCTTCCTTGTTGATGACTCCTTGTTCTAGGTTCAGTTGTAACTAATAGAGAATAGAAAAGTCAGATGAAGACATACATGCATCACTTCACAGCCACAACCAACTATAGTTTATGCATCATGAACCCAATAAGGGGCCATAACTCCCTGCTATCGAGGAAATTAAACCTTGCCAACGATGCATATTAAATTTTGATACATGAATAAAGATAAGAGATGATCATACTTGGAAACACTAGCCTGTCTATGGAGAGAATCGGGAGTAACATGGTTGATCTCAAAACCCTGCACTAGGCTGAAAATTGGACTAGGGTTATTCAAAACCTGTGAGAGTAGGATTCATAGATCATTCTCCTTAATATTGTATAGCTTCATCTTCACCCCCAGCCAAGAGTACTTCTTTGATCACAATATCGTCTTGCTTCTGCCATCCACTTATCATATCCATCAGTCAAAATGAACGACATCCAGGAATTCTTTCCAGATACTACTTCTTTCCAGAACCAACCGAAAAGAAGTTTGCAAGCCTTCTTACAACATGTTAACTGGTTGGAAAATCCCCCTCTTTTGACTACCAGTAGTATGATCACATTGCTATCGTTAACAGAGAAAGATAAACATCACACACGAGTCTGGGTTGCACTGAATCGCTGGCTTGAATACGACGCAAAGTACGAGGCATTATGCGACAACAATCATGATAAAGAATTTGGCAGAATGCTCTTAGCACAAAGATCTGGCTCCGCCCCTCCTCCCTCCGAGTTACAATACGGCTTTGATCTATATTTCGAGGAGAATCACAGAGACTACTGCAATAGGCTAGAGATCAAGATGGGTATCCTGGACCGAACGTCTTATACGAGTATGGAGAATGAATGGGACTTTTCTATAAATCCGATTAGATCCTTAGAATACTGTGTTGAGGCCTCGAAGAAATCAATCGTATCGATCATGATTACTTCAAAGGTAGTACAGGAATTACTAAACAAATCAAAGGAAGAGTGTGCAATCCAATCGAAGCGAACCTCACACGAGTCCAAATTGGCAGATGAAATCTTGCAATCAGCCACTCTTTCTACTCAGCGCCGATCAACCTTAAGAACTAACATAAGGCGAAAACATGAGATCGACAGCACGAAGATGACAATCGACAAGGCGAACAATCAAATCAATAGAGCTTCTTCGATGCTTCAGGACATGCAAAACAGAACAAAATACTTGGGCGATACATTATCGATGATTAATAATACCAAGTCGAGGGAGCTAAGGAGTTTGATGTTATTTGTCAAACGTCTGAAATTGTATGTAGTAACAAAAAGCCAAACAAAAGAGACAATAGGCTAACCATTGGTTATAGCGCAAAAGAACGCTTCGTTCTCAAAAAGACACAGCGAGAAGCTTACCTTCCTGCAGAGACTTGGTACAATATTCTAGAGAAAGTCATACCGAATGCATACAACACAAACGTCAATGGGAAACCGGACCCTGCTCTGAAGAGATGGATGATATCGAAAACATTGTTTCAAACGGCAGTTCTTGTTTATTATAGGAAGACCATGTTCTGGTGCACCCCTGACACATTCATGAAGTTTTCTACTTTCCGAAATATCAGGAATATCACCATAAACCTGTGGTCATCTCAATGGAACGCACATGCAATTGGTTCGAAGTGCGTCTGCGACTTACCGAGGACGACAACAGCAGTTGAAACATACGTCTTGCAACAGCAATTGAGGGAGTGTAGTTCATTATTGAGACTTCGATTCATAATTGGTCCTTGTGGAAGAATCGAGGGCTCTACTGCAGTGAGAAGGACTTCTTTATCCAAAGCTGCTGTCCTCAACCTTCAGAGTTGGAGGGCTTCATGCGGTTGTTGTATCTTCAGCAAAAAGTCAAACAAATGCTCTTTGCATAATTATCTCGGAAGTAGTTGACGAGGTTATTTAAATGAAAAAATTTGTGTGATTCCTTTGGTCAGTCAGTACAAGGAAGCACCTCACGGTGTATATCGTATGCGGATAGGAAATTGTGATGTTGAATAGATTAATTTTTACAGAATTGGCCGCATTGCATGCTACTCTTGATATTGAGAAAGAATTCAATCAGAAGTCGTTTCGGACTTTTGTGTACAACGTTACCGAATGGAATTTATAGGGTCTCAGGTGGGTTTCAATAAGTTCGATTCGATCTTGTGATAGTACGAAACGATTAAAATTCCAATAAAGTACGAATCATCAGGCCTCAATTCTCATCAATACTCCACTCGCTCATGTATGTAATCAACCCTGAATTCCGGCCCCTCGTGATAAAAGTAGCCCCATCTCGATCTTGAGTTCTCCCCTTCTCCAAACTGTCCGTTGCGCGTCGTATAATCCGGCTTCCCCACAGTGAGAACCATATTGGCAGGGAAAATAATGCTCTCATCAATGTTGTTCTCCGTTATCTGTTTCGCTGAAAAGAAGTCAATTGAGTGATCAGAGAAGTTCGGATGAATGTTTACCTTCAGATCCAAACCCTGCTCGAATTGGAATGATTTTTAAGTTAACCAAGCAAGCACGATTGAACTTGGCACTTAGGAAGGATGGATGTCCACGATATTTCCAATCAAGTCTTTCATCGCAAAGTACGTTCCATTCGTAGACGAGGTTTTCTGGTTCAAAATGTTCCAATCTTAATTGCCTGCGACGATATCGTACCTGAAGCCCGTAAGCGATAGTGTACCAAGAATATCTGCGGCCTGTCATCGCATCTTTCAGTTCATCAAAGACTTGTTGATCGGACAAGAGATTTATTCTTGATATTTCTCGAATTTCACTCTCAATATAGGAATACATGTTCACAATAAAATTATCGGGAAAGATTCATAGTTTGATTCATCTCAATTAATATATATGTATTTCAAAGTCACCATTCCCAATGTCAATACCCCGCAACCGTGCACCGTTTACCGTTATTACTATCCCATTCCTCGTTTACTTTGCTAGATTATGCCCTTCCTGCGCGACCCATGGCAGCTTTTCGGAAACGTTTGAATTCCTCGAACAGTCTAAGCTCCTCCAGTTGCTCTTCTTCCTCGTCCTTCTCTTCTTCCTCTGTGGCAGAGGAATTGTTCTCGCTTACAACGTTATTTCTAAGCAAACGTCTTCCATTGTGCGGTATACTGTATGATGTTAGTTAAAGTGTTACTTTCGTGACAAAAATTGCACTTACACGTAGTCATCATCATTCGCTATACTGAGCCTAGAATCAGTAATCAGTGGAACTGAGTTTTTCCACCCAATATGTCTTGAGTTTTTCCATCCATCGTTCCCTGTCAACAGTGTCTGGCGTGCCTCTTTGTTATAATCTCTTATGGCCTCTTCAATCTGGCCACCAAATATCGAGACTATATCCGATTTGGTAAACCATTTTTCTACGCCCTTGTGGCAGATGAAAATGTAAGCCGGCGGTGCACGAATGAATTCAGTTGTAGTATCACGGCGGCGAACCTGAGCAACCCCACCAAAACCACAATCTCTCAAGGAATAACTTTTCAGTTCACTTTTGGTCCCAACTTCCATTCTACCCCCATTGTATTCTTTGCGTTTACCTTTGTAAACGCTTGATGCGACCAGTTCGAATGCATCGCGCGTGGCACCCTCATTGCGCCATTCGAGCAGCAATTGCTCACCATTACCCACCGGCCGAAACCCCACGATTTTCTTTTCGATACCATTGTCGATGATGGTTCCGGGAGGAGATTTCCATGCGATTGGCGTAATGAATCTGGAATTACTTTTTTGGTTACTGAGAGTTCCATCGTTGACCACTAATGGCTTGAATACAGTACTTTTCCCTGCAGCTTTCAGTTTCTGGAGATCCTGGCTGAACTTCAGGTCGTTTCCTATGACAGCACTAGCTAAAGGCTCTGGTTCATTGCCTCGTATATCCTTGTATAAATCCTGTAGAGTTGCTACAAGTCGTTCATCCTGAGGATTTTTCAGAACGGCTTCCCTCGCTCGATCAACAGAACGCCTCATATTTTCATATTCTTTTATATCTTCTTCTTTCAAGATGAAAGAATTTTGTTCTGGCTTGATTCCATAACTGTCGCTGCATTTTTTCCCAAAGAACTTTGCGTTTTCATCGAGCTTTCGTAACGCTGATCTTTGGTTAGAGTCAGATCCGCCGTCGAGAAACTTCTTCAGGATTCCATTCAGTCCTCCAATAGAATTGAAATATTCCATTGCGAGTATTTGTGTTAAAGCTTTGTTTTCGGCATCGTTGTAAGATTTATCTTCTTCAACAGTATCTTGAGCTTCATTGACATCTCTAGTCAGAAGATTTGGAAAGAACATTGCATCAGCAAAGTTTGGCGGTGCTCTCAGAGCACTAATGAGTTCTCTTGTTCCTGCTATTCGTCGTTGACACCTGACCCAGTCATCGTCACTAACAGGGTTGATTCTCGTAGCTATGTTTTCTATTATCGGATCGGAGACCAAAGTACTAAATTCGTGTAGGATTTTTGGAAGAAGTGTTTGAAGAGAGAAATCATGAGATACTCCCTGAATAGTGCATAGCCCGAGTATGTTTTTGTCAGTCTGACTTATCAATTCTTCGAACCCTGCTTCCGCAGGTCTGTTTCCAAGTCTAGCTCCTAGCCATCGTGACAATGGTCCATCCCATCCTCCCAATGCTTCCCGAAGGGCTTGTACCTCAATCGGTGGATCAGGTGTAGATTCAGGTTGCATTCCGTCCATTTCTTGATCCTGATAATCTCCATCGTCACTCTCACTACCGTCTTGAATCTCAACATTAAACTTCTTGGACACATTAAAAACCGCTTGTGGAGGCTCGTCAAATTTTGGGAGCTTTAATTCTGCGAAGTTGGTGTACTCTTGGCGAAGTTGCTGGGCAGGAGACCCTTGAAAGAGTTTACTATTGAACAAATTCATTACTTTCTTATTTTCCTTCTTTAGTATGTGAACTATCTCGTCGTTGAAATCTTGGGTAAAGAAATCATCGCTGTCGGCCATTATTGCGTTCCGATGGAGCATCAATGCAGTACATAATGACCAAATGGGAGCAAGCTCCTCTTTTTGGTAAAAGGTGAGTTTGTCACAGATAAGTTTCCAATGCTTTTGGCTGCTTTCTTCGTCCCATTCATTATCAGGACTGTTTGATTTGAGATGTAAGGTTGCGACTCTCAACCTTTGCAAACAAGGTCCACGCAAGGGTATTGGAACCAAAGTGCCGGAGGACTCATCCCTCTGCATTTTCTTGTTTTCTTCGTAGATTTCGTGATTGATTTTTGCGATAGTATCATTAAATGGTTTGATTGATTTCAAATACGATGTATGATAAGACTTCAAATCCTCGCCGTCAATTGGCTGGCCAATTTGTGTTGATAGTTTTTCCCACTCTTCCTCTTGTCCCTTTTGTGCCAAATGGGCCCGCTGGAATCTAGAAGCCCAAACAGATTTTTCTTCATTTGGTAACTGACAAATCGAGTCGTACTCATTAGGGTTCACAAGGTTTGGTTTGGAAATGGATATGGGCTGAGAATGTCCGTCGGTATCACTTTGAGCGGAGGAAGCAGGTGTTGCTTGCTCAGGATTTGCAGTGCCAATAGCCTGTTCGGGTTGCAATCCAGCAAAGTTTTTAGGCTCCACACGTTCCACAGGGCTTACGGGAGATATAGGACCCGTAGCAAGATTGGGAAGAGAAGACTCTGTGGGTAGCAAAGGCTTCGGCATGTGAGTGTCATGTTTTCCGGGACTGACAGGACTGACGGGACTGACGGGACTCGCAGGCTCGACATTCCTAGTTGCTGTGTCCAGATTTATTTGTCGACCCTTTCCTTTTCTATTCAATGCAGTGTCGCTCCCGGTTGACATATCATTCTTTTCGATCTGACCAGCAGAATCGTTTGCTCGAGAAGAACCTGGGATGCTGGAAGTAGAAGCTGACATTTTGACGGTAAGATTGGAGTAATTATGTTTTCGAAACTTGTTATTGAATTGTATATTTGTTATTTTGCGATTTGAAATTTGAGTTAATGACTGATTGCACATATCTTATATATAGACGAGGATATCAATTAAATTAGTGAATCAAGACTGCTGTTTCAGATACTGGTTAAACGGTTTTGTACATCACATATCCGAGAACCCGTTTCTGAAAATGAGTTCAACATGCGGCTAACATTTAGTGCCCACTTTCGCACTTTTAATCTTGTTATCATTTTCGGAAAGCAAAAATTACTCTATCATTACTAAAAAACAATGCATTTCTATGTATCTCTAATCACCATACTTTCTATGCTACCTGAGCTTCCCAGAGCCATATGCCTTTCTTCATCATCGTGCGCTTTCCCCACAGGCAAAGCTAGTTCAAATATCAGTACCCATTCCGTCATTGTTGGTGCCGCAGGCCGGCTCGCTTTCAATCCCACGAGTCTTGATGTAGCACTTGGCGATAAGATTCTGTTTGAATTCTTAGCACTCAATCATACTCTCACGCAATCCTCACTTCGATATCCATGCACGTGGAACGCTAGTGGAGGAATTGATACGGGCTTCAAACAATTCAATCCGAGCAATGATTCAGGCAAATTCATAGTGAAATACACCGTAGAAGACACTACCCCACTGTGGTTCTTCTGCTCACAACGGCGTCCGATTTCCCACTGTCACGAAGGCATGATTTTTGCTCTGAATCCGGGGTCATCGTTTGGCACATTTTTGCAAGGTGCGACAGGAGCCTCGATCAGCATGCTGGCTTCAAACACCAGAATTACCGACTACCCGACCGGTTCTGCAGTGAGCAATACTGTGCGCTTAACAAAATCGAAATGTCCATCCAATTCCTACACGCAGTCGGGCGGAAGTCAAACTACCCCCACATCCAATGGGCCTTCCAAGTCATATACCCAATCGCTTAAAAGTCAAGCGACTACAACATTGAAGGCCTCGGCGTCAACTGATATTGCGATCCAGGGTTCTGCAACACCCAGCTCAAGTGGAGGATACAAGAATGGAGGTATTGAATTGATCCTGTTCTCTTTCGTTTTAGCAGTTGCCAATTTTTGAGTTCGAGTTTTTATGTAAATTGCCGTCAAGGCGGTATAGCTAGCTAGTAATAAGTACCATAGAAGAAATAACAAAATTTGGGTGCTACTGAACCCGAGAATCTAATCAGTATTGGAATTCTGACTGCATTTCTAAAGGCCTGAGGTTCTAAATGACCTCAAGCAACATTGAAAGAACTATACAAAAGTGCTGCACGAAGAGAGAAAACCGAACAGAAATCAAATTAACTAAAGGACAATGATGGTATTACCAGTTACTAGCGTCCGGCCCGTTCACAACAATACTTGACCCCCCTTCCACATCACAATAAACTCGCGCAAAAGACTTTTCCAATCGAGCGGGATCGACTGGTTGATACATGTGTACAAGATCACATGAATCGGCAACTTTAGTATTCTTCAAACGTTGCGATTCGATCCGCCACAACTCCGTTGGGTCTGGGAAAGAAGTACCGGACCCAACTCTGCACAATCGTAGTGGGCCCATCGTTGTCGCTAAAATGTCAAACCACGAGGTGTCTAAGTCAAAATGAGACCCTTTCTCAAGAAACAAGACACAAGCCTCTGCTCTATCAATAGTGCTTAGAAGTACCGATGTACTCAAAGTCGATAGGATGTGTTGGAACGAAGGCACCTGATACCACACTACCCCTGAGTCGAAAGAGTCGGTGATGTGTGAAGTCCATGATGGTGTTTGCTTTCTCATCTCTTTTCCTATTTGTCCCACAATTACTAGAAACTTCATTCGGGACGGGTCGAACAAATAATCCCAGTTGCAAATTGCGCTGGCAAGTTCAGCGATGGATGTACCAAAGAGAGTCGCGGTACAACTTTTTTCCTCCAACTCATCAACCCACTTCAGGTCATGAAACAACTGCTTCCATGGGATCATGTATTTGGCAACCTCAAGACGAGTTAATCGAATACCTGTTGACATGACGAGGGCGACAATATCCATCGGCCTAAGCATTGAAAATAGGGTCGTTCTGAAATCGTAATTTTGCAATAAATTCTGGGATAATTGGCTGTCGCAATTAACATTCAAATTGCGAAAGTTGGCGGAGCCGCGGTTGTTTTTAATAGGCCGCTGGAGGCTTGATACCATAGATGCGATAAATACGTCATCCGCCCAAAGGATGCTCCTCCCGTTCCCTCTCGCAGACGCCATCCAAGTGTTGATTCCAGGGGCTCGGTTCGTGTACATCGTATAATATTAAGTTTTTGAAATTTCAGGGATGGTAAGGTATGCAAGTAAGCTCGTTTTGATCGCGAAAGAGCTCGCCCATGCGGCAACTCATTTTGATATAAATTTGCTAATACTTTCACTTTGAACGGATAACCGTTGACCTAGTTCGATCTTTAGAAACCGGCCTTCACAATGACTTGAGGAATTGCTACATCATTCAACTTTAATCTCTATCACTTTACTGGGACCAATAGAAATTGTGCATGTTGCCGCTCACATCAACCAACCCTCGGACCAATTCTTATCACAGCCGACTCCACACCCAGAAGCTAATCATCGTGGCTAGAACTTTCTTTCTCACAGTTCCTGTGCCGCATCTCGTTTATCGAGTGAAGCGGGGTTTGAATATGAACTTTGGGAAAGACAACACTTAGAATTTCTCTACTCATCAAAAACACTGATCAAAAACACTGATCAAAAATCATCCAATGTTACAGACCAAAATGAAAGGCCCTAGCTTTTTATTAGTAAGATTACAAAGTTATTCAGGAAAGGGCCACCACTGATTGTTTTTGAGTAGTACGAGAATTTCCAACAATTATTGGATCACCAATATAACTCTAGTACTATTGCCATACTTGAGGACTTTATTTACTTGCTGTTTCATAATAAAGTACTATCAACATCCGCGCTACAGAATATAGGCGATAAAACCAAGCAGTTGGAAAACATCAAGGAAAATTTGTATCTGAGACCACCAAATGAATACTACCTGGCTGAACTCCCACAGGAGTGGCTTCGGGCCGCGTCTGATACTTTCCAAGATGAATTCATGCATTTCAAACGCTTTACTAGCGGGTTTATAACGAATCCTACGAATTTTCAAAGATTGAAATATCCCGCGTGGCTCAATGACGAGATTCTAGAAGAATATTGTCGGCTGATATCCACAGCTTGTTCGAATGCATATATAACAAATTCATTCGCACTGGAAAATCCAAGTATAGATTTGAAGAAGTTCATCAATAGAGAAAACTACCTCATCTTACTCACGGGCATGGCCATTATTCCAATCAACATCAGAAATGTACATTGGACCTTCGCATGCGTATGGCTAACATCAAAAACTGAACTATTGATTGAGTACTATGATAGTAACCTGGATTCAGATCCATCCTGGGAGTCTTTACCCTCGGTCCTCCAAACTTGGATTCAACGCACGTTTCCCCCTACAGTTGAGAGGAAATTATGGGAAGGAAGATCTCCACAGCAGCGCAATAGCTCAGATTGTGGATTGTTTGTACTTATGGGTATACGAATGAGGGCAACGGGCTGGTCTGTGTTTAGCCAAGAAGAGGCAGATAAGATTATGCCAGAAGCTCGTCATAGAGTTTTCGCGGAGATTATTGCCGGTCATCTGGATCCATGCTTGGAAGATATGAAGATCTATAATTCAATCGTGAGCGGAGAGATACAGTTTCCAGATTTACATGAAACGCATTCTGTAAATTATATCATCGAGCGGGACAGCGCAGGAAATGAATTCATAAACTTGGATTCTCCCGAGACCGAATTATTTACAATTGATGGTAAAAATGATGAGGTAGAAGATACGCATCACCAATTTACACTCAGATCAATGGAACCTGTCACAGAAAAAGATCTTATAGAGAATGAGGATCAATCTGCATTCGATTCAATGGAAATAAATGATGCGAGGGACTTAATCGGGAATTTGAACGAGTTCAAGCTTGACTCGATGGAAACCAACGACGAAGATAATCTGCTGGGAGATACGATAGGACATTTCAGAGATGACTCCTACTCGATTAACTGCCTCAGTTTGGCAAGAGCTACCAATCAAGAGAATTCTGAGTTGATCACAGAATCGCAAAATCAAGAACTCCACATGGAACTAAATTCCGATGCCCAAGCCGAAAGTAAACTTGGCATGAAGCTCGAAAATGAATTCTACAGCATTTCAAAACTGGAAACCCGAGAAATCGCTTCAGGAGAGGGTTTTTTGGATGAATCCGAAGAGCATAAACCCCAAGATTCTATTAAAGACATGTGCGGGAAGATAGTGGCGGCCCAAGAGGTGATACCTGAGAATGTGGCTCAAAGCAATTTCTTGTCTTCTACGCATGTAGGGTTTAAGAAAAACTCCTCGAGAAATCGCTCTCAAGATGACGGACGACATGGTGATGTTGGTACGAGGATAAAACGACAAAGAAATGAAGGTTCCGACTTAAACAAAGCACTTTTAGCTGCCGATAAATTTGCTTCACCAGATGCCCTAATTGAGAACCTCAGAACTGCTATTATTGCATATAGAGGTCGAAGTCGTCAAGAACAACGCCAAAAAACATCTCTTGCATCATTATGGAGTAATATCCGTCCCGAGGAGCACAATCCGCAGACAATCTTTCAACGATATACGCGGTTGAACTTTGCACGTCGATGGTTTGAGGTCAAAGCACGACTTCCGCAGAATCCACGTGAACAAATATCTCAAATGAAAAAGATGTTGAATCTGAAGGGCAACTACGAGGAACAACATAAAGAATTCAAGGCAGCAAACACCTATGCTAACAGATGCTTGTTCTGGGTGGAACTCATTGGGAAATTTTCATTCTTGACTGATGGATGTCATGAAGTTATTATGTGTGCTTGTGGCGAATCTACCACAGAGCTAGAAAGAATGAAAAAAGATCATCGTGAGAAATATTTCGAGAGAATTCTCTTTCGAATTCGACAGGAACCGAATGACATCACAGAAAAAATTCGAGCATCAGCTCCTTTGTATAGAGCACTGATTGAGAACAATCTACCAGATCACCAACTTGTGTTAGAGGGTAATTGTCAATTTGATAGTATGTCGTTTGCAGAATTAGTTAGTCTAGACCCAGCTCCGAGGAAGATGGCGATTTTCCAACACGATACCATCTCCAGGTAAGAAGTAAATACATGAATGAGAAAAATTGTCTTGGTGCTCTCTTTGTATTCTCAGTTCTTGATACTACTGCCTAAGGCATACGTTACAATGAAATGGATGTATGGACTTGAGTTCCATGTAATAATCATGTGATATACGAGCAGTGGTCGCAACAAGTGGGTTTCGCGTCAATTTTCCAATCCCCGTCCCCAAGCGATTATTAACGCCGCGGGTACCCACAAATAAATAATATTCATAATTTAGATGCATTTTCTGTACAAAAGTCAAACAAATTATTTATAAGACTGAAATGTAAAAGTAATCTTTACTATAATAGGATATAATAAAGCTTATTAAGAAATTCTTGTGCTATACACACTTTAACCGCTCAACCCGCGAAAATGAGGCTTCACAACCCATTGGCGGGGATGGCTTTTTTCATCCCCCTCACCACCCATGCCCGCGGGGTACGTACCCGTAGCCAGCCGTGCCACCCAAGCCACCCGTTACGACCACTGTTATAATAATAAATCACGACTGTTGGTAAATAGATTGATATTTTGGAGTGTAGGGGCGTGGAACAACAACCTCGATACTTTCACCCTGATTTTCGATGCAACTAATCGCTCACCCATAAATTATTCATAAAGAAAATCGCAACGTTAGTTAGACGGTAGGGTTTCATATCAACCAATCATTCCTTATAATCAATACTGCCAGTTCATTGGCGTTCAATTCTAGTAGTTAGAGTCCGGGTCGTACATATTTAAGACCGAATTGTAATGTCACGCAAATAACAACAAACTTGTGTAAATTTCAAGGTACCCAATCAAAGATGAAGGTCCAGTACCGCCGGATGTCAATCTAACAAATCTATTGGTAGGAAAAAAAGCTTCCTTTCAAAAACCAGGTAGAAATAACAACCAATTGAAAAGCATAGATAAAACTAAACAAAGTTCCGCACGAAATTTGAACGCAAAAACCCAGCAAAGAAAATCGTCTCTTTGCATGTAGCAAATGACCAATTCCACCAGTCCAAAATGACTTCTTGTCTTCTACCACGAAAAAAAAAACGAGACCTCGCAATGCGATGCTATAGTCTAGACCTTTTTGATTGGGAGGTGCACCAAGTCATTACATCGCTAATCGTTGACTGCTTTCGCTTATTTCTCCTATTCTCTGCATTATCATAGTCGGCCGCTGAGGCAGAACGATCATTGTGCTCGTTAGCCTGGAGCATTGACGTGATACTCACCCGATCTAACGTGGTCTCCGGGGCTTCTGAAAGATCATGGCAATCACTGGTAGATACTAGAGCGAGGTTGTCCATGCCCAAGTTGTGTTGAATTGTTGGTGTATCATTTCTTTGATGGACTTTCTCAATAACCTCAATAATATCTGGCAATTTGCTCTCCGGAGTTTTTGAGGGAGTTTGATCGTCATGGATGGACGTTGGCCTAGCACCCACGGTTATTTTGAGTTTGGGGTTTGTCGAATCATCTCTCCCCACGACATTCTCGATTATCTCTCCGGAGTTGACGTCTGTTGCGGCGGAGTTTCGATTATTAGAATCGACCTTTGAACTATGGAAAGTATGGTTGACAAGGTCAATTGTCCGACCTTGGAGTGTATGGATGTTCTCAACACTAGAGGTAGCCGTGACCTCTCTTGTCGTATCTTCAGAATCTCCATTCAACCATAAAGGGCTAATTTGGCCATGTTTGGACGTGCTTCTTCGATGCCCATTGTCTACACTTGTTCCCAACTGGACCAATGTTGGTTTATGTACCTCATGTATTGTAGGTCCAGATCCACCCTCACACATGCATTTTCCATCATCCACTTCAAGAGGAATTTTTAATCTAAAGTTGACCACTTCTCGACTGTTCCTGCCAGTACAGGCGCAACTTCTTCCTTTGATATCCAAGGGAATTGTCAGCGTGATTTGGTCTCTCTCGGGATGTTCCGTAGACAACAACTGCTGAAATTGTTAATTTCAAAATGGTAGGTTTTGGTGATTGTATTCTTACCTGAGATTTCGCTACCTTCATTTGGCAGAGATTTAAGGCTCGTTCGAGATCGCAAATCTTCTGCTAAACGTTTTGTTAGTTGAAGGGCAATTTCATTTTATAACGCCATATTCTTACCTGAGAGCCGGCCAGTTGCATCTTACTGACATGTAAAGCTTCTTCTGCGATATTGGTCCTATTTTGGAGATTCTTGTAGTGTTCATAAAGCTCTGATGAATAGATATTAAGCCTGGAAGCGTGGCCTTCTGCAACAATAAAAGATGCTTGCATATTCTGAAGCTTTGAACGAGTATTGTTGTGCTCATGAACTTCCTTCTCGAGACAGGAATTCAAGTCTTTTTTGTGGTACATTGCCAATTCGTAATCTTCCTTTCGAAGGTCACCTCCAGCTTCTATGAGACCATAGGGACCGACTGCAACAGCCATATTATGATGATAAGGGCTATCCAAGGCCTCAGCAAGAACTGCGTTACGAGGATTATGGACAACCATGTCATAAGAACTATGCGGGGCCGCTGCGACAACCCGCGTGCTAACATGACTGGTGCTTCTTGGCATGGCAATTATCTTGCAAATGGAAGTATTGAGCTTGGTGGGTAGTGATAGAAGAATGGAAAACAGAATGAAATATAAGCTTTCTATCCAAACGAATGCGCGAGGGTAACATATATAGATATCAATAATCATCTAACAACAAGAAAGTTATGTTTATGGCTCGTTTAAATTCCCATAAAGCATGGGCTGTCACATTCAACGGTACCGACGATGTGGTATCACACATGGCGAGCGGCTATGTCAAGACAGCATTTAGTAAAAGAATTTCAAATTGACATAATATGAAATCGCACCAATAATAACACAAAACAAGAAGTTCCTGATATGGAATACCAGACTATGAGCTCTAATGTTCCATCGTACATGCAGGAGCTCTTGGGGGGGTTTGCTCTGCCACTATTGTAATGCTTGCAATGCTGCTAGCTCCAGAATTCACCGAAGATGGCGAAATTGTATTGACAATGGAAGAGTCTAGATTATTGGTGGGGACCGAGGTAGATGCTGATCTTGTTGAGGATGGAGAAGTCACAACATCCGAAGATTCAGTATCGGCAGTGGCGGTTAAACTAGACTCTGCTGTTGCTGAGGATTTTGACAAGGTACCAGTGCCAGAAGCAGTAGCACTGGCACCGGGCCATGTTGTAGATCCTGGTTTCGAGATATGACCTGATCCCAATGGGGTGATTCCCGAGCTCTGGAGAGATAGTGAGCCAGAAGAAGAGAACGATGAAGTCGTATCCACTTCTGTTGCAAACTTGGTAGTAATCACCGAGCTGATTATGGTCTTTGATTGTTGGGTAATAGTCGAAAGCGACGTAAATGTTGCTGTCGGCATTAGACAAGATACATTACCCTTTTGTTGGACATTTAGCGCATGAAAGTCGGCGCTACCACCTTCAAGGGATGCTTTAATACATCCAGTCGCTTGCTGCCCTGCACATTGCCTAGGATCAGATGGTTAGAAAATGAATAATTGACGGGGGAGAATCGGTTCAAACCATAAAAATGTAGCGGGTCCGGTAGGTACCTCAAGGGGTATAGATATTTCAGCTTCTTGGAATGCAGAGCATGCTATTGGTTCAAATGTAAATGTGACAGGCAGAAAGTCGACATCAGAGAATAACAAAGTGAGTTCGCAGGGGCCACTAATCGTATTCTCGACCCTGGAAGCTATTAGCATTGTTCGTGATAGGCAAGGAATATTTGATCTACCCTGTGATTAGTTTATCCCCAGCCTTGATGGTAACAAGGGGAGATAGCATACACGTGGAAGGGGCTCCAAGTGTATGCGCAAGACCTGCTAAGAATACTAAGGCTGTTGTTCTTTTCATATTGAAATTTATGTTGATTGATTGTTTTAGAACGCGTCGATGTCGTGAAATTTTGATACTGATTGTATATGAATCATGACACGAACGCGTTATATATGGCTGAATACTAAGAGACAAAACTTCAGAGAGACAACAACGCTTTTTCGTAACCCGTCTGTTCGTTCCCCGTCTTCCCGCTTTCAGTTTACGAGTACCGTCTATGCGCTAATCGACACGGGATTGTGTATCCTAGTCCCCCTGATAATAACCAATGCACGAGTGAGCCGCCCCCTGGCGACTGTAAGCCTCTTATCTGCCGCGGTCGGCTTTGACCGACCAAGGGGTGGGCGCTAAAGTGAAGTAAAGCAATGTCGGCCGGTCCTTCAAATTCCACAACAACAATGATATAAAGCACCTCGACTTAACTCGGTAGAACAGAACAGATAACATCAATCAATTATATCTATTTGGATACCTGAGAAGACAAAAACAAAAACCTCTTACAAAAATGACATCGAACAATGCAGCAACATGGAACGCAGGCGACATACCATCTGATGGAAACAACTTGGTAGACTGGTCTTTTGATATAAATGAGATGTCCGACTGGTCTTTCGGAGATCTGCCGTCAATGGCACCCATTGCACAGTCATCATCCGACAGCGGGATAGAATTGCACAACGGACCCACTGAAGGAACTGCGATCGTCCATAAAATATGTTGCCAGTGCACAAACGTTAAGTCGTATGTACCTTGTTGATACTCTTTTAATCCTCATTACGTCTAGTTTAACGACCAAACAGATTCGAGACAATGATGGACGAGATTCGTAAAGTTGTTGCACAGGCGAGAGAAGACCAGATGGACGCTGTCGAAAAAAGGATTACATCCTTGGAAGCTAGAGCCGTTCTCGTGGAAAGTATTGTTCAAGATGTCAAAGAGGGTGCTGGGAAGTTTAAGGGCAGATTGGACCGTTATTCCGATGAGGTAGATGATTTGCATGAGCGAATCGATAAAGTCAATAAATGGCTTGGGGACGCACACGAAAAGGTGGAATTTCTGATGGATATGGAAGATAAGAAAGTATAAGCTATCTTTCCTGAAATTAGTACATTTGCGCGTTTCATTTTATCTGAAGTTAAAGCATTCTTTGATATCAAAATTGTTCAATCTAATTATACACTACTTTCCCAACAGTATGGTTCACATCCAAGCTCTTGACCCATATAATCTGCAACTACAAGCTTTTGTTTCACAGGAAGCCCAGGGTATTGAATCTGGCTGTAGATGACAAGGGATTAGAGTCAACACGCATCTTGATTGGTACCCAAACAAACTAATATGGAGAATAGTCAAAAATTACTATCCCGAGACCATGGTTTATCCTCGTAAAGATGCACCGTACAGGGGTAATTCCTAGCTTATCACAAGTGCTGACTGATTCGAAATACATTCTCGAGCAGCAACTCTCTCGGCATTGTGTACCAACGGTATCAAACATTCATACTGCATCTCTTTGTGTTTCAAAAACGGATGCTTAGATTGTTAGCTACATGTTATAGAAAATGGCAAAGTGGGAGGGGAGACCGACTTTCAACAGGTTCTGTATATCTCCTTTATAAGAAAAACACATTTCATAAAAGTCTAGAAATTCTGGAGATGGTTCGAAACTAGCGTCTAAGCCTTTCCCTGTCGCATTCCCCGAGAGCATCTTTTGACGAAGAGTGTGAGTGTCCGGCTGATCCGAGCTCTGAGTGATTATGTGGATCGCCAGGTTACCTAGCGTATGCAAGTCTGTGCGGCAGTTATCAGGCGTGTTCATTTTGGGGATTATACGGGAACCGAAGTTTGCGAGTTGTACTTTCCCGTTTCGTTTAAGAAAGACGGTAGAAGCATCGAGAGTATCGTAAATCAGTTCGATTCCTGATTCGCGAGTCCTCTTGTGAAGATAAGAAAGTGCGGAGACAACCTGTATCAGCACAGCTGATAAATGATCTTCGTTGAGATGGATTGTACAATGAATGATGTCTTCCAATGACACATCTGACAGCTCTGAACCAACATACATCCTTTCCTCAAACCGGAAGACGCATAAAGTTGTCAGAAAGAACTCACTTCCCCTAGGCTCACGAGCTAGATCTACCAAGCGTAACCTTTCTGGGGTATAGTTTCGAATCGTGCATGATTTTAAGACGTATTCGGAACGTGGACTCCTTTTCGTCTCTTTCGGGTAAGCAATGAAAGTTGAGTTTGTGTACCCTAACACGAGAGTTTGTTGGTGATTGAAATCTTCCCATTTCATGTTTTGATAATTGCTTTCGGTAGTTGATTTCTCGACTACGGTCTGCGACTGCACATGATCATAACCGTTGGTAATTTTATTTTGATCAAGGGTGGTAGAGTGGGCCTTGACTGTGGGGTGAGTCTGCCCAACTAATCTCTTGGTCCAAGTATTCATATTCTTCGTGGTAAGATCGTCACATCAAATATACATTTCAAAGATCTCATTCGAAATAAATCTGTATATATATATAAGAACTGATCAATCTGTGAATTGAAAGTTGGACCAGACTGGAAAGATTGGATTTGGAGTACGGTTATTATGCACCTAGCTATGATTTTGAAGATTCGGAATACCGGAAACAGTTTTTGACTGGAACAGATATACATATATTACAATAAAATATAACATGAGAATTAAAAGGATCGATTTTCAATAGTTTTCACACTTAACAAATAACCAGGTACCCAACCGTATATAAAAATGACATTATCAGAGACAACATGGTTGACATTTGGAGCTGGCTCCGAAGGCTTACTGTTACAAGAGCATCAACGTCCTTACACCATTGTCGGTGATTTGTCCCTTGATCAACAAAGACCACAAATGATAACCTTCATTGGAGAGCAAACAAAATCACGAGTGCTGAGAAAAACTCGATTTGGATTCCGGGAACAAAAAGGGATTAGCGGCGAGGTGCAACTTCGAGTAGACTACGAAACAATCGGGGATCCAGAACCGGTTTTCTATGCAGACTGCGAGTTGCACAATCCATCACGCCCAATGACAGTAGCCACCGAGAATTACGGTGATATTACACCAAGGGCCCTTCCATTTCCACGGGACTTTGATTCTAAATTCCTCGCTTATCAAATTTATTCAAAGCTCCTATCGCCGTTCAGTACCGTGATTTGTCTCTTTGCAGACGATCTTGGAGGCCTAACTGGAATTTTGGATATCTTGGCGACTTGGTTGACAAGCTTGCCAGAGGCTCTTACTGACCTTCCAGCCTCGACGTATCCGAAGGTGTTGATCTTTAAAAGCACTGAAGAAGTGCCGAGTGCCCTTGAGTGGGAGAATGGAGCTACCAAGAAATTCCTGTTAGGCTTGAGTAAAGAAGTTGCAGGAAGACAAGGAGAAACTCCGAGAAAAAAGGACTTGAATGTATTGCTGGCAAAGCATTTTAGCGGCCTGCATGTTTTAAGTCTTCCAGTACTGACATCTTCGCAAAGAACTTGGACGCCTGTAAGGGATCGTCTCCTCCAAGAATCTGCAGATATACAGAAGCTCCGCAACAATCACCAAGTCGCATTTTCGATCCGCCACTTCAAAGCTTTTTTCCACTTTGCAATTAGTCACTTTTGCTCAAATAAAGACTCGGCTTTCAGTTTTATAGAGGCATCTAGGTTTTCAAATCCCGTATCAGAACATTTTCTTGCTCATCTGACTGCATTCTTACAAAATGTTGATAGAAAACAGTTATTAAATTTCGGGGTCCCGATTATTGCTTCTGCGCTAGTCTTTGATAGTTATCCTCCTGGAATGCATGGTATTGTTATCAAAACTCTCTCGCAAGAATTACTTACTGACAGCTACCAGCATTTCATCCTTTACTGGTTTTTCGGAAGTTCTTTTACCAGACTTGTCTCAAAATTGACCCTTTCAAATACCCTCAATTGACCAAAGGTATCGAAACGGCGTTTTGCCAGTATGCCGTCAATGTAGTCAGTTCAAGCGATGAAGGGTCGGTTCATAAAAATACACTCTCTCGATTCAATAACGAATGGAAAGACATTTACAGCAACACTACCTGCTTCTGCTGTATGGCTCGAAGACCAGAAAACACCATGACTTGTCGCCACGCAATATGCGACGAGTGTACAATATCGGTAGGAAAGGAACTCGAATCGCATGCTTGGACTTTTCTGATTCCGCACTGCATCTTTTGTGGAAAGGCAAACGACAGAAAATTTCGTCTTAAACCAAAGACAGCTGGTGTAAGGTCAATTATTGCGGAAGGTGGCGGAATAAAAGGAATCATCCCTTTGTCGTTTCTTAAAGAACTAGAAACCGCCATCGGACTCCCCACTAGTATTCATGAGCACTTTGACTTGGCTTTTGGGAGCAGTTCAGGTTCACCATCACCTATTTCCAACTTCAATATGCATGCTGACCGTTTACAGGTGCGTTGGTTATATTGGGATTGTTCTTCAACAAATGGACTGTAGATAAATGCTTGACACATTTCCAAGAGTTTTCGCAACTCATATTCCAGAGGAGGATTCATTTTGGTCGAAGCCTTCCGGGATTGAAATATTTGAATCGGGTTGTCGAAGGGATTCTATCACTTGCGGCAGATAGCCGCTACAGCTCCGCAGGAATTAACAAAGCCTTGCAAGAATCATTTGGGATGGAGTCCTCCCTGTTCGAAGCTAATTCCGGAGTCAAGATAGGGGTCATTGCTACAACCACAGATGATTGTTCCACGTGCATTTTTACAAATTACAATGGACATGAAACTAGGTCTGAGAGTTGCGGTTTGTACCACGTGCGAATATTTCCACATGATAGCTGACATATTTAACTCAGGATACCGTATGATTCGACCTGAAGATAAAAAAAAGGAACTATTTGCATGGCAAGCGTAAGTCACAAAAAGATTTATAGTATACATTTACTGACTTTTAAAGAGCACGGGCTAGTTCTGCGGCGCCACCGTAAGTTTTAAAATCTGATGTATATATATATGAAACTGACCATTGTAGTTACTTTAGATCTTTTGGTGGCTACCAGGATGGTGGTCTTGGCGGGCATAATAATCCGATAAATTTAGCCATTTGGGAACAAGATATGATTTGGAACCGATCCAAGAAGCAGCCTGACATTGTAGTCTCTCTCGGTACAGGCTTCATACAAACTACCAAAGAAGCCGAGGAAAACTCTCAACAGATTTCTTTTTTCAATTCTCGCTGCGTCCCTCGACTATTTGCCTCATTCTTGAACCTCTTCGTGGGAGAGAGTAGATGGCGAGAGCTGTGCAACACTCTATCCCCTCAGGTACGGGATAGGTACCATCGTCTCAATGTCGAATTTTCGGGGTCTGAGCCAGCACTCGATGATACACAGGTTATACCAGGTCTCCGTCAACATGTGCAGTGGCACGTTTCAGCCAACAACGAAATCAAACAATGTGCCGATAACCTTCTAGCATCTTTGTTTTACATTGAGCTCGATGGACTGCCTATATTTGACCGTGCCCTTTTCGTGTGTCAAGGACGCATACTTTGTCGATTGGGTCCATCTAGCAATGGACTTCAAGTGCTTGCAGCTCGTTTGAGGGAGAGAAGGGCTAAGTTTCACCTCGACTTTCATCGTTCAGTCTTTGCAATCGATTCGGACATGATTATAGACATTGAAGCCGGAAAGCCATTTTCAAAAACTATAATATTTAGAGCGAGGTCATTGGCGGATTCGCTTGACGTCAAAATCGACGGTGTAGTGTCAAGACAACGAAGTATTAGTAATTGTCCGTATGTAATTGAAACATTGATCAAAGATCAGGGATTGGATTGCGAATTTGGATGCAGAGGTATCAAAAGGAATAATGATTTCCGAAATGACCGGTTTCCAAAAAGAATAAGGCGTTTGGAGTAAATTAATTTAATGTTAAATGGTTTATCATTTGTGCGGATTTTAGAATAATTAAAAAGACTTCGTGAACTTTGCCTCTCTTGAGATTCAATAAATCATGTGACCTATTGTCAAAAAAAGATACCATACTCGTCGTGAGTGCGTGTTCTAGATCATCAATATTTGAAATTGGATAATGGATAATAATGTAGTGTAAGAGGTCTAACGTTATGGTAGAGTCTTTAGGTGATGCTGTATCGGCAGTGATAGTTGAGAATGTCATTATAGATCAAGTATCACGACAGCATGCTAGATGCAGAGAGGGAAATTGTAAGATTTTCATTCAATTTGATATGTACGGGAGTGTGTGACTTGTGATTGAGGCTGCCCTGTGGATTGCACTCTCTACACTAAATCTAGAACCCGAGCAAGATATTGCGCTTCTTCCCGACCTCAACTAAGCCCAAGTACAGAACACCCAACCTGTATGTAGGCAGTTAGAGAGTAGAATTGCCAATTAACATAGGAACTCACGATCAAATCCAATTTTCGCCATCCTGATTCTGGTTGCTCCTTATAACAGGATCGGGCTCAGAGTACTGAGCAACTTTTCCTTCTTGCACATCAAGGAGGATATTTTCAAACCTTTGTGCACTTAGTGTGGTTTGCTGGAAAAAAGCTTTTGCGGCAACATTTATCCTTCGGTACCGACGAAGTCGGTCCCTGCCAACTTGTATGTCATGTCGCAGCGATTGATTTTCCTTTCGAAGCATTTCATTTTCTATCTCTAATGAAGAAACCAAGCCAGAGCCAGGAGTCAAAGGAAGTGGCTTACTGACTGGTCTTTCGTTCGCCTTCACGAAGGTTAACGGTTGAAGCAGATATTTGTTCATATTTCGATGATGTTTGAATTTTCAGGCTCAGGCTGCAGATATACAGGGTAGGGTGTAAAGCTAATCTTTAATAAGTGGTCTATCGACAATCACAATCCCGGTTTTGGTATCCTGGATAGGACTACCCCGCATCTTTGAACCGAGAAACCCCGCCCCGCCCCCCCACATTCCATACACAGGTTCAATTCAGCCCTGGGAAGAGGTTTCTATTAGCAAAACTGTTACTATTCCAGGTCCCGTTTAAGAGAAAAATATTTACTGGTAGATTTATATTGAAAGATTCCTCCTAGCAAAACTTTTACTGAATCCCGAATCCTGTTGGTTCCGATAAAATATTCACTGGTAGATTTCCATTGAAAGATTTCTACTAGCAAAACTTTTACTGAATCCCGAATCCTGTTAGTTCCGATAAAATATTCACTGGTAGATTTCCATTGAAAGATTTCTACTAGTAAAACTTTATTGGATCCAATATTCCGAGAAAAATACTTACTGGCAGATTTGTATTGAAAGATTTCTACTAGCAATATTTTTCGTAAAACAGTTTAATTCGAAGTTCCGTAATTCCTGCAAGATCTCTACTGAAAGATTTCTACTAGAAGATTTCTACCGAGAGACATCTATCAACGGATACCTACTAGAAAATCTTACTTTATCGAACTTGGATATATTAAAGTTACCGGCAAAATTCTAGAACGGAATTTGGAATTTGGAATTCTTCTTCAAATCAATTTCTACTACAAGATCTCTACTACGAGTAGTCTCAAGTGCATACGCAAGAACCATGTCACAAGAAACCCCGAATAATGGAAAATTGGTGTTGATCGGAACCGCAAAAGTCGGTGTCTTCTGCTCTAAAGCTGAGGGGAGCAAAGAAGTGAGCCGAGGAATCGTGGAAGGATTGAAACGAACATATCGCGAACAAAGTTATAAAGATCACGACAACTCTAGTTACATTCCAGTTCTCTTAAACGAAACAGAATTAAAGAAGATTTCAGAATCTGACAGCAAAGATTTCCAACAGCTCAACAATTTAACGATTCATGCAAGATACTCCGATGGTGAAGTGTATTGTAACGTCAGAAACAGCCAAAAATTGAATGACGAGAAAGGGATGTCCGACTGGAAAGAAAAGCTAAGCCATTGCAAGAGAATCAGTTTGGATCAATTACTTAAACGTGAAGATATCACAGAACTACTCGACCACCTTCTGTCAATACCGGGTCTATGGACAGGGTTAGAGTTGGGAAATATTCAGAAGAATTTAGCCTTACGCTGTGATGAGGAGATTACGCGATATCTAGGACATATTCGGTCAGTTTGGGAGAAAGTGACTCTGGGTGATGGAAAAATTCAAAGGGCGGCAGATGTAAAGACAGTCCGACTCCTGCAACTTCGGGTCCCTTTTTTGAGTCGCAGTGATGGGGAATTTGTGAAATCCGAAATGGCATCCGGCAAATTATTTCCCAAGATAGTTGACCCCAAAACAAGAAAAGATATATTAGAGGCCATATTGAAAGTGGATTGTTTGATACCAAGTCTCAAAACGATGCATGAGAACCTCAAATACTTGGAAGTTGGTGCAAAAGTATTGAAAACTCTCCTCATCGCGAAGAGCCCACGCCTAACCATACACAATGCCCTACGTTCGGCTTGGACCTATAATGATGAGATTCTTGTTGATAATAAGGATAAAAAGGCATTTATCAAAGCAAACCATTCGGATGGATCCGCATGGGACATTATTTACAAGCAAGTTTGGATTTTTGCACTTAGAAATTTCTCTGAGTTAGGAGGACGCGCGCCTAGAAAGGAGAATAGACTGCCGTCATACCAGCCCATAATGAACCCGGTGCTGCAATATGAGCTTGTAAAGTTCGCGAAGGACTCGGGGATCAATACGAGGAAGATTGACAGTACGCTAGAGAGCGATCCTAGACACACTCATACGCAGGAAAAAATTGAAAGCGTAACCGCTAGCTTTGTGAAAGATCCACCAATCATCAACTCGAATGATTTCTTCCCACCAATGGACTTGAGTCGCCGATGGGGTGTTCCTTTTGCAAAAAACTATGCCACAGGGAAGGAAGACTTCTACCTTTACAAGCTTTCCAAGACATCATGTGCAAAAGACGATATGCCTAACCATTTATTCATTTTAGATGATTTCATCTCCTCGTTCTTTGGAAAAACACCTCATTTTGAAGCTGGTCAGATCGAGAACTCTAAGAAACAAAGAACTTACGGTTTAAAGGCTCAAATTAACACCGTCAAAAGCTCGTCTTTCTCTTCGATTCATGAACATGACGGCCGTTCATCTCTTTCCGTTGCTCCCAGGGACCAAAATATCCTTCAATCTACCATATTTCCCAAGACATCTCAATCGGAAAACGCAAGTCCAAAGGAAAGATTAGACTTTGTGTTTGACTCATCGACTGTATCTTCTGGTGGACCAAAAAATACCACAACGGAGCAAAATCGATTCCAAATCGAGTGGATGAACAAAGGTTCCAATCCAGAGATAGATCCAAACATTACATCAACAATAAACAAAGAACTACTAGGTCATCTTGAGCAGATAAAAACAAGTAGTGATAGCCAACTTGGTATTCAAGGGACCGGTATTCATGAGGGTGGAGGCGATTTCATGAGAAAACCTTCCATTATTCAAATACCAAAGCGGAATCTGCCTGAAGGTATGGAACAGGAAAATATTAAAGGGAAAGGAAAGGAAATATTTGATTCAAAGGGTTTGGCGCTGGCCACAGAGAGATTTCAAAGATATCGATCGCCAGTTATATCGATAGCATCGGAAACATCTTCATCAGATACTGATAGTATGATCTTAAAGCATAGATTAACTTATGGTGCAAGAACTCCTAATTTAGACATTGGAACCATCACATGGAAGCCAGAAGAGAGCCCTAATCCACACTTAAGATCACCAGGACTACCGGATGTCTTACCAGTCGCATCATCACTCGGACAGGTGGTTAGCTCCAGCTACAATCAATCAGTTCCCCAGTCAGACGCTCGCAGTCAAGGTATGAAGGACGTAGCACTGTTGACGTCGGAAAGAGCTCGGTCACCCGCATTAACAATAGCTCTACCTAGTCTATCTCCGAACCATAAGATAGATTACCAATATCAGTCACTGGAGAAGAGATTCAGCCAGCGACCTGTGATCATGCAACCAAAACTACAAAGTTATCCTCCAGTAGAGGAACACGATCATGCTGCTTATTTGTCCAGGCAGCAAACAGGCTCGGTAGTTTCTCATACTTCCACAATCGAACAGAAAGCCATCACTGATGATGAATGGAGGCCTGAAACCCCACAGCGATCACCAATAATGTCAATGATAGGCACTAATACAATCCTGTGGCAAGATTATGTAGATTCCGAGAGGCTTGCTACAGTGCAGCCAACAATGTCTACGACAAGGAAAGAGATCACCATCAACCCTCAATGCATGAAACATCTTACACAGGATCCAAGCAATAGATCTGAGCCTTTAGATTTGCGGTCTCCTGTGCAGCTAATTAATTACACAACACAACAATACAAAAGTCTCACCGAGTTTGCCAATTTGAACACATCAGAGACAAGCCTTTTAGCCAAGCCCCAAGGAGACGACCAGGCGATGGACTACGAGCCAACAAATACCCTAGTCTTATCATCACTGTCAAATCGAGTACCTAACATGATTGATGAAGATGAAAACATGGAGGATATATCATCAATTGGTTTGCCAATGGAACTTCCCAAAGAAGCAAGGAGATCAATTCCAATAGCTGCAACATTCAGTGAGGAAGAGGATGAACCTATGGAGGACCCAAAACCAGCTGAACTATCTGTCAGTGTTGAAGAAGAGGCGATAGTACAAGAAACATCAACAGTTCGTTTGGAAACAGAACTTCCAAAAGAACCTAGAAGATCAATGCCTATTCCCCTCCCTTCAGAAATGACACCGACTGCATTTGTTGACGCAAAAAGTAACAATTCAGATGAGGATACTTCAGTAAGTTATGATAATACTGATATTTGATTCAGTTCACTAACTTTCGCAGGAACGGACAGAAGAAAAAAATGCGAATGAGTCTATATTTACCCCATCAATATTACTCCCAGATAATAAAAGGGCGCTGGTTGTTTTTAATGCCCCAGTCCAAGGAGTCCCCGAAAGCCCAATCTCCGAATCTTCAAACAACAGTTCAATCCCTTCTAAATTGTGGATCAAAATAAATGAGTTTAATGGAATGAGAAGTCAACAACGGACTTTCGAGACATTGAAGGACATTGAGTTTTATCTCAATAGGCGTCATGATTGGGCATTATTGATTGATACCCCTAGCTCTAGAGGCTGGAAAACCATTTCCACTAAGCATTTTCTCAAGCATATTAAAACAAGAAGTACCGCTAGTGATACGTACTATTGTTTCCAACGTCAACATTACGAAAAGATAAAAAGCCAATCAAGAGGTAAAGTTTTCAAGCATTCAGGAAGGAAAGAGTCTAGCAATGCAAAATCTGAAGACATGAAGACAAAGAGACATGCCTTTCTGGATAGAAGAAAGGATTTAGACAAGATTATTACAAAGAAACAGCAACCAAAAGACGTAAAATGGGTGAAAGCAAGTCAGCCATCAAGAACGCAAATACAGTCAGAGGAAAACAGGGATTCTGAGCAACCAGAAGGCGCAAATTCCTTGAAAGAAAAAGAGAAGGAGAAAGAAGAGGAAAACATCCTATTACAAGAAAGAAAACAGGATGAAATTATCTCCGAACAAACGGAACATACAGAATCGGCCTTCATAAACTCAAAGCAAGAAACGTCTTCAGAGCCACTAGAAACAATTCCAATAAATTCTAAAGAGATATTGAAGTCAGAAAAGTTCAAGCCCAATTACATACCGGAAGAAAAAAAGCAGTCAAATGAAAAGGAGCCGCCAAACGAAGTAAAACCAACTGTCATCCGATCTGACGAATTTGATCGTTCAAAGTTATCAGAGATTTCAGATATTGCAAGTAATATCAAGAGGAAACATTCTCCAGCTCTTGATCATATTAAAAATGGTATAAGAAAGAGGGAGCTTCCAGAATCTGGAATTTCAAAGATGAGGAAACTTTCAGAAGGTCGCAAGCTTGCAACAGCCCCTGGTATAATAAAGCCTCGTCCTAGTCCTATTTTTCTAAAGAGGACAACTACAAATGAAAGATCACAAGCACTGCTGAGCGCAAATGAAATAGAGAGTGGAGGACCTCGAGGGTCACCGGAGCTATTTCCCGTCGAAGATTGAGGACTGACTTAAATCTTAAGAATTCTTTCGGCTAAGGCACACAGTCATCTCTATATCAATATTTTGGTGCCTTAGTCTTTCATCTCAATGTTTCAAGTGTAAATAGTAAAAGTTAGATTGGGTATAAACTACAAAAATCAGTGGGTAAATTAGACGTCCTAACCTTGAACCCCAGCCAACGAATAATTGTTGGTCACTGCTTTGATCCCTAATGCGCCCTGAGTGCCTGCTATATTTTCGATGGTCCTTACGATACTCTCTATCGAAACCCTACATGCTACAACCCGTGAAATAATTAAACGTGAACCCGAGATCCTGACGACGACCTTTCACGCGATGACCTGAACTCTGGTATTTCTCTCATGAGGGATCTTGAGATCATTTCGTCTTTGATTCGGGAGATGCCTCGGCGGGGGTTCGAGTGACCGGCTTCACCCAGATATTTCCTGGGCCTTGACATCCTTTCCGAACCCTCTTCATCATCATTTGGAACATCATATGGGTTTAAAAACGTCCGCCCTCGGTCTAGTGCTGAATTTGTCCGTTTGATACCCCGGGTATAACTCGAAGAGCTAACAGGCATTGGAGGCGAGCTCATGGTGGAGGGAGCTGAATTAGTAACTGGAGGAGAGGTTGCGGCAGGTACGAATGAAGTTGCGGATTGTGCAGTGGAAGGTGGGGGAGTATATCGTGTAGACGAAGTAAGCCCTGTTGCCATAGCTTCGTTGTGTGTTCTGTAATCTCCAGGGCCTGTACTTATGACATTCTAAGCATGTTGTTAGCGCAAAAATTTCTTTCGTAACATGGAATCAAATCGCGTACGTCATTGCCTGAGAGCACAGGCAGGGAGAAAGACTCTTCGGAACTGTAAATACACGTCTGTTCGTCGTTTTGAACAATAACCCAGACCCTAGTTCCTGGACACAACACAGCTAGCTCATCCCCTTTCTTCATGACAGTCTGAGTTCGGTCGTGGCAAGCCCGCTTTCGTCTACGTTCATCACCAACAATTGGCGTCAATTTCCTGGTATATTTGGGCATTCTGGAAATATGAAAAGAATTGATATATTTCTGCAAATCAGAGAGTCAAGAAACTGATTTCGAAAGTTCGAAGAATTGGCTTTCGAATATCCGAAATACCGTTCGACTCTTTAAATGTAGTCAAGTGTTGTCGGTAGGTAGTCAAAAATAGAGTTCGTAAAGCCGCGCGCGTTACAACATGACTAACCATAGAGTTGCAGGCGCTTATGCAGCCCATCACTTGTTCCCGAAAGCCGAACTTCAAAATACGGGAGTTGGTTGAACCATCATCATGGCTGCCGCTAGATCTTTACTTCGGGATTTACCCATGGTCCCTTTCGAGTGTCAAGAAAAAAACACTTATAATCTCATTTCATGGAAGGTTATCTCAATCACTTAAACAAAAAATTATCATCATCATTTCGTTATGAACTTGACACAGTGGTACGCAATCTCTTTGGCCGCAACAGTGGTTCTCCTAATCATTTATCGAATTGGGTACATCAGTTCTACCTTCCTTATAGCACGGTTCCAGGTGTTAGCTTTGAGGCATTTCATATATCCCTTACTTGTTCAACGTAGATATTGGACTGGTGTCACGAGATTGCAAGGCTTACTCGTCGGGGGATATCTAGCTATCAATGGCTTTTGTATGGGCCTTGGTGTAAAGACCATGTCCGACGTTATCTCTCGTGCGGGGATCATGGCCTCAGTCAATATTGTGCCGCTATTTTTGGGTGGGCGGACTAACACGTTGGCGAATTTCATCGGCATCTCCATCCACTCTTATTATATAGCACATCACTGGATTGGTCGAGTGGTCATTGTTCAAAGTCTTTTGCATGTTGGATTTGCCATAGCTGCTGGTCAGCCATGGACCTTCAACTCATCTCAGATTTCTGGAATTTCTGTAAGTAAATAAAGTCTTGTGTGTCCCTCTCTCTAACCCATTCATAGGCTGCATCTGCATTGTCCCTCTTGCTAATTACATCGATGTTCTTTTTGCGGAGATTGATGTTTGAAGTATTCCTCAAGATACATTTTCTATTAGCTTTTATCGTTATTATTGCCCTGATGGAACACGTGGCACACCTTGGTTTAACTCGAAGTATGTTTCCGATAATTGCATTATCCTTGTGGTCTTTGAATGCCATAATGCGGTGGGGGAAGATGTTTTACGATAACGTTGGTGGTGTCGGTAGTTCCTTAACACCGCAAGCAGATATTTTCCACTATTATGACGACTCGAAAACGAGAACTGTCAGTGCAATAAGACTGACGGTCCTACTTAAAAGGCCTATGAAAATATACCCAGGTCAATACATGTATTTGTTTCTGTCGGATATGGGTGTTCGTCGACGTTTCCAAGCACATCCATTCGTGATTGCATGGTGGGACGATTCCATGAAGGCTACTAAACTTTCCTTCTTGATTGAGCCTAGCAATGGCCTGACCTCAGATTTGGTTGGACGGGGCTCACTTCGTAGGGTTGTGATGGATGGGCCTTATGGAAAAGATCTAAGATTGGAGGATTTCGAAAATGTTATCCTTGTAGCAAAGGGAATCGGAATCGCCGGAATAATTCCATACGTTAGGAGTTTAACTTATCGTAGGGTAAATAAGGATAAAAGTCACGAGTCATACAGACGAGGTCTTATTACAAGGAAAATCGATCTGTATTGGATCCTTGAAGACAATTGCCAGGAAGACTGGATATCGGATTGGCTTGTGGATCTGCAAATGAGAGACTCGGAGAAGGTATGTCACCCGTGCCTGACGTATGCTGAAAGAAATGCTGACCTACTGCTGCAGATATTCCTTAATTGCATGTGTTTTTATCCACACAAGATAATGAAACCCCCCCCAATCGTGCAAGATCCCCATTGGAGATTTGTAGAGCAACAACAACCAATCCCAATAATTGAAGGATTCATAACCAAACAGGTACAGAGATCTGCTGGGAGGTCTAAAGTCGCCGGTATGCCTAACAATCCACCCGTATTCATCATGAATTCAAGCTCAATCTAATTTAGTTTGTGGAACATCTGGATTCACTCATGTACTCCGCAACATTGTAATCGAAACACTGAAGGAGTATGATGATGTTGAGTATGCTGAAGTTGAGTATCAACCACATGGAGTGCACCACATTCACTCGGGAGTCACTTCTAAAGCCTGGGATCAAATTGAAATGGAGGCCATAAAGTTTCCTTCACGATTCAATACTAGAGGTCGACGTCTGCAGCGGCCACAACTTGAGTACACAAATAGTTATACACGCTCCAGAAAAAGATCTATTAGAAAATCTCCAAGGAACGACAGGTTAATCGAATGGAGATCAGGAGCATCAAATCAACTCACAACTTTGGAAGAGGCAGATGAGAAGCCAGATGAGAAGCCAGATGAGGTTCAAGATTGGAAAAAGATGGATGTGAGGGAAATTGTTTAACTGTACATTCAAAGATGACGGACTCTGGTGTCTAGCTTCACCTGATTAAGAGTCCTATTGGTTTATAGTGAATAACTAAAATAGTAACAAAATAAATGTTCCACAATTAATTGCGGGTGAGGTTACTGCCTCCCCACTCTAGCATATTTCGAGGGCGCTCGTGCGAAAGTGAGGAGGCACTACCCACATTCACTGCTTTACTCCACTATAACTCTATTAATGCAACATTTGAAAGCCCAATCACCAGCTGTTTCCAGACACCGGAGGTGTTTTTTGTGGTAGTTTGATTGGTCAATCTATTAATGTTCGGTTAGAAAGGTTCCTTCTTCCAAGCTTCCCATCCCTGTCACATAATTTATTCTTTATCTCCATTGATGGGAAAGTATCATTGGTCAGATACTTGTAGACTAACAACACAAAGATCTAACTTGATACTGATGACTGGTTTACCGTAATCCGTTTACCGTCCACGGTATCTTGTTTGTAGTATGACTTACCATGTTATATAACAAGATGTATGACCCTAAGAATATCGAAATGTTAAAAATCCAAGCATTACACAATCACAAATACAGAATCAAAAAACACAAGAAACCTTGATACAGACGTGAGTATAGTATCTTCTATCATCCTGACATTCATTTAACAAAAATCAACAGAAACATGTGCCTCTTCCCATTTTTCTCTTTCAGAAGGGCAGACAAGGTCATCTACCATGATGACTTACCAGCATATCGGCCCATCGATCAAGAACCAAGCCCACCTTCTACAACTCGGTCGTACAAATACACCTTTGACATTCCATCACCTGGAACCATGAATATCACTGCAAGAAATGATGGTACTTTGATTTTTCACCATATTCCTACCGCCAAGACTGGTTTCTCACACGGAGGTGTTACGGGAGGGTTTGATGGTGGGGACAATGTCACTGGTTTGAGTGCTGAAGCGAGACAAGAGAAGTTGGACCAAACAAAGTTGAGACTTCAAGAAGCAAGAGCCAAATTCCAAGAGTCAATGGACCGCCTAAACCAAGAATTAACTCTTGTGAGGGATGATGACTCTGCGACTCTGTTAGATAATGAGGATGCGGGAAGTTCAATTAGGGATGAAATCCCTTTTGAGGACAATGATTGTAAGGAACTGGTCAAGATTTAAGATACTTGGCCTCCACAGTGTATTTAGAAACGATATAGTTTGACGAAATTTTAATAGACTCATAATCTCATCACATTTCTTTTCTTCAAAAAATGTTCGTATTCAACTCTCATATTCCAAACTTGTACATTCCATGATTGCAATCTGACACTGTTGATACTGCTCAGCTACCTGTTTGTATTCCTCCTTGATCTTATCCGTTGACTTGGGTTCATCCACCACTTTTTTTTAGTGATAACCACATCTTCCACCTTGATTTCGCCGGCCATCTTAGTATCATCTACCAGTCTACTTTCGCTTCCAACCATGCCATCGCTCAACGATTTGCTCTCATCTACCATCTCAACATCATCTGCCATTCTACTCTCATCCACCTCTTTATCATCAGTAGCCAACTTGCTTCTATCTACCATCACACTATCGTGCAATTTTCCAGTCTCTTCCAAAGTCTTAATATCGTCTATTATTGTAGGTCCATGCGATATCTCACTGATTTGTGTTTTGATTTTGTCGGAATTTTCAGCCAACATATTGTCCAACCATTCCTCTGCATGATGAAATGCCCCATTCGAATTTTTTATCCATTTGAGAAGATATTTTTGTACCGCAGAATGTCTGACTTTCATTCCATCGAGAAGCTTTCCAAATTCCATTCCTTGATCAAGAGATTCAGAGTCTAGTTCTGTCAATTCCGTGTCTGGGCTGGTATAGGCATGGAACATACTTTTTGCCTGTTCCTCGTCAATGTACGTGAATTTGACAGCTTCATCCACTCGACCTTCACGAAGCAGTTCCGGACAGAAATCATGAAGTTCTTGGAAATAGTTGGTTGTCATGATAATGATGCTCCCCTCGAGAGATGTCAGACCATCAAGCATATTCAAAAAGGTTGCCAACGAAATTCCTTCTTTATTCGACTCGGGTTTATAATCTTCAAACGTACTCGGCTTGATGTCTTCGAAAACAATCATTGACGACTCAGGAATGCGGTGCAATATCATCTTTAGATCTTCCTCGTTCTGTTTCTGCAAGTTGACCAAACACACATTAAGCTGATAGCGATGAGCCAAACTCGTAATCGTACTTGTTTTTCCTGTACCTGACTCTCCATGAAATAGACACACAAGTTTGTGCTTGTATCCCAGCTCTTCGTATAGCTTCTTGTCCTCATCTTTCTGCGAATAGAAAGTGTCAAATTTGAGGACAATTCTCTCCTTCACAGTCTTATCCATGAATACATGCTTGAGGGGGCGACTGGGGATTTTCTTTATTGGCGTCCAATGTTCATTCTTGAAGCGACGTGCCCATATATCTGATGGTTCGAAGAATTGAGTCTTCTTTTCTTTTGAGTTGTCTTTGGTAAGGAGTTGAGAATCGGCAGAATCGCAGAGAAGTTTCTGGATTCCCTTTTTAGGGAAAAACCCATAGCAATTGACAATCAGACTCTGTGTGCTTTCTTGAGATTGGTTCTTAGATCTGGTATCAGATTTTGTGCCTGACTGAGCATGAGTCACTCGATAGCGCCAAAACTGGTATCGAAAGTCATGGTCGCCGTATCCGATATAGTAATCCGGCGTTGGCTTCAGATCCAAATTGTCTCTGGCAGATAGCTTATTATCAAGTGATGACATCGTGATATTATAGGAGGTTATTGAAACGTTCTTAAGAATCCACACAGAAACTGATCTGAACAGGTCGTCTCCGTCTTCAATTCGAGCCGTACAATATGGCGGGTAGGTATAAAGAATAGCAACACATATACTCAATATAGTAGATATCACTACTAGATACTTCATTGGCACCCATTCTGATATGAATTGATACAGAATTGTGACAATATCAAGATAAACATAAAATTTCGATTGAAATGTTCGAAGGAGTAGCGGGAGAGAGGATGTGAGAATTTGTAACGAATCGAAGGGGTTTTCGTATGTTGAGTTATACATGGCTTAACGATAGTAATCGGGAGAGCTTGAGTTGGATAATGAATTTCTTAAACGTCTATCGTGAGAGACAGTAGAATCGCGTAGTCAAATCGTGGAAGAGATCTATGAGAACAAATAGTTCACTATGGATCGGAATACGAGAATTTGAGAAAGAGGTGGCCGATAGGATAACTGTAGGTCTAAGAATTCTACACGAGGAACAATCCAATGAATTACATTAAGGAAATTCTTCCATCGCTACATGACTGCGTGGTGGCTACCAGCCCCCCGGACCCACGGATATATTAAGCGACACTTTCAAGCTCGATATTGACATCGATTTAACCCATACATTTTCTTGCCTTCACTTTAATCTAGTCTTATTCAAGTAATATCGATATGCCAGTCCAGATACGACTCGGGTATCATTTTCCGTACGTTCACTGAAACTTAAAGTAAGCAGGACTTGGAAACGATTCAATATTATGAGTGTTCGATAGATTGAAGTTACTCTCATTCTTTCAGATTTCTATTTGCCTAAGTTAGACAACAATACTTCGTATTCATCATTCTTGTCGTCGAAGGAAGTCATCTACAAACCAACTTTTGAGAATACTTAGTCTCGTAAGTTTGTTTCGAACCTTTTCGATTGACCTGACTGACGCTTGGATAGAGACATGGCTTGCTCTGAGCTTTTCGAATTTCCTGCCCCGATGGCATTTCACTATCTCCATCATGGATACCGGGTTGGGTTGATTCCGAGTTGTTTGATATTGAGAAGTATTGATTGAACTGTAGGTATATCACATCATCCAACGAATTAATTCACACAAGAAGTAGGGTACCAACGGCCCGGAGTTTCGAGTGGTCTTCCGAAATGCCAGTGTCGTGTGGCTACTGGAGGGCAGAGAACTCGTATCTTTTTCTCAACGTGTTGAGGCTTTGAGCTGCATATATTGTTTCTGTGGAAACTTGATTGGTTAATGATAAATTAATGATGGCAAGATGATAAGACGCGGATAGTAGCAGAAGCCGCATAAGTGATCATCATCTTAGTTTGTAGGCATCATATGGTGATATTCCTCTTACTTTGGGCTTGGAGCATTTAATTGCAAAATTTGTCATCAATTTTGTAACATGGTCTGTATCCAGGTAGTTTATATTCCATGTAAATGGAAGGTGATAGTGATGTATCTAGTCGCCGTGTGAAATCTAGTTCGAATACACAGCTGCAGAATCAATACAACAAGCTCTAACCAGCATTCGTAGATCAATTGTGATAACCAATGGAGCCAACCGTGGGCGTTATGCATTAGATTCTAGCATCGTGGATTGTACCCCAATCAGTCGTAGCACATGAAAAGAGTGCAATAATTCGCGTGTTTGCAATCATGTCTAACCGGGGCACAGACTTCCGTTCCATATAATAGAATGCAATATCCAGGGTCCTGAAGCTTACTACGTATTTTTCTAATAAGAGCTAACCATTTTGGTAAACTCTTTGCAATATAACAGAAAGTGGGTTGTGCTTAGTGAATGCGGAGATTGTAAGGATCATACAACTCATACCCAATTGACTAAACCATTTTCGTAAACTCATTGCAATATGACAGAAAGTGAGTCGTGCTTAGTCAATGCGGAGATTGTGAGGATTATACAGCTTATACCCAATTGACTAGACTATTTTCGTAAACTCGTTGCAGGTATGACGATAAGTGAAAATCAGCTTTTTGGTTTGTACATCAAAATAAGAAACTATTGGTGAATGGCAGACTATAGGCTCGCAAAATCTGTGTTGACACAGGTATGAAATGCCCTTCATGCAAACCATTCATTTTGCGCAAACAACATTAAGGTTCTTTCTTTCATACTCTTCTCTTTCTCACCATGAGTACTAGAATCGCTTTTCTTGGAGACAGGAATGTTGGAAAGACTGCCATGGCTTCTCATATGCTTCAACTAGATTACATTGTGAGCATTCAATCTCCTTGCATCTTCAGTCGCAGTTTGCTTGTGAACTAACATCCCAAAAGTCGATTGATTCCCAAGAATTGTATGCGAGTACTCGAGAAATTTCAACCATTGTGCAACTTGACGAACTTCTCGAGAAAAGCCCTGATTGGGCTGAGTGTTTGGTGATGGTGTACAACATCGGTTCGCTAAAAACATTTGACGTGGGAACAAAACTCTTCACACATGCCTTGGGATATCGAAATCCCCGAGTAGCAATAATGGTTGGAATTGTGGATGACGCAAACGAAAGAATTGTGAATCAGAATGATGTTGAGCAATTTATGGAAGACTACAAAGGTTTCGACTGGCACTTCCTGGAAACATCAATTAGAGATTTCCAGTACTTATCTCAACCTCCCATTCAATCTTCGTTTTTTCTCGACCATTACTGTTCGTTCATCAGAAGGGATCTAAAGGATGGAAACGTGGTTGATTCTGAGGTCACAGTGGAAAGTTCCTTATACTGGAGCTCTCTGCCAATACCAAAGATTCCATTTGGAGTGCCATCTGGCCATTCATTGGACATATCCTCAAACGAAGAAAGCACAACCAAATCATCAAAGACGTCAATAGTAAGTGCGATGGGACCTTTTGCAACACAAGGACAGTTATGGGTGCTCTTGGATGCATTCATCAAAGAGGCTGTCGATGCAAGTTGGTACAACGTAGTGGATAATTTTATAGTTGAAGAAGATGCGCAAGACTGGACTGTAGATAAGGGAGTGGATGGGGATCATCTGGAAAAAGCGTTTCGTCCACCACATGCCTTTCAATTTCAATCTAATGGCGTGATTCAAACCACACCTGAACAAGAGGCGCCTCAGTTGAAGTCTGAATCCTACCTCGAGATTACGTTAGGATTCACAGGAAAAATCAAAGAATTGAAGAGCTGGTCGTTGGGAAATGCTAATTTGGACAGTACGCATAGGTTTGAGAGTTTCTTCCTGGAGGAGAACACTTTGGAGAATATTGGAGGACGTTTGAGAGTTAAGCTTCGGGGGCTGCGGGATTTGCTTTGCTGTTTATAATGATAAGTATTTGTGACAGCATCGTGTTACTAGTTTGATATAAAAGCCGAGAATCCATATTTGCATTATTATTGAAATCACTCTTTATCTAAATCGAATGAACTACTGCTAAAGAGCTCCCCTGGCTTTTGGCAGCGCTTCAGCTCTCATAGTAACCGACTTATCTCTTATAGGGTCTAACTGTCAAGAAAAAGATTGTAGTGCCAAAGTGAACGGTGAAAGTGAAGGTAGACTAGGAAGGTGTTTGGAAAATATTCTTGACTTGACAAAATATCAGAAGGATTGCGGTTGCGATTTTTCAGGCCTCGGATAGCAATACATTGAGTACATATCTGTGTATAACATTTGATTTGATAGATAATTTCGACTAATTAAGCGAGCGATTTGTTCTGATCAATCACAAGTGTTCCGTCAATATAAGTTATTTTGAAATTGGAAATCCCGAGGTTTCGGCCAATAAATTAGAGCAAGGGTATCTGATTGGTAGCCTCAAATGTTTTGACATTGTATTTATCTACTCGATTGAATAATGAAAGTGATACGATCATTACAAATAGCACCGGTCTCACAGAAACGCCATCCCATATTTCTCCTTGTTCTCATTATTTTTTCCTTCTCTTCTTTCTCAGATTTTACTTATGAAATTGCAGGAAATTAGCTTCTTTTCTACAGATGAAATAAAACATATCACTCTCTACACTCGTCGACAGGTACAAGCGTCCTATTTTCTTTCAAAATGACTTGTTGCCATCTCCATCACAATTTTGTACCTCATCAGTTCAACATTCATTCCATCAACACCAAGAGAACTCTACCATCTTTATCCAGCCTTTCTTCCGTCAACGCCAACAGAGCTCCATTAGCTCTACCCAGCATTCCTTCCATCAACGCCAACGGAACTCTAGTAGCTCTACCCAGCATTCCTTCCCTCGACACCAACGGAACTCTAGTAGCTCTACCCAGCCTTCCTTCCATCAACGCCAACGGAACTCTAGTAGCTCTACCCAGCCTTCCTTCCCTCAACACCAACAGAGCTCTAGTAGCTCTACCCAGCCTTCCTTCCATCAACGCCAACGGAACTCTACTACCTCTTTTATTCACTCAATCCCCTACACCATTCAACAATACAGAACTTCAAGCCCACAAGCGGCACCCGGTCGAACCTACAAAATATATGTGCCAACAATGCAGCAACTTCTTCCAAACCTCTCTTAGCCTGAAGAAACACGCGGTAGTACACCAAAAACATCGCTCGAAGAACTATAAGTGTCATCTTTGCAGTAAAAATTATCATAGAGAACACAGTTTGACGAAACACCTATCAATGCACCCAGATTATGCATCGATGGAACACAAATGTAGTTGGTGCGGGAAGGGCTTTGATGTACTTAAGAAACTCAGGCTCCACGAACTAGCACACCGAAACTATGCATCAGAGGCGTACAAGTGCAGTGCTTGCGGCAAACCTTTCAGATCAAGATCTGCATTGGATCACCATATATGTCATTCTTCACCCCCGTCCGCCACCAACAAGAAGGAATTTTCTTGCGATTCATGTTACATGTCTACAGATCACCAGCGCGCTTTGCACAGACATATACTGATTTCATGCCCTGCGCGTATGAACAAGGGTTTCATATTCAAAACATAAAAATAGGGTCTAAATAGGGTCATGAGTCTCTTTCACAGCTGTAACCAAACCGAGGGGAAATCATGGACAGCACACATCAGACAAGGGAATTGGCTCAATGTTCAACACCTTTTTTACTTTAAACTCTAGTTTGTAACTTTTAATGGGAGTTTAGAGTAAGAAATGACTTTGTATTATATATTCATCAGAGAAAAGTCGTGTTTTCAGTTGTTGACAGCTCATTCACATAGTCTTATGTGATTGCTAGTCTTATTAATTGCACGAGGGTCTTGAGTATCTCACAGCGTAGTTGTAGTGGTATAACCAATTGGCAAATATCTAATCAAGAATACGATCAGTGTCTCTTCCAATATCCTAAGATAATAATTTTGTACATACACTCACAAAATCCCAAATAACATGAAGGTCAAACGCTTCCCATGATCTCATCATCGCATACGCTCAAAATCTCTGCCGGACTTTCCTCCATAGATTTCCGATCTTCTCTCTCATGGTACTTCATATGTGCATCGAATCCTGCTTGAGTTTTAAATGGACAAATATTGCGATGCCATCTGCAATCGTGCCGAGCACACAGGAGATGATCTCGATTGATACGACTATGAGTGCTCATATGAGCCTTCAAAGTCCGTCTGGATGCAAGTGGCTTGATGTGACGTGGACAAGTAGTCCGTGGGCACAACAGGGAAGTCGTAGAAGAATTATTCTTCATATTAAGTGAAAGGTTATTCTCTGTGTTGGATGAGAACTTCTCAGATGTGTTTGGAGGATCTTCGAGAAGAAAAAAGTCGGGAAAATCTCCCATTGGTAAAAATATTCCAGTAATAGGATCCGGAAGAGAGAAATCCTGAAACTCTAGGCTTGGTGACATATTGCTAATGGCAGTAACATTGGATAAAGGATCTTGGAAAAGAAAGTTCCGAAAGTCCAGTGTTGGTGACGAAGCCGCAGCCATACTGAAAGTAGGATCGTTTGGCATGCTTGACTTTTGACATCCCTTCTCGTTATGACGGAAAAGCTCCCATTGACATCGAAATGGAACAGAAGAGCGTCTGCAACTCGGATTTTGGCAGCGATAATTTGATACATCTTTTCCCATACTTTGACACAATTCTTGTAGACTTCTTACCAAGTCTGATCTGGGGGGCAAATCATCTTCCTTACCATAAAGCATACCAATTATGCTCGTCCTCAACGTTGGCATAAATCTCGTCCCCAGTATCTGTTCAAAATGCATTTCCGGTGCATGTTTTTTGACCACTTCCCTTCGCGTGTTGCATAGTCTTTTGACTTCACTTCTAATCTTCATTTCACAGCCCTCTATTCGTGCATCTTCGATCCGCTTCTTCGCAGCAGTTATTTCAGGGTCCTTAGCAACAACCTCAACGAATTCCTTGGTTATTAGACCCAATGGTGTACCACGATTTGAGTTGAGGCTGCGAGCAAAGTTGATTTGTTGTGTACGTTGCTCTTGACCAACAGTTAGACTTTGTAAATCGATACCGGAATGAGATGCTAGATAGCTGTTTTGGAAAACTTTGTCATTCGAATGTCCGAGTATTTTGCCCCTTTCCGCCGATGTAACATGCTCTACACAAGTCAGAATGAGAGCAGCAAATCAAATGTTCAATAAACAAGACTCACGATTCAAAACGTTAGCTGAAGTACGTCTTATCACATAAGATGTAAAGATATCCTTGAAGCCTGCACGTTGTGCGACTTTCCTCAATGAGTGATTGAACGCTTGGTAAGTCAACGACTCAGCATCCAGAGATGGCTCCATCGATCGGTTACTCCGAAAAAGAGGTTTGTTCAAAACACTTTCCTTAAATTTTACATCGATGTACTTTGCAGAACATATACTCGGATCATATAATTCCTCAATATTCTTTACTGTTTCAAACGCATCATCGGCAAAAGCCAGAGCAAGAAACAGTGTGATTGGACACATATCTCTAGATGTCAGATCCTCAAATAACTGTTGCTTATAACTAAAGAACATATCAGAAGACACACTTCAAAAATAGGATCTTACTTACACCTCTCCTTCATCATCCCGCTCATTTTTCCTGAGATTGAATGTGAACAAAATGCTCATCAATGGGCGACCACCGTCCGGATTTTGCTGTAGAGTGAACTTTATATCCTTTAGATAAGGTCAGCTACCAATGGTTCCCTTAGAATTGTAGTCTATCGCACCTTATATCGCATAGACTGTCCAGTCATATAATAAGCATGTGACTCGATAAGAGCACCAGGGCGTGATGCCGTGTATACAAGTATCAAGATCAATAGAGCGATCTGAACTCTAGCACGCTCGTATAGGAAGTTGAGAGGATCGTTCATCCAAAGATAGCCGAGTATGTCTTGTAAATCGTTGAGACTAGCGATAGGCTTCGGGCGGGTTTTTGTACTCAAACCCAGGCTTTTTGCTAGACTAGTCTTTATGAACTAAGACTTGTTAACACAATTATAACCTGAAAACATGATTTGGCTGAACTTACAGTGCGGAGCTCTTGCATTGATTCAAGCTCTTCATTATGCTTTCGCTCATACACTGATTTGAACCGGATTGAATATTGAATCAGTGTCTTTATAGAAAGACGTTTGCTTAACAAGCCTGACCGTTCCTTTGCAAGCATAGTAAAAAACCCTTTAAGAACTCTTAGAGTTGGTTTCACATTAACATCATTAAGTCGTGCAAGGTAGCTTGGTACAAGATGTCAGCAAGTGATTCTAAAGGTGATTGATATCTATGACTTACTTCTCCCAGTGTTTCCAGATCATGTTATAGCCACGTAACGTTGGAGGGACAGATGATAGTGGCTCCTTTTCAAAGTCCTCAACTTCAAAATCTGCGAGCAGATCCTCGAGTGAAAGAGCTTGTGTCATTTTCGTAGTACTAATTTGAGAAAGAGAATAAATAAAGAAAAGAGAGAAAATTCGTCTGGAAGAATCAGTCCGATGTTGTGGTGTTATGAAAATTGTGAATTCGAATACAAAAAAGAGGAAAGGAAAATATTTAAATAATAACAGGACACAGGATACCGTACTACATATCCACATTTCCAACATGATTGGAACGAAAGGTGATCGATCGTTATCTTCTCATAAAACAATGGAATCCTTTTTTCGGACTCTGAACTATTTTAGGAGAGAGAAAATATCTTTCAAAAAAAACCGTGTTACGAAAATGAAGATATATTATATCTGTTTACGGAAAACGGTTTACGAAAAACGATTTCAAAAGCAGCGGTTATCGGGAGTACATATATTTTTTTCCGACACCAGAATACCAACAAACGGGCTTGTGGTTTAGTGGTATAATGTTCCCTTAGCATGGGAGAGGTCCGGCGTTCGATTCGCCGCTAGTCCAAAATCAAAATGTTTCACTTCATTTGCTTTTGCCATCTTTGTTCTTCAAATTCGAAGATGTTGTGAGTTTTGGCGTTGGGGAACAGTTTTTTTTTTTGTTTGGAGAGATGTGGAGTGAGTGCTCACGGTCAGACTCTTCGGCATGCAGGAATTTCCACCGGGGCAGAAAGTAGTACAAGTCAGATGGCAAGTGGGTAAAAGGAAGAGGGGGCGGGGTGGTAGCAGAGACAAAGAATTTTAGCCGGTCTTGGCCACACGTGACTCTTGACTTTGGCCCTCCGGGAATGACTGTCGGGATGCACTTGTGTTTCTATAAGAAAATAATGAGTTAGATGTAGTAAAGGTACAGTTAACAGCATAATGATCTCTTGGAAAATGAAGCTCTCCTTTACTCACAGATAGGGGAAGAAAATAATGACGATCTACTCACTACCGATATTCAGCCATTACCCACCCCACTATTTCAGTGCCCCGCTTTATGACTATTTTTTTCATTATATTGCCCCACCATACATGGCCAAAAAGAATCAAGCAAAAAAAGGGTTCTCGAACACGATAGGTAAATGTTTTCTTTCCTCTCTATGTGTAGGCATAATGAAAAAAAATGGAAAAATGAAGTCTCTCAGGCGTGAGTCGAACACGCGACATCCAGATAACAATGTACAATTACAGTCTGACGTCATAAACCAACTAGACGACCGAGAGTTGTTCGAGTAGGCTCGAATGGTCACATTTTGTTGTGTTTGTTGCAGAAAGTGCCAGCATTTGTGTATATATACTAATATGAGATGATAATGTGGGGAGAAGGAGGTGTGGCTAACTTATCTGTGGCTTTTTGACGGAAGATCACGCTACTTGTTAAATCTAAGGACCACCACCATTACAACTGCTTCAGGCAAAGAAGACTTTTTTACTTGATGGCCCTCCTCTACATGAATTTGCAATACCAATAGACACGAGAGACAGGCTCTTTCGTCCTCAACCATCCTCTTTGACACTTGCCAGAATTCCGGTACTTGAACACCGAACAAATCGGAATTTTATGGGATCGTAGTTACGATATTATGGCCATACCATAGTCAATGATGAGGTGTTCAAATTATATTCTCGTTTTGAATAGCTAGGCTGCTGGCTCCAACTTAGAGATACAAGGTGACGAGAGGCTTTACAATTACTTAATTCAGGGTCATCATTCAGTATGTTCAATAGTTCGGATTGCAGTCCAACAATGAAGATTATTAAATCCTCAAAACCAATCAAAACATTTAAGTCTTTTGAGATATTCAATTTGATTAGAATGTTAAAGCATTTTCAAATTTTAAGTTACTATTAAAAATTCAAATTCTTATATTGTTGGATTGCAATTCGGACTATTGGATACACCATACGAGATCATAAAAGGCTACACAATCATTGAGTTCAGGGTGATCATTACCGGGTATTCTAATCAGCTCAAGTCTTGAAGTAGTCGTACAAATCAACGGAGCAGATTTTTTTTATTCACATCAGTTCTATTTCTGTAAAGAATAGTCAAGGAGAAGTTTCTCTCTCTCAAAGTCATCCGAATCGGGTTCGAAGTCTGATTTCTTTAAGAAAAGATGCGTGTCGGTAAAATAGGTATATTTATTACTTTTCCGAAACTCACCCCAACATAACTGCTAGCAGTCTATCTAAAAACCCAGAACTCAATTGAAAGGAGGAAACAAGAAAAAAAAGGATACAATCCAAAAGTCGAAATACGAAGTACAAAACATTCCTCATCCTCAATATCCACGAGCACACACTTCCTTCCCATCATTGATACTCAATCATCACCCTCTCTCCCAAAGCAACTCATTTAATGCTGAACATCAATCGCAAAGAAGTGCACCTCAGACTTGCTATTTCCTTGGTTATAATTACCAGCCTTGAAGTAGCTCTTTGGGCTATCCAATTGATAAGTGCTCAATGTCTTTGCTGCACCCTCATTGATAGCCACACTCAACTTGCCTCCCTCGTAAGCAATTTCATATGAGAACTTAGATCCAACAGGTACACTCCCAACTTGGGTAACAATCTCATTGCCACCATCTTTGGTTTGTTCAACACCCATCGAAATAACACCCTTGGAGTTATAAAACAATTCGCAAACAGGCTTGGAAGATACACTATCATCGATATGGATTTGACCGATGACCGTTCCGTGTGCAGAATCATCCGCAGTGATTACTTGAAGAGTAGCACTGAGTTTATTGCTTGCCGAACTAGGACTCCAGGAACTAGGACTAGCTTCGCGAAGCTCGGTGCGGCAATGCTTGGAGTTGGCGGTGGTGACACAACCGGTTAAGACGCCGCCGGGTACTTTCATGACGATTGACCCGTCGGTGTTGGTGTAGAAATAATCTTTCGATGTGTATCCACTGCAACCGGCGAGCTTGGAACCGGTAACCGAATCGGGATGCCCTTGGGTACCGCTGGGAAGTTGGAGAGTCCATTTTGAAAGATCAATGTTTCCGCCTGGAGCGCAGGTGGGCTTCAAATTGCCGGAGGAGAGACCGGTGCCGAGGGCTGCAGAGGTAGAAGTGGCAGTTGCGGTGCCGGTGGACTTGGTACCGGAGATAGTTGCGGTGGCAGATGTTGCTTTGGTAGTAGACTTTTGAGCTGGGGCAGCAATGGCGAGGCCGAGGAAGGGCAGGAGAACAAGGAGTTGGGGAATGGTGAATTTAGAAGACATGTTGATGATAAGTTTTGAAATAATTTTTGCTATAGAAAACAGTGAAACAAATCAGAAAGTGAAGACCGAATTTAGCGAGAGTGTGAAAGAAAGAATGAGTGGTTGTTGAACAATGATATGGAAGTCCTTCCTCACAACTCATATATATACAATCTCCAAAACAGCAAATACACACACAAACTCATCTTCAACCCAATAACTTCATAATTCCGCCCTCCAACACCAAGACCCAACACGAAATCCACCGCACCCCAACTATAGAAACCTTCCTAGCCAATTCCACCATCGAACGCAAGGGCCAAAAATCATCAGTACGAGAAGGAATCGACTCCACACAACCACACGCGCAAAATTATCCGCGAATACGAATTTCCAAAATCCCATAAGGATTTAAGCTTCTATCTCACCCCGGCAGAAATTGCTGACATCACACCCGCGATCGCCCAATTGTTTAGTCACCGTCGCATGAAGGATTCAGGAGCCGGGAATCATTTCGCGAGGGAACGCAAATGTGTTAGTAAGCGGTTGTGATGTGTAAGCGCTTTGTTTGGGGATCGATGGATGGTGGGAAATTGTGATTGGATTTCGGATGGAAGAATGGAGTTTGGACGTGAGGAATCACTTCTTTGGGAATTGATGGAGGTTGGAATAGGAGGATGAGTGGTGTGGATCTGGATGGATGGTCTTATTTTGGGTAAGCGGTGCGGGAGGAACCGTGGATGGGGAGATGATGTGTGTTTGGGTGCGCTTGGTGCGGAGACTACGAATTGCTACGAGCTGCTTGGTAAGTTCTTGGTTGGGTTAGAGTTGAGTTGTGCTGAGTTGTAGATGATATCTTGAGTAATTGGAGTAGGGTTTGTGTTGCTCTCAGTCAGATTACCGGTGGTGGGAGGTGGCTGAGGTTGATAAATTGAACTTATTCATCATGAGTAGCTTTGGCAGTGCATTGAATCTTGAATATGATCAGAGATGAAAAGGGCTTTCTCTACATGGTTGCAAATCCCAGGATCATTCCATCTTTCCAGAAAGTTCGGGGAAATTCCCACCACTGTGAAGTATGATCATGATCGTGATCTTACTTTGCCACTTTCCAGTTAAGTTTGGGAATAAATGTAGGTAGATGATCGACTTTTAAAGCTCAGAATAGTGGCAGATGGACCAGTCGCATGTGAACCATCAACCTAATATTTGGCTGAGTTGACCAGATGCAAATACTCAGGGCAAGGGCGAGGATTGTTGAGAGTTGCGCGACTCGTCGACTGAGTTCGATATCCTTCGAAAGGGACGGAAGCCGATGAAGATATTTGTGGTTGAGATACTATGCAGGTCTGCTGTGTTGCCAAACGCCTCTTCGGACAAGGAACTCAAAGAGACTGCTAAGTACACAAGTGATGATATGAATTCATTTGTGAATATGTTGAGTAGGAATGAGGGAACTTCACAATTTTAAGTCTCATACTATTGTCAGAAGAATAGAGATCAAATTCTGTGATGTGCGTCGACATCAGAGTAGGCAATGCCCATTCCAACACGAACTCACTTGAATCCAACTCGCTGAGTCCGGTGAGTTGCATTCCCGATAGGATTGGTAAACAACAGAAGCAAACCATCATGCCAGGAGAAGTAATATGCGCTTCACCTTTCACGTGCCTGCAAGTGCGTCACTTCAAAGAGCTAAGGTACCAAAGTTCTCCGTAGGCTGTTTGTGTGTATTAGCCAATCTGCAAACGACGTAAAACATCTCATCCGGCGCTGTGAACGCGCTTATCCGAACAATCTACTCGGTGAGAATGTGGTTGATTTCAGCCGCGGCGTTTGATTTTTTCCATGACGCCCATTGGGTAGCCTAGACAGAACTCATATGCTTTCGCATACATATCGCGATATTGCGCCCCCTGCTGCCTAATTCTCCAGCACCAACGCGTTTGCCAACATCCATTTTCTAGGTAGTGTCTTGTAATCGCGGTTTCTTCATAGATATATAAGTTTGATGAAATTTCTCTATGCTTGGACTTTTTCATAAACAAAAAAAGAACATCAATTGCCTTCCTTGACATACCGAATTCATAATACGCTGAACACACTTCGTCAATATGGGGTAAGTCATAGTGCATCTTTCCTTATAGCTGCTCTCTCTACCAATCTACCCCAAATGTGTCACTAATACATTGCACGGCTCAGTTACACACACTACTGGCAGGTCAAAGACCAAACCGCATGGTCCAGCATTTGGCCCCAACTAATATCCGACGCCAACCTCATCATCAAGACCCTCGAAGAAAGTGCCCCTCTCCTCGACGAAACAGACGACTACCACCTCCCCACCCTCGAACGCGGAATTTTCATAAACGGACAAAACCCGCATGAGAATTTCATCCTGACCCAATTCGAAAGTTTCGGCTTCAACTTTTGTAAAACTGCAAGGAAGGAATATGATGCTGTTGTCGCGACTATTCTCATGCGTGCGAAGATGTTGGCTGGGGATGACTTTAGGCTATCGTGTGTATACCTTTTGATGAGCCCTGTGCTGTAAAGATTGCTAATGTTTGGATAGCTCCGACGGTGACTGGGACGACGAGTGGCAGCGCACTTTGGAAGAATATGTCAAATTATGGCCAGATGAGGAGAAGCCTACTGAAAATATCTTTGTCCCCGAGATGGACTACTGATGAGGAGTCCGCGAGGAGAGAACTGGATTATTTTACTGGAATATCTATTGCAGGATGAGTTTTCAATAAATGAAAGAATAGAATAAATCTTACCGCAAAACAATCTCCAGATCCTAGATTGACACCGTCCCGCAACATGACGAACAATCTAGGGCATCTAGATAAGTGAGGTCCACGGTAGCAAATTTATGCAGTGATATTGCGTTTACTTATGTTTAGTGGTATGGCAAGAGATGGATCAAAACGGAGCAGTCAGCCAAATTCCTAGGTGAAAATGAAAGATTGGGAAAGCTATTTAGAGCTGAAATTATGATATCTACCGATGGAGGCAAGGAATTTCCAAATGCTAATCAAATTGATACATCTTTTAAGAGCGCTCAGTTTCGAGATTCGGATTTTCCGACGTCTATTAAATACAGAACATATTGCACTGGTTCAAATTGACCTCGCCGAAACACTATCGACTCAGTCTATAAACACGATTCCCAAGAAAGTTGCATAAGGATTATATATTGTACTATTCAGCCTCCAATGGAAAGGAAGTCCAAGGATTATTATTGAATGGCCGCAACGGAATCTATTGCCATACGTATTTGATCTTCGAAGTGACTTTGGTCAGCGGATTTCTGTCACGTCATCGCAACTAGTAGACTTACCTCGCATCCCTTTCAAAGCTTCATTTGCCGTTGAATAATTTTCCAAGGCATCTAGAATCATTCTGATGCCCTCGTGCAACTGAAATAACAGCTTATCGGTTCTTCTCCTAAGCCCATCTTCGAAAGAACTAGCTTGCTTGATTGCAAGAGTCTTGTGGCAAAGCATAATCATTGAGTAACTAGCTTGCATACTGCAGCAGGCAAATATTGGCATCATGCGAGGTAAATTTGTTTGTCTAGTGGTGTTCCAATAGGAGGAGTTTCTCGGATCTGAAGGCCGTGGCAATGGCAAAGCACGGAAAGATTGGGCGATGTTGAATGCGGACTGCATGCATACCTTTGAAGAAAATCGACCACTGAATGGCAGGATCGGAGAGTCGAAAACAGAAATATCATCAGGTATTGGGGAATTTAGAATACCAGGGCTGAGCGTCAAAGTGGCTGTGGCCAGCTGTAAGTTGTTGCTACAACCGCAGGCAGTACCTGGATTCTGTCCAACAGAAGGGGTGGAAGACAAGTCACAATGCTTCTTTGTGAAGACCGGCATATCGGAGAATGCACAGTATCTATGGATCTTAATCCTCGCGCTTCAAGTATAGTTAGATTTTACCGCACCGAAGAGAAAAACTCAACCACGTACCTATTCAGCTTGATACGTGTCATCATCCGCAGACTTTTCGCGACAACGCTCTCTGATGGTTCCATATCATCCACGTTTCCATAAGACCACTTATCTGAATTTTGAACGAGCGGCTCAATGGTTCTTTCTAATCCTGCCATTGTCTCCCAGAGTTTTAGATCATGAGATTCCGATTTCAAAGATGATTCGAGATCTATCACGAATTGTGTTGCTGTGGAAATCACTCTTTGTGCTTCAAGAAAAACATCCCAAGCCTGGATACTATGCGCTTAGTTTGCTGTAATTTTGGAAATCAAAATGGACATTTGCACTTACATCCGAATCAGACCCAAAGCTTGGAAGCGGCGTCGTGAATCTTGGATCGGAGAGGAGAATAGAGGGCGCCTATGTAGCTTTGGTCAAAACATGAAGGAAAAAGCACTTCAAGAGTAGTAAATACCATGCAACTAAGTATAGAGCCTTGACAAACGCACACGTACTTTCCAGAAGTTAGCGTTGGAGCTGAAGGTAAATGTGAACCGCAGCTTGTAACCATACCGTCATCCACCATACTCGTCTATCTGATTCGGCATATGCATAATCTTCTTGATCTTTTGAATGCAATCCCAAGTCCATGGCAGATACCAAAGCTTGGCCACACCTCTTGCGCATCTTTGAAATATTCCCTCGTTGGGAATATTCATAAGTACATAGTAGAAGCAATGCGATTGTACTCTCCACCTCTAACCTTACTTGCGGGTGGATTTGTGTGCGATATATCTGCATCTCTTGAGCGCTTAGAGCCTCCCCAGGGTCCACTATAGACTCTATCATCTCATTCTCAATCTCAACGCCATCAATCGCCAACTGAGCGAAGACTTGCGCTTGATTTCGACGTAGTAGAACAGATTCAGGAGATGTGGAACTTGGGTCATCAGGATGTGGAATTAGGGCAAGAAGTGCGGAGATCGCAAGGGTCATCGGGGAAGCAGATTGAAATTGTGGATTGCTTCTGCTATGAAATAAGATATCGTTTGGTCCTTGTATCCCGGTTTCCAGTTTATCAACAGCTTGGTTGATCAAAGGGGGTGGAAGAACAGGGAAATACGGATGGATGTAAACATAATACGCGCTCAAACTACCGTGTCAAATTTTGGTCAGTCATGTTACTCAATGTTTCTACCTAGTTTGACAATTGACAGAACTTACATGTCCTCATCGTTAGCATAAGTTCTTACTATAGGTATTTCTGTCTCCATTTGAAAGGGGTCTTCTAGCACATTTTGTGGTAAGAATTCATCGTTCAGTGCTAAAGGTTCTTGATTCCCTTGCATGTTTGGGTCAGATGCGAAGTCCATATCAAAGTCCAACTGTTCATCTCTTTGGAGGAGACCAGCGCCAGGGGTGGCCAATGAAACCACCGGGGCTGGACCAGTAACTAACGACAGGTCAGTATAATGTTTGGCAAATATTTGGTTACTTACGGAGCTCATTTGGTGGCGATTGTTCTATCCGGCCTTCGCTATTGGTGTTCTTCTTGCGTCTTCTTGCACCACCTCTCTTGCTTGCTGTATAGATGCAATCACAACCTCGATTGGCACACTGATGACATTAACTATTGTATTTTCAACATTTTAAAGCATCACTCACATTTGCACATGGTGTTTTACCATTGCATCGAGTGCGTGCAGCACGGCTGGCATTACGTTGGTAAACATCTTCCAAAGATAGCAGTGAAAAATAACGTTACCATTCTAGACATGCCACTTTTACAGGAGGTGCCAAAAATTTCCTGGTGGCGGGTTTCCTGTGCTGTGGATTTGTGGTGGTGGGTATCATATTACATGTTAGTTTCCGTAAATGCTCGCTCAAACGGCAGGGGTCTTTGAGTACGGCAAAGAGTCTGAATACTGAATGAAAGGGATGGTGTAGTAGTTCCGGTGTGGTGGTGGCCTTGTGATACTCCCGTCCGTACAAAGGATTTAGATGGAGAAGAAGATCTTCAAACTTTGGATGAATACAGATTGTCGACGATGATAGTGATGAAGGGGCTTTTCATAAAAATTGTAACATACGATACAATTCATGGGGGATCCGTGCGTGTGTGCTTACTAATCAATGAAAGTATGTGATCTCGGTGATCTTGAATATAATTCTTATTTCGAACCAAACTACCACCCACTTCAACGGTATAGAATACTTCATCCATTGGAGTATTCTTATCATTCATGGCAATGTCAATATCTTCGATATCTCCAGAACAGGGCGACCCCAAGTATGAAAAGTTCAGTGTTACTTGATGACTCGCTATCTATATACTCCGTATACCGCCGTGCTCATTGTGTTAACGTTACATTATTCACCGACAGTTACCTTCAATGATTGATCCACAATTCCGGAGTTTATGACTTGAATGGAATCTTGACTGCGCATCGATGATGTGAATTTCCCGGCCCCTCAGTTTACCCCGCGGCCACCGGGCATGGCACCCCCATCTATGTATCTTATTGATGATAAGGTAATAAGCTATCTAACACTTATATGCAATGGATTTCCACTGAGAAGTATCACTGTTCATGATTGTCTTCAAAATGCGTCTTTCAAAAGTTGCTACGTTGTTTTTCCTCGCCCGTTCGACTGCGCAGGCTCGATCTCATGTTAGTACTCTGCCACAAAATGCCCAAGGACTCTTCAATGAATCTATGGACTATCTGGATCGGGCATACGACGACAATGCTGGCTATCTTTATGAAATGAGTGGATCTGCTGCGTTGAGACACGATACCAGAAGTTCATCATGGTATGCCATTGGACTTTTGGCAAGGAACCAAGGCTCGGATGTATCCGAGGCCGAGAAGATAATCACCAATATTATTGATGGTCAATTCAAGGACCCTGAAGCCCAGTGGTGAGTTTAGTCGTATCCAGTGGTATGAGGTATCGACTGAAAACTCTAGGTATGGGGACTATCAGAAGGAACCAGAGGAACCAGAAGTGGGAAGCTCGTATTATGCGCCGAGTATATACAATTCATGGGACCCAAACTGGCGTGGCTTCATAGGAACAGCTTTCATTGTTGGTCTTGAGGAGTTTGGTTCCCTAATCTCGTCAGATTTAACTAGTCTGATGCTGGAATCATTGTACAATTCGACCGTGGGTGATAGTTATCGTGTTGGTGGAGTAGATGACGATAATTTGTATCCTGCTTATACTAATCCTGTAAGTGCAGCATACAGCCCATGATACATACTCTTTACTAATCAACTACTAGTCAATAATGAGAGCTTTTGTTTCTGGATGGACCGGTCGTCGGTTGAACGACAGTAATATGACAACTGCCGGGGAGAATTATGCTCAGCAAATCGTTGACTTGTTTGACCGAGCCAATACACTATCGGAATTCAACAGCGGTACTTACACTGGCGTATCTTTGTTCGCCATGAGTTTGTGGGCGAAGTACCTGCCAGAAGATTCTGTGATGAAACAAAGAGGTGCTTCGATGATTCAGTATACATGGGAAGCAGTATCTAATCTGTGGCATCCTCAACTTCTGAATGTTGCTGGTCCTTGGGATCGTTCATACGGTTTTGATATGACGAGATATTTGAGCCTTCTCGCACTCCACATCTGGAATGCTGTAGGGAAGTCCAAGTCTTCAATCATCGATAAGCCTTATATCATGTCACACAATGCCGATTTTGCTTACGGTCCATTATTCGCAATATTGTCCGAGTTCCACAATAGTTTAATACCAGCAAATGTGACCGATGCTCTTGCAAATTTCAAAGGGGAGCACACATTTACTTCTTCGACCTATTCACCGCCGTTCGACTACTATCCTCGCAATATTACAGCTTGGCTTGCAAACAACATCAGTATTGGCGCTGAAACATTCAACGAAAATGTTATTGGCGGACCTGCTAAGAATCAAGGCACCTTCAACCCCGCTCTTATGCAATGGAATACTGGTAATGGAATTGGCTGGCTCACGCTCTATGCAACAGAAATGCATGTGATTGCCGAAGCTGGAAGTGGTTCGTTGAATTTGACTTATCCGGAAGGAAATGATACCTCAATTTTTACCTTCTTGGTTTCGCCATTTGCCGCAAAGAGAACTATTTCAAGTATTGAAGATATACAAGGATTGAGTTTGAACGTGTCTGGTACAATTGACATGAATTATACCTTGTCTTACGCAGGAGAGTATGGCGGCACAGATGCCACTATTAATGATTTTGAGTATTGGAATGTAACCTTTTCCATGCCAACCGGCTCGACTGAAGTACCCCATATTCATCTTGAGGTTGACCTTTGGTAAGAAGCACAAGAGAGGTGTGTATATATGTATATAGTCAGACTCAATAGTTCAAGGTGCATCATCTATACTATTCGCAAACCTTGCTCATTATTGAGAATCACAACATGCGACCAATGCGCTTAGGCTAAGTTGGTGCTTGAGATAATATGCGAGAGAATTATACCGAATAGGATGTCGCATGGAATGTTATCATCTATTTTTGTAGGCTCATTGTTATTATTGCTGACCTCAATTGCATATGGTACACAGACTTGATGTTCTACGACGAACTTTTATGTTCATCAGCCTAGAAGAGATACAAGGATCATTGAAATGTCGGACCCCACGATCGGATCAATGACCCTGTCAAATCCACAGATGCAAAGTCTCATAGCCCGGATTAAGCCTTCAAGGGTTAAAAATATCCTAATGATGTAAATGAATGTAGTATTCCGAACCAGTTGAATGTTCTAACGGATTGAGGAATTCAGAGCTGAACGTCAGAATGCACTGCCTCCGGAGGATGAACTATTCGAAACTTCCTGACCACTAATTAATGGGAAAGAGGCTGTGTTCTAAAAGTCGGCATAGCACGATGAATTCTCTTTCCAATTACTGATTAAATCGTCAGCTTTTGCGCATGTCTGTCGTGTTTCATCGTACTTAGCCGTGGTTGAAGCTATTGGGTCAAGATTGCGAAAGTGCTCGTATCGCTTATTCAGGTAGCATGCAATTCTCATTGCGCGCTCAGCTTTGATATACCTCGACAGACACGTCTTCTGTAATCCGAGCACAATCCCCTTTCAATAATAACATAACTTTCAAGAAGAAAAACCATTACTGCATCAGTTGAAAATCATGGAAGCTATCGGTGGCATCGCGAGTGGTAGGATTCATCGGACAAATCGCAGGCGGCTGTAAAGTCGTCAAAGAAATCATCGGCGACATCAAAAACGCATCTAAAGACATCATAAGGCTTGCCGAGTGTATTAAAAGCATCGAAGAGAGCTCGAATGAAGTTCTACGTCAGCATGAACAACTAAAGACTCATTATGGAATGCAAGACGTACCTGCGGCTGGAGCACATATGCTTGAAGCCATTAAAGCTGTCGAAAACAAGCTCTCTTCATCCGCGGAGATTTTTGGCAATCCCACGACGGGCTCCAAGTATAAGTGGAAACAATTCTGGCATCGACTGAAATATGCTGCGGATAAAGAAGAGATTAAGAAATTAATGCAGTGGGTGGATAGCACCACACAACAAGTTACGCTAGTTCAACAGAATTTGTCAAGGTATGGCAAGAATTCCTCATTAGTCACATTTACTGACTTCTCTAGAATTATTCAACTTCAACACGGCGACTTATTGAAAGGGATAAGTGCCAACATTACAGCAGTTCCACATGCCATTCATGATTCGAGAGATGCAATCATAACAGCACAGCAAAAGCAAACAGAGACACTTTGCTCGGAGATGCAGAAAAGTCAAAGTCGCTTAGTACAAATTATGTCGACGAGTATAGCTACCAAAGCATTAGAGGATGTTCGTGAGGATCTGTTACTGAGCTTAAAAGGAGCCGTGGAGGAATGCATCGAAGCACAACGTTTAGATTTTGGACCCCAAGTTCAGTTTCTTGTTGGCAAGTGTTTGCAGCGCGATTTGCCAATACATTCAGCCAAACCTGCAGAAAAACGAGGGAATGATGTGTCTGTGTCTCCTTCGAGCTCATCTCCACGCAATTTGACGCCGATACCTCACCATGCTTCTTCAACACCCGCTAAGATGCAGCAGAGAAACAAGAGAAAGAGCCTCATCACATCAACATTCTATAAATCGCACACCCCATTTTTGGGCTACCCCTCTTTTGAGCCATCTTATAAATCTCACTACTCTAATCAATCATTTCTTTTAATTTTTAATAATTTAATAACCATTTAATCAATTGATTTCAGATTTTGATATATTAATTATTATTTTATAGAAAATGGTTATACTGAAGATGGTATTGCTATGGTACTTAGTGTAATAGTAGGAGGTATAGCTATTCGTAAAGTTGGTTTAAAATATGGAGTACCTCGTACTACTCTTCAGAACCATATAAAAGATTATCTCTTTTATCAAAAAGGTACTGAAAATATACAAAAGATAGCTTCAAATCAGAAAAAAGCATTAGCAAAATGAATATTGATTCAAAAAGCTCTAGGCATTAGCTCTATACACTAGCAAATATGAGAGATTGGTGAAAATCTTTTTGAAATAAGAAAAAATGAATTTATATTTGAAAAACAATGGATGTTTAACTTTTTGTATAGAAACTTTGAGATTCGAATTAAAAGATAATTTAGAGTTGATAATTAATATGTTTTAAATATTATTACTAAAACTATTAATAAGTTTTTTAAAAGATTGAATTTGCTGGCTATTATGTATATTAAGCTAGAAAATAGATGGAATATGAATAAAGCTGGTATTATGGAAGGTTAGGGTTTAAATGATATAGTATTTGGGAGTGCTGAGTAATGTTTTATTCAAAAAAAGCAATCGGGTATAAAAAGCTGGACCTCTTTTATTAAGTGTATTTCAGCTATAGGAAAAGCACTTTTACCCCTCATTATATATAAAGATAAAAGTATTCAATAATAATGGTTCTCTATAAAACTTAATAATTATAAGGGTTGGAAGTTTCATATTATAGAAAATGGGTGGACTATTAATGAAATAGGTTTAGTATGATTAAAAGAGGTCTTTATTCTTCAAACAACCCCCTCTAACCCAAAAGAGGTTAGATTGTTTGTTTTGAATAGACATACAAGTTATAAAACTATTCAATTTATACTTGAATGCTTCAAAAACAATATACACTTTTTATTTCTACCGCCATATATATCGCATATATTACAACCTCTCGATTTATTAGTTTTCTCTCCCTTAAAAAACGAATATCGACATGAGCTTAATAAATTAGGCTCATTATCAGATTCTATACCTATTAACAAAAGGAATTTTCTTGCATACTATCATAAAACAAATTTAATTAGTTTAATATCAAATAATATTATTTCAAAATAAAAAGCTTTAGGTTTATAGTTTTTAAACTGTGTTAAATCTATTATATCAAGATTATTGCTTGAAAACAACAATAAGGAGGTTGTAAATATGAATCTAGTTTTAGATAATAATCTAGTACTTTAATGGAATACAGATTCATTTTTTATTTAATAGGAAATGTTTTAAAAAGCAAGCGATATATGTAAATATACTTTAATAATAAAATCTAAAAAGAAAATAGATTTTTATACTTATTAATTATTATTTCGAAAGATTCAAAAGGCTTTTAATATTAAGGACTACAAAATTATAAGTTCTAAACATTGAATAAAGGAATTGGAATATAAATTAAAAAGTATTATATTTAAAAAAAGAAGGAAGATTCCTATTAATTCAAATTCAAAGTTTTCAGAAATTGATGTTATATATTAAGTTCAAATCAAAACTAGTAATTGTGAAATTGATATAGAGGATTTTGATAATATATATAAAATTGATATTATAGGAAATTGTATTGAGGTTAGATAGTTGTTGAATTATTGAAGTTTGAAAGTTGTATATAGATATTTTATGAGGTGGCCCAAAAGGGGGGTGGCCCAAAAGTGGGGTGTGCGACTTAATTACAGGTTCCTCGGGGTTAATGTCTCCATCGCAGTCTCGTCATATGCCAATGATCAATACCAATTCTCAAGATTATTTTCAGACTCACGCGATCTATCTTCGACTTCAGTATCCATTTTCCTCACAATACCCTGGGCCAGGAGGGGTCTCGATTTACGATATGAGATGCCGAACGTACCTTATTCTCGCGAAAGTTTCATTTCCCTTAGACCGTATTACATACACGCAAAGGGTAGTGAATTTCATAGAGCAGCCACAGAATTTGACATTGAGGTAGCGCGAAACTTAATTGAACAAGGGAGGGCTTCTCCGCTAGATGAGATTGAAGGATCTGGTGATTTACTAAATTTGTGTTACTGGGGGAGAGAGAACATCGACCAAGATGCACTTCTTGAGTGGATAAAATTTATTCTTGGGTACCAAGTTGAAAGATTTATCGATAGTTGTACTATGATACAGTTATTGCTTGCAGCTTCTGGCAGGAAAAATCAAAAAAATGTACCGGTTTGCAGCTTCTGGCAAGAAAAATCATCAATGTACCGGGTTGAGGCATTGCCTCTAATTCTGGGATGTTCGCAGGATTACTTCCTCCAGGATGCAGACATAACGTTTTCGCTGTGGCATATAGATCGTCCATCGCCAGTAATCAGCAAGATAATAATGTCTCTCAGGAATTATGGACCGTTGATTGACTGGGATTGTCACGAGTTTCCAACATATCCTGGTTTCTATTTTGAAAATAGCCGTCAACTTTTTGAGAACCCTCAAGGAGATGGATTAGATGCTGCGCTAAGTAGAGGCTGTCAATACTGCTTACTCTCTGACCAGCAAGTCGGTGATATATTCATGAGATTCCACCCGAGTAGTCCACCCGAGGTTTCGATTCTGAGGTTCATGAATCTTTATACTGAGTCGAGAAGCAGAGAAGAAGTTGTTTACTGCTGTAGAAATCGGCTCAAAATACTTATTTCAAGAGGTCTTGAGTTCAGCCAATTTCAAACGATGATGGGGTACCCTTTTCAAAGAGGTTTTAAAAGGGGGTCTATACAATGTTACTCTACGGTCAACTATGTAATTCAAACTGGAGCTTGGAAGCATCTATTTGAAATGCTTGTTCAGATAGGGTGGAATCAAAGAAATATTCAAGAGCTGTATGATGAAGAGATCTTCTTGGGAATTACCGCTTTGATGGAAGGTCTACAATACCACACGATAGAGAACGCACGGGAAGAATTCCTGCAGCAGTTGCTTAAAGGTGTTGTGTACTTCCAGCTCGATACCAAAAAGCTGCTGGCGGAACTAGCTGCAGAGGAATATAACATTTCAAAGGCTATTACGCACGCTCATCTTCAATACTCAGAGAAAATGAACATACCGGGGTCGTGGGCAGAAGAAGAGGTTGCCGTCGAATCGATTTCGGAGAAAAACCTTATTATGCCATGGTGCTTGGGTTTCTATTCTTGGTCAGTAAAGGCTTCGCTTTATAATACGTGCATTCACTATGGCCAATACCACACAAAATGCCATGTCCCTCGAAAGGAATGGAGACTATGGTATGATGATAAGCAGCTCGTCGAAATGGTGGACGATATGAAAAGCGACGAGGATATGGAAAATGGGGAGGATAGTGACTAGCGCTAGTTGAGAGTAATAAGAGTCTTTTTCTTTAGCTTGGAATTGCACCAGAGCCATGTTCACACTTTCGACCGCCAATACCTCAAGTATCATTCAAAAACAATAGGTTGAGGGATATTTTAGGAGTGTAAAATAGATTCTTAATTATTTACACCGGATTAAAAATGGTATTGAGTCGTTGGAAACCATACTCTAATGTGATTCTAACAGCTTTGGCATCTAACTAATCTTATCTCCGTAGCTGTTTTGATCCTACATCCACTCCTGCTCTCAAGCAATCAGCAAACAAACTGATCTCATGCCCGAGCTGTAGTTTGATAGATATGGATTGAAATCATACCAAGTGGCATCACTTCCAAAAATAATTGCTATGCAAATTCTAACACATCCTGTGGCAGTGTTAAAATCACGTGATTGTAAGATGGTAAATGTAGCAAGCCCAATCTCACTGCCTGCTTACTTAGCGTAGGATTTCAATGATAATATTATAAGTAGGTGGTCTTTTCTTCTGAGATTCTCTTCTTCTTCTTCTTCTTGTTTTACAAGCTCTTAGTACCCTTTCGTTCCTCTACACAAGATACACTCAACCTCGGTAGTTTTCTCTGATTGACTCCATTTTCCTAAACTGCAGCATTTCGTCATGCATCGCGCACTTCTTCTCCCAGAAGTTATTGCAACAATTCTGGAGACAAGCAAATCAAGCCCTGGCTTCCTACATACTTGTCTCTTTATTTCCAGAACATTCTCAGAAGAAGCATGTAGAATTCTGTGGTACTCATGCGGAGCTTACTGCTTTGCTGAACAGGGGACGCCCAATATTAAACATCTCGCTCAAATCGCCATTCAAAATACTGTGAGAGCGCAATACTATGCCAATTTTGTACATGTGCTTGGATTTTCAGAAGAAGAAGAAGAGGAGGAGGAGGAGGAGGAGGAGGAGGAGGAAGAAAAGGACGAGAGAGACGATGAGACGTATCTCGATGAAGCAAGGTGGCACAAGGAACTAACTTCCTTGCAATTCCCTCAGTTGAAAGACTTCAGCCTTCACGAATCCATTAACGCAACTGAGTTGAATACGGGAGAGTTTATCAGTCATTACGCGCAACCGAAAATAGAGAGCTTTGCAGTGTATCAAGGAAGCCGAATTTCCGACGCTTTGTTTGACAAACTGACACAATCTTGCCCAAGACTGAAATCTCTCCATCTCAGTAAAATAAGTGCAAGTAAGTTATCCAAAGATGGACTTACTCGATTTTTGAGCAGGGCAGATTCACTTACTGCGCTCGTCATTCAAAGCGGGGTTCACGATAGTTGGTCTTACGAGGCATTCGAAGTTATAGCCAGGCTTCCAAATCTGACCTACATTGAAATTCCCGATATCCAGGACAATTGGGTCAACTCCGTCTATCAGGCCAACCCTTCTACCCTTTTGTTCCCAAAATTGGACGTCCATTTAAGTACTGGCATTTCTGAGCGAGATTTAGAATGCTTGGCTTACCATGTCCCAAAATTGGAGGACCTATCTATCACTTTACAAAATCTTCCTCCGTCACTTAGTATTCTCGCATCTGCATCAAACTTCTCACATCTCACGAATCTCAAAGTCGAATTTGGACCACGGAATCGTATCAGCGGCAGTGATCTTCTACTTCTCGCAAGGAATTGTCCTCTGTTATCCTCTCTTTCGCTTGGAGAAGTTGACGATGGCGCGTTTTCTCCACCGGGTCCTGCATCCCGTCCTTCCACTACCGGTATTACCGATGACATTATTGACGAGGTCGCTCAAGCACTAGGAGACAGTATCATCTCTTTGAGGATCATTTTTGACCGCTCAGATCTGCTTACATGGAGTTCCATTCTTTCTCTCGCTCGGTATTGTCAAAATCTAGGAGATTTGACAATATCCTGCAACTTCAATTGGCAAGAGGTTATGAGTGGCACCTTCGCACACACTTTTCCCGCTCTCGAAAATCTGGATCTTATTTTTGATAGCATTTTAAGGAAATCACAGATTCAAAATTACGATGAAGCAGCGATCCAGAGTTGCGCACAAAAATTGTTTGAATTAGCACCAAAACTATCCGTGTTCTGGATTGACGGCGCAAACGAAGGTGATAGCCGCTGGGCGTCGACTGTCCAAAATATATTTTACGATACTTTGAGTTTTCCTGAGGTTGTGGAGAGTTAATTTTATGGCAGTGATGTAAAAAAGTTTCTTTGCAAAGGACCCTTGAGGGGCGTTCATGTCTACAGAAATATCTGACTAGCTACCTGAAAGACTGATAGTCAATAGTATGTGGCTAGGTATTTGAAACAATTTGACCAGTCGGCGAGTTGACTGTTCAAGTGATTGTAATGTTCGATAGCGGAAATGTTAGTTCGGTCAAGAGAAGAAGAAATGACGACAACTTAAGCACCTGTGATCAGATCAGATGCCTAGAATCTAGATAGAGTGTCTCAGAGTGTAGCCAGCAATATCAATATGAACAAACAGGCTGATATGTCTTTATCTCTTGCATTTCTCTACGTAAATCTTTATGCCAGAGAAGCAAAATTAAGTGCATAGATTCATAAAACGATGAGAGGTTTGGACTTGAGGATAGCGTTTGAACCATCACTTCAATCCTCTTGAGACCTTTGGACATATTCATTCTATAGCAAGTAACCAAGTTCTATATTTTATCAAACATCGATCGCCGTTTGGATTACACATTATCTTTTGCACTTTCATGGTTCACGACCGTTACAATTTTTCAAATAGATGCCTGTGAGAACGAAGCTCCAATGGATCCCCTCAGTTCCGATTTATCAATAATTCTCTCCATGATTGTTTTTTCAGATAGTTGCACGTCAAAGTTTCATCACAATACCGTGTGGTAGACTACTAAAGAATGGAAGACGGAAATTTGATCTTTACCAGACCCATGGCGCAAACCCATAAAAATTCTACAAATCCGAACAAAATATAATCTCACAGCTTCTCACGGGCGTCGAACACTTGCGGAATCAATTCATAACAGCACTTCTACTTCAAACTCAGCAAGACCAGAATATTAAGGGTGCAAATGAGCTCCTTAATACATTGATGCTATGTGTAAAAACAAACTTCTAGTAAACCCAAGCCTAACCCGTACAATATGCAATTTCTCTCCATTTAAACGAAACAACCCTCCAATGCCAAAATTCTTCTTACGAAGACAAAACAGAAACAAAATCGAATAAAAAGCTCCCCAAACTTCATCCCCAGTTTCAAAAGACAATCAAACCGTCAACAGCGACGAATCAGTTCGTTATCTAAGGATTCTTTGCCTTCCAGGTATCAAGCGATGACTGGCAAACGGTGACGGCAGTCAAGTGACCTTTATCAACAGTCCCTCCAAGTTGAGTGCATGCAGTGTTAGCTGCCTTGCGGTTCTTGACGCATCTATTCTCACTCGTTAGTAACCAAGCCGAGAAAAACCACGGGAATACATACGCTTGATAGCCATTGACACACTTAGTCTTGATCTGAGTTCTCTTCGCCTTATCCTTGGATTTGGAGAAATCGGTAAGCGAAGTCGAGGGACAAGCGGTTTGTCCATTGTGGGCGGCAGTAGTAGCACTCGCCATCTTTGCCTTGAGATCGTTGTATTTCTTGGTGGCGGCATCGTCTTTGGCCTTGTCGCCTGTCATGACGGGTCGGGGCTCGTTGCATGTTTGGCCATCGCGGCCGAAGAGCTGGGTGGGGTCTAACTCGATGGTAGAGATCTCAGCAGGAGATGAGGTGGGGGCCGCGGAGACGATGGCGGGGAGGAAAAGGAGGAGCGCAGAGGAGACCATTGGAGAGAGCTTCATTTTGATGGTTGTTTAAGGAACGAAAGATAAACTTTATGATAGTGTTGTGAAGTGAGAGTAAAGAATGAAGTGAAGAGAATGCTGTGTATGAAAGTTTGGTTATAGAAAAGATATTTGAGGATATTTATATTATCTGTTTGATGAGGAGAGCCATGGTCATTTCACGACTTAGCACGTACGAACGTTACTTAGTTGTCAGTAGGAAGTTCCTTCATGAATGTGCCTCAAAGCCAAGAAAAAAGGAAGTCGGTATGTCACTAAGCATCAAATTCGAGTGTTACATTGTTCTCCCAAAGAAATGAATCTGACTGGTGATCCTCTGAGAGGAATGCCCCGCATAGCCACCGAGCCGAAATCATTACTTGCGGCACTTATTGGGAGTTTCAGACTTTAGGATACGAGGTATCTGCAAGACTTCCTTGCTTAATAGTGATGAATAGATACGCATAAAGTCTCAAAACCCGTGACGTAAATATCAGCAAGGGAGAACTCAGTGGAAAGAATATCCAGAATCTCCCCCCGCTCAAATTTGAACACAACCTGATACAACTGAATTAATGACATTCAAATGCTGGTACGGAGGCTCAAACTCAGAATAGATTGAATAGCTTCAACTCCAGTCGTGAGCCCTTTTGTCAGATTAGAGACAGAAAAGCCGATGATATTCCTATGGCAACTTGCGCAACTGTTTTGCCTCCGCTCGACAGCGGGTCTCTTCGGCCGAGTAAACGACGAGGTAGGAGATGATCCCAATTCTATTTAAAGGTCCGTTATGATCATCAAGATCAAATTGAACCATTAATGCGTTGCACTGCTGTCAGTATCAAATGGAACATGTGTGTCATCGACTCTGTTCAGAGGTATGTACGAATGAAGATCTCTACACTTGTGAGCTCCAATGAACAGCCGTCTTTTCTGTCCCCTTGCAGAAGAGACTCCAAAATTTCTGCCGAGTTCCGAACTCAGATTAAAATGATCAATCCTATGTGAGGATTCATATCTTAGAAGGCTGAACTTCACTTCTGACCGTCATACCATCTGTTTTCGTGAGGTTCACAATTACAGGCTTACCGATGATGTAACGTTGATGTGAGACGGCCCCATAAATACGATAAGCTTATGTAAATAGTCCTACAGTACAGTCAGCCCGAGCCTCAACCCTGAATTAATAAGGATGCAAAGGATCTTCATAGAATGAAAGGAGGATTCAGCGAGAAACAAAGTTTATTTTAAGGTTAAAGGTTTGAAATAATTTGCCGATCGGAGTTAGGACATGACTGAGGTTATCATTTCTGTTTTGGGATTGTGAGGGGCATTCAACACACGTGAGATACATATTCAATAATGAATAAGCAAACAATCAAGATCTCGAATTGGAAGTTTCGTAGAAAGTCCTAAAACTCATTGTCCTATGGCTGATTTTTCGTATGCCCCTTTGAGACGTATTACAAATTTTCACTTGCGTTCGTTACTCTCCAGTTCACATTTCTCCGATTGTGAATACCAGTGCCCAAATTTGGATATTTAGTTGGAGGAAATAATAGAGATGTTTAAGAGAATGCCTGAAAAAGGCATACAGACATTCCGTGAATCAAAAACACGGCATAGGCTTGGAGACGTTCAATGCGCCAGTGAAGATCTTATAATTTACATTAACCATTGATATGCCTAGTATCATGACGTGTAAGCGTGGTCAAATTACTAACAATCTTGAATTTGCCTGGTACAACTCGTTCGGGCGTCCCTCGACCTCATCAGATGTAATGTCAAAAGTACAAATAAACTTGACACTGTGGCAACCAAGTGGATGATCATATATCAGATTGTCTCTAGTGTCTTTTAGCGAGGTCGCTAAGCTAGTAGCTTTTCTTGTTTCCAGAACTTCTGGATATGATTATACCTCCGTAGATTAATCAATTTTGATGTCAAGAACCTTTCAACACAGAGCGTAATACAAACCTTTTTCTGTTTAGACAATTGACATCTATACCTGACGTATGTTTAGCTTACAACATGCTTTGTATTGTATCACTGCATCGTTGTCTCATTCTTCCTCGATTATCAAAACTCAGGTCGACATCCACCAGATAGCCATTCTAGTACCGTTTCCTAGACCGAACACACTCTCAGTTAATCTAGCGCCTGCGCTACTCCTCTGATTCATCATTGCTTGTGCCATAGGTATCTGGAGTTTGACATTGTGAGCGTCAGTTCTCGCTGTTCACCCTTTCTGTTCTAATGCTTGGACTCGGAGGACTAAATCTTTGATGACAGATTGGTGAGTATTATTCACTTGTTGTTGTGCGCGCAATTTGTTCTGTAACACAGCGATTGTACGTTCATGGGCGTTGTTTTCCAGTTCCAAGCTCTCGACACGCAACTCCAATTTTTTTATCCTAGGATGAGGCGACTCATGTTGATTAGAATCTTCGAATATGAGTCGGTGAGTAGATGACGTGGCGCTGGGACTGTCTAATTCGCATCTTTGCTGATTACTGAGTTGAACTTGGTCTGGCGTGGAAGATGGCTGATATTGGCTATTTTTTTGAGATGGCTGAAAAATTTCTTGGTTTAAGGGTACACTCCACATGGAACCTGGGTGTTGTTGCGCTGAGCTCAGCTGGGTTACAGAAGGTCCTGGAACCACAGGTCTAGGTTGTGGTTTTCGAAACCTTTGTGGAGCGGTTCTTTTTGCAGCTTCGAGGGCTTCTCGTCTGTATTTAACGCCATCTGTGAGCCTTGCTTCACACCCTGCTTCAGCCAACCTTTCTTCTACTCTATTGGCATGTACAGTCGATTTCGCATGCCACTCCAAGTTCGAAACATCACAATTTTGATAATGCACTTTGTATAGTCGTCCCTTACAATCGTGACATCTGATCTGGAGTAGATCGTTCTCGTAAACAAGTTCGTATTGATCATCGGGATATTTCTCCCTCAATTCTCTGAGACCTTGAGTAAGCCAAGGAAGATTGGCAACCTGAGAATGTTAGGGACTGAATCAATAGCTCTGCAAGTACATACCTCCTGTGTAATCTTTTCAGCATTTGACTGAGTCTCATTCGAAATAATAGTCTCAGGGCTTTGCGACCCCTTTTCCACCATATGGCTAGCAGATGATGGAACGACATTCAACAACTGTGAGCTGGCCTGGTTTTCTTCACCACTATTTGGTTGATCTATCCCACGGGAACTGTCATTGTTATTGGATGTACGCCGCCGTTTGTTACTTTGAATTGCGTTGGAAGATCCAAGAGTGTTGATATTGGTCGGGAAGAAGAAGCGCGATGCATCTGGTTCAACTTCACTCATGGAGACAAATTCACGGCTTATTATACTATTTGGCGTTCCGATGCTTGTATCAAACACTACTTGATTTGCTTGATGTGCCCCGGATATGCCTGAGCTCAATAGATCATCACATGACTCGCCCGGTCTACAGCTTTCCGTCTCATAGTCAGGGATCAAAACATAACTTTGCTCTATCGTTGCCGGCAAATTTCTTCCAGAAGGCGTATCTCTTGGAGTTGTTTTCACCAGAATATTGACCTGTTTCACTTTGTCAACAAATGTTTCGGTAAAGAATACAAGATGTGATTTTGCTCACCTCAATCATCTGATTCAAAATCCTTTTGACAAGTTCTTCCTTCTGTAATTGGGCAGATGATAGTGCTTTAGGAGACCATCGGTGCCGAAGACGATAACATGAAATAATGACTTGTGGACACAAACCTTCTTTAGAAGCATTGGCTCGATGGAAGCGTATCATACTTGCAATGCATCTTGATACTCTCTTGTATAATGGAGAGTTAGTGTCCAAAGGACTAGCCATGGCATCGACTCTCAAGAGAAACTTTCAATGCACAGCTTTTGCACTCTTTCTAAAGAAACTGCACAGTCACAATCCAAGAAGTAAACCTACTCGCCTAATTTTGGCCGACAGGAGAGAGCGACGATATCGGCATTAGCATCTATGCAGTTGATCAGGTTATAGCACGTCTAATCAGAGACGTGTCAGAGTGCGGATATGTGTGGAGACCACATTGTGGGAAATGAGCCACATCACGAGATTATATAATCAAAACCATGGGAGCACCAGTGGGTGCACAGACTCACGGGACAACGTGACAGGAAAGCACAATTTCACACCTAAATTTATCAACTTCAAAATTCAGTCAAGATTCGAAATTTTATATAATCTTATTCAAATTAAATTATATGATTCTTAAACATAAGAATAATATAGCATTTGAAAATTGGATTCCAAAAAGAAATATTGAATTTCAAAATTCAGTAGTACGATTTCCCACCAAAAGATTTGGTGGGAAATTATATAATTGATTATATAAGCTTGAATATTTGCTTTTTTTAATTTAACATTTTAATGATATAAGCTTCTTATGCTTAAAAACTACAAATCTTAGTTTCAAAGCAAAATATTAATTTTTCGAATTTTAATTGAATTATTAAAATCGCTTTTTTTGGTGTGAAATTGTGCTTTCTTCTTAAGTGTCCCGTGAGTCTGTGCACCCACTGGTGGAGTGGCGCGTGCTTCGAGTGCAATTACAATTTCAACTGTCAAATTGATTGAAAAGTTGGAATTTCCGAGCCATGTCAACAAAATTCTGGATGTTGAAAGCTACCATGGCGATACAATATTTATGGTTCAATGGTGTATTTAAATTCTACGCGTTGCTACACTGAGATGTCACATAATCTCATCCCGTCAGAAGAGATCATTTTTGTCCATCGACGAGCAGTTCTCAAACAGTCTTTGAGATGGTGGTGGCCACTTCGCGTCCATTGTCTGACCTTCTTAAATGCAGCATAAATTTATCTCTTGTTCTATTCCATCACACTCTCCATCCATGGATACACTGCCGAATTGGCCATTGGGTAACCCATGTGTAAGGCACCAGGAAAGAAACTAATAGTGTTAACGAACAACCATCGCTTGTAAATGAGCTTATAACTTACCGAGCTTCTTTTGGTGTCCCGTGTTCGAACAACAGTTGCGAATCCTCAATCGGCATCAGTCCGTCCAAAGTACCCTATCAGATGAGCTGTCAGTCACGACGTATATCATACATGTGCAATAAGAACCCTACATTTATAAGCAACAGTCTTGTCGAAGGCTTATCAATCACTCCGCTCTCCAGCAGTGAGAATTTCTTTTGGACTTTGTTCCTGAACTCTTCTGTAGAGGTATACCCGTGCTTCAATGCCATAGCTAGACCAAGTCTAGGAGATGTCAGACTGAATTTCTCCAGGCTCCTGGAAACAGAATACTTACTGGAAAGGATACTCATGTCCTTCAGCTTTTTCGAGCCAATCTTTACCAAAGAAGTAGTGAACAGCAGCGCCTTGTGCAACAACTCCTCTCAGTTGATCTTTATGAGTATGAGCCAGTCTGACGGCATAATAACCGCCAGCACTCAAGCCCCATACCATCACGTGGCTCATATCAAATCTGTCTCCCAGTTTCATCCACTCTAAAATACTTGTCCACAATCTATCCGGAGCTAAAGGATCACTTGGATCAGAGGGGCAGTCGGCCGTTCCTGGAATCTCCGCAATTACACATGCCCAACCGCGACTGATGAACTCATCGCTTCGAACTGTATTGTCCGGTCGGTATCCATCGAGTCCAGTCAAGAGAAGAACCACGGGCACTTTCGAATTTTTGGTAGCTGGGGGATATCTCACATAAACTGGTATCGAGAGTTCATCTTGCTCTGCCGCATTTGTATGTTCAATCAAAACTTCTTCTACTGGGCAGTCCCATTTCGTGGCAGCTTTCATATACACCTCTTTTTGGGCTTCCCATGCTTTCCATTTGACTTGGGAACTTATTTTCGGAAATTTACCAATGTATGGAAATCTTGCAATTCGATATACACAAGCGGCTCGTAGATAGAGCTCTGATGCTGAAGCTTGATCACCAGAAGCCATTAACTTATCTCCCTGAGCAGTAAGCTTTTCGGCGATTGGAAAGAAGGCTTCAGTGAACGCATCACCATATCCATCATTAATATTTTTCTAGAATTGTCAATCATCGAAGAGTGGAAATGAGTGGGGAAGGCTCACAGCAATTAAATGCTCAAAGATGGGTTCGAAATCTTCGAATTTTCCGTCATGGAAAGGATATACACTTTTCGTACACTATGAAATGTGAGCATTATCGCCGTAGCCACACCGACCATGGAAGTATCTACGGGGAATTTCCATTTTGTCTCCCACAATGCTTTGGCGCCCTCATGATGAGGAAGCTTCGCCTCAAATTTGTCACCCAACGTCCACGTTCTTCCATCGCCAAGTTCCGTTGCTTGAGGTGGCATCTTTATTATTTCGAGTTTGATGTTACTTGAGTTAAGAGCTATCAAAATCTCAGTCTATTTACCTTTTATGTATCAAGAAACATCAAGCCCGAATCAGTAAAATAGTCGGCCAATGATAGGGGAAACAGTGTTCGGACTCTGTGGGGAAGTCCGTGCTCTTGTTGGCCAATTGAAAATCTTCCTTGATCTGCACAAGGTTTCAGCCGGGCTAGCTGGGCCAATACATCTTAGAATCTGAGATGATTTGCATAAACAGTGGAGATGGGCTCGGGATCTCTTGCAGTCTGACATATGCCAGATGATGGTGAGGCCGAACAACACAACAATGATAGCCATAGCTATGGTTCACCGAGTTTGCTTCACAACACATCATATGCCGCAATGAAATATGTCCATTAGTCTGAATTCCCCGTCCTTGAATTTTGGAACTATTTCTGTTCGCATTCAGGGATAATAGAAGTTGAAGTGTTTGAGAAAGAAGCACAACTTTCCAAGAACCTGGATCGAAAGACAAGATATTAGTTCAAACACGTGATCACAAGAACGTCATCTCTCCCCGCATCTATACCATATCGGTGGAATTAATCATGCCAATGTTTCCATTTATGATTCTGATGCTAATAAAATAAGTGGTCAACTGTAGAAGATTGCCCTAGCCCTGGGTTCCACGCCTTTGTGCACCCCGAGCCCCATCCAGAGCAGGCGACTTCACAGGAGAACCAACGTCAAATTACATTGCCCTTGGTGTACGCCCAGATCTTGTTCCCAAAAACTCTCTATTCAAAGATTCGCGATCTGGGATGCATGTACCCTAAAGATGCGCTGGAGATTCTGACGGGATGAGATAACTGTTATGTTGAGAGACCTCAGATTCATTGCCACGACTGTGATTGGCTTTTTAGATTTGATATCATACCGAACTCAACTGCAAGACGGCATCCCGAAAGCCATGTTCATACCTGAAATGTTGCAAATAGTGGAATGTCTCTTGCAGAGATGAGGAGACACGATTCGGAACGATATATCGTCTGTCTCCAGAGTATGGGAGGAGTCGCAAAGTACAGGGTCTTCGATGACTAGAAGTTCAAGAATTCTCACTAGCACAGATTAATGCGCAGGTTGATACAACTTTTTCTATCGCCATGTTTCGAGTGGCATCAACTACTGCCCAGGTTATTCTCTAAGTACCAACTGAGGGAATGCGAGGTGTCGAGCCCAACATGTTCGCGCTGTGAATCATTGCGTACATCTAGTAAAGTCACCAAAATAGGCACGAGTGTGGTTTAGACTTTTTATATTAATTCCTGCCATCTGATATCATCCATATCTCTCAAGCCATCGCATCAAACGGCCCTTTCAGTATCTCAGCATAAGCCTTATAAAAGATCTCAGGATTCTTCCACATTTGTCTCATATACTCATTTCTCTCCTCCATCGTTTCCGGCGTCACAACTCTTCGTTCTCCTTGTGCTCGAGCACCCGCTACTAACAAAGCTGTTTTAGGTTGTCTAATCCCAGTGAATTCGGCAAAAATCTTCGTTAGGTCTGTTGTTGTGAGATCGCTGCCGGCGTCGGGGATGAGCCGTTGGAGATGGTAGCAATCCTCCCTATCAAAATATTAGCAAGTCACCAAGAACTTGGAGAAATGATATCAACATACATAGCTTGATTAGCACCTTGACCCAAATGGGGGCTTGTAGGATGTGCAGCATCACCAATAAGGACACATCTTCCATCATACCATTGTTCGGCCTTTAAGCCTGGCCGATCGAAGATTCCATATTTAAGTAATCTTTCAGCACTTTTAATCAGTTCTGGAACTGGCTCAACCCAGTCTTCGAATTGACTCAGGAGCTCTGCTCTTCGATTTTCTAGCTCTTCGGGTGTTGATAGACGCCATGTTTCTTTTTCTTCTTCGCTTTGTCGCTGTGTGATTGCCCATGATGAGTGGGTCGGAGAGACGGGATAATGAATCAAGTGAGCGGAGGGACCGAAGACATTCAGGAGAGTATTTTGAAGGGATGGTGGCGTGGGGGAAAATCCATTGGTCTGAGTAATATTAGTATTAACACCATTAAAGCACGGTGTAACAAACCTGAATTAATCCCGTATATGCAGCTTCGGGCTCATTATATCCTTTCCGTTGAAGCAATATCTCTCTCGAAGCAGCTTTAATACCATCACAACCAATGAGAAACGATCCTTCAATCCTCTCACCAGTTTCTGAAATCGCTACCACGCTGGTCTCACGCTCTTCAATCTTGGCCAATTTCCATCCCGAGTGAAACTCGATACCAGCATCTACGACAGCATTTTCAAGAGCTAGATTGAAGGTGCTTCTCTTAGTTCCACAGGCTGGCTGTCCATATGTCTCCTTTAGCGATCTGAGCGAATCGCCGCCTCCAAGGACTTCACCGGTATGAGTTTTATCCCAGAAGTATTCTCCCCAGGGCGCATTATCAGTTACCGCCGTGGCCAGACCGACCAAGTTGAGTACTTTGAGACTATGATGTGATTAGCCTTTATTTCAAAATAGATTGTGTATGAAGAATATACCCGTTAGGCTGTAGAAACAGAGATCCACCCGCATCGCCCAATACTTTCACTTTTTCCACGACAATTGGAGTATATCCTTTCTTCTGGAGTAGAATTGCGATCACTGGACCTGCAATGCCACAGCCGACGATAATGACCTTTTTCGCATTTCCTTGTGACATGTTGATATGTTGATGAGCACTAAGAAGGTGGTGAAAAGTGCGAATGAATGGATGTGTACTTCAGATTGAATGCTAATTAGTCATTTATATACACCTTTTCTTTTCTTTGTGAAGCCCCCCTCTTCCGTTTGTGAAAAATTCCAGAAGATGGACGTGGGAATGTCCACGGACCAGTGAGCACAGTTGCCTGATGACTGGACCGGCCACAAACATGCGATACGTGCTCGCAATATTATTTTATTCACAACGTGTGATTGGAGCCACAAACGGAATCTGACATGCGAAGACTCATCGGAGGGATGATCTTCATTCATTTATTGGAAGATTTAATGTGAATGGTTGATAAGGGATCTAAGGGTCCAATAGACTGCTAGATGCAGCTTACGTGCAGCATATGATGTTCCCCTGGACAAAAAATGGGATTTGCGAGGTCTCCGGATATCGTTAAGGTTTCGTAGGCCGAACGAACGCGAGGGGGAGGACAATCCGGATAATAGTCAAAGCTTACTTTGCTCCTTTATTTAATGGAGTAGATCCACTTATGCAACTCCACATACAAGCAAAAGTTTAGACGGGAATATGAAGGAATTAAAAATTGGACAGATAGCTCAAGTATCAGAAGTATTGTAAATGATTGACTTCTAGTGAGGTACTGGTTTCAGAAATACAAAAAGCAAAAGATATCGACGTCGGCATGATTCGAACATGCGCCCCCGAAAGGAATTGATTTCTAGTCAATCACGTTAACCACTCCGTCACGACGCCTTGTTGATATACTACAGCCACCGTTATTTTAGATAATATTGCATTTTCAAAAATGCAGACAGCACAACACACTCCCAGCCTCCACGATACCCACCTACTTCACAACTAATTCAACACACAAAATCCACGCACCTTGAAATAACTCATCTCAAAAATGCACTATCCAAGCAACACCACATTCTCATTGCTCGATCCTCATCACATACCATACCCCGTACCTGGAATCTCTAGCATACCATTCCCCAACCCCTCCATCCCATCGCCTAACCAATTTATGAACGCCTAATCCGATTTAACGCACACTTACCCCTCCCATCCCCTTGTTCTCACTCGCATAATCTCCAGAAAGATACTTCCCGATTTGTTTTTCGTGTATCTTGGAGCTTATAAATTATGTAATCTTAATTGTTTATTAATCATTCGGGTTCTATGCTATGTGGGCGCTGAGGTGACCCAGCCTGGCTATTTGGAAATTTACTTGGTGGTGTGGTCTAACCTTATGTCGGCAGAGGTACGTAAATTAAGTTGGTTGAGGTAGATAGTGGTGTAGAATGAAGTTTTATGTCTCGTTCGAGAAATCGAGATTGCAGAGAAGGATTTTTTAATTTAATGTCAGGCACTCATGTTCTGTGAGTAAAATGAGGACTGCAATATATATCTCGTTTCGAATCCCGTCCCGGGATATTCGTTAACAGTTTTACACGATGGTATTCAGGAGTCAGTCATGCTTTAGGCCAGAAACGAACATAAGAAAGCTATGTTTTGACCTTCTTTTCCGCAGAAGGTCGGAAAAGATTAATTGATTATTAATTTTAAATCGCCAAAATAACTTATTAGGTATCTATACCCAAACGCAAACATGCCAATCCGGGGTATCATTTCGTGTGCTCGCAGTCCAACGCCAAAAAGAAACCCCTCAAAATCTTTCCTGCTTCGGCACTACAGTCAAAATGACCCATCCAACTCTGCCTATCTCATCTTTACAAGGCGTAAAATGACAGATGTATTTTTCCTCGGCCTTCTTCCACCCCTTCTCTCGATTTGCCGGTGTGCCACCAAAAATTCCCTGTGACTTTTTGATTTCTTCAACTCCAGTCAGGAGTCCCGTTTCCACTGACACTGCTCGCCCGGCTTTGATGCCTTCTTTGACTGCGGTTTTGAAAGTGCGGGGTACAGAGGATGGGGAGTGTTCTGTGAGAACTTTGAAGATGTCTTTGTCGACGATAGGAGCAACGAGACCATTGGGAAGGTTTAGGTTAAGCATATCTACTATCCCTGGAGAGAAGTATTTGACAATCAAATTTTGTGATTGCGGTTGGTAGTATAGGACGAGATACTATTCTTAATGTCAGTAAATTCGCAGTCTTTAGATCTCGGAACACACCTTTGAATAAGCCGTATAGAATTCCTCAACTTGTGTTTTAAATTGCAGCTTTCCAATCCGGTCGATTAATTCGCCTTCCATTCCAGCTTCATCCCGGACTTCTACAGCATTTGCCTTGTATTTTTTGAAGCTCTTGAAGAAGGAAGTCTTTCCACAATGACTGGGACTGTTGGACTCCTTGCTTCGAACGCTTGGGGCCTTACTACTCCCTTCTATAAAACTCCCAGTATCCTCATCGTTCAGGCTCAAAATTCGAAGAACATCCGTACGACTGTGGATCGTCGTACTGCAATTTATTTGTCCGCCGAGAAAAAATCTGACATCCCCATTACCGTCAAGTAAGGGAGACACGTAGAGGAGATTCCAGAATGGATCACCATTTTTGCGATAATTCAGAAGCAGCTCCACTGTCTCTTCGCAATTGTCAATGGAAGTTCGTAGTCGCTTTGTTGCTTGACGATCAGTGAATGATCCCTGAAGGAAGCGACAGTTTCGAGGTATGATATCTGATCGGGAATAACCCGTGACAGAGACGAACCCGTCTGAAGCAAATACAATTGGGTTATCGGCCCGCCTTCATTTGATCAGTTTCGCATCTAGATGAACAGTGTTCATGGGGAAGAACATACCTTGGATCAGTCAGACAAAAGCAGTCGCCTAGTCCTGGGTATCTTTCCTTGTCGTTTGCCAGAGCCATAGTAGCAGAAGCAGTAACCTGATGTTTTACAAAACGTGGGTACAAATCGCTCGCCAGCAATTTCTCGATTTGCTCCTGTGACCCATTGAAGATGTCTTGGAGGCCGGGAAGAATATTGTTCGTCGCACTCTTGATATCATGTGATAATCGTCGAGCATCAGAATTGGAAATATTGATTTGCTTTGGCGCCTCTGACGAAACAAAGGTTGAGTAAATCGTGGAAAGAAGGCGTGTTGCTTCATCTATCAATCGATTATACTCATCAATCTAGTTTAGCACCTTTAGCACCTGACTCCATGCAAAAAGTCATTATTAGCATACCTTTTGCAAAAACTCAAGATTTTCCGCACAAGCACGACTTTGACAAAACTTCAAGAATCGATGAGCAGTCGTTGGATTATGAAGCACAATATAAAACACTTCAGAGCTAAAGAAATCTGCAAAGTTTCCGGCGCTACTCAGCCCCATACCATTTCCACTGCTACCATTCCTACTGCTCACGCTTCCTTTGTTACTAGGACTTGTTTCCGTCGAGCCTTTTGTGCTACTTCCGGCATCTCTAGAAAAGGTGATGCGACGTGGGCTCTCGGATGTAAATTTGGCGGAATTGGGAGTTATCGGAACACGTTTTGAACTTGGGGTTCGGGCTCTTTCAGGACACGTCGACAGTGGAGGCAGAGGAGCGGTTTTGTTGTATGAATCGAGCTCACCGTTGAAAGATCTCGACGGCGGCCCATCCCTGTTCTGATAGTAGTGGTCAATTGCGTCTGTCATTATTACGCTAAATCTAACTGAAGCACTTAGGCCTATAGTCAAAAAACACGTGGGAAAGAACGCATAGAAAATGCCAAAGCCATAACGAACAACAAAGTGGCGCTTCCTTAAGGTAAAGTAGTAAATATTGAATGGTGGGCCGATTACCAGTGTAGCTCTGGAATCTCGATAACTACTGGATATGGCAGTGTGGAGCGATCCGTGCTCAGAGATTTCCTTCTTGGCCTGTACAAAGTAGATCGATTTACATGATACGGAAAATCTCAAGCCGCAGACCCGCCTATTCAGGAGGTGGACTCCGATCTAATCTAGATATGATTGGTAAAGCCATATTGTCCACTCTGATAAATCAAAGGGTAAAGGAAAGCATTCACCCTGTCTCACATGAATATGACGATGTGCACATTACAAAAAACGGCACAGGCTTTCACAGAAGCCAACCGCGTAACCATCAGACGAACAGCAGGTCCATGTAGCAAGGAACCTCATTCTGAACCATAACCAACCACAACCAAAATTCGCGTCGTGCCGTTCAAAATTCAAATCAACTGTGCGGCACTAACCTTGATTGATAATCCTTGATGTACAATTTCGATTTTCACATGTGGATCCGTTATCAATTTTCTGGGTCTTTTCCCAGTTCTTATCCGTCTTCGAGTGGCCGAGGATGAAATGCAAGAAGGGGTGCTGTGCCGCAATATATCATACACCATGTATATGAGTACGGGCAGGGAATAGGCATCGAATACCTGGTACATGGGAAATCTTGATTGCATCCTTGATTCGATTCGTTAGATCTCAGTATACAGGGAGGTCCATAACGTAGTTAGACCTCGGGCTAAGATAGTTTCCGAACAAGCGAAAAATGAAGGAGTATTGAAGCTCAAACACGAACACGCTTGTTTATTGAATGATAGATCTTGAAAAGGGAAAGCCCAAAGAAAAAGACACTTCGGATATAAAAATGAATAAGATTCTGAGAATCGAATCTACAAACTCAATTTTCATCTCATCTGCGGCGCCACATGTGCTGGGGAAACCATGTCGCTAGACCCTGGAATTGCATTTGAATTCCGCAAGGACGGCTCTCACCCCACTAATGATATATCTCTCACTTATTTTCCGTCTACAACCCTCCGCAGTATTGTTCACAGGAATCTCATTTCGTGATTTTTACCTTAAGAGGAACAGCTGCCAAGACTTGATGATAAAGAATTATTTGTTCGATTTTGTCTTTGGTCGAGTTTGTTGTAATTACATGAGATTCAGAAATTGCATTTGGGCAATGTAAGGGAAAATGCAAGATCTTATGTATATATCATTTTCTCATAATTCGTATGTATTTTCCATTTCGAAAGTCATCGCAAGTGCGCGCTTTAAAAAGGTGTAATCTATCTACGAGAAGTGTCAGTCGGTTCTTTTCCTCCATGCGTCACTATATCGAACTGAAAGCATATTCGACGTTAACGTCGTTATGATTTCGCATCTTGTCTAAAAACCCAGACTCCTCATAACCCTACTTCTCTTCACACTCTGCGATCGAGTAGAAAAAGTCTTTGCTACAGTAGAGGCAGCGCATCCATTTGCACCACACTTCTGATAGAGTGTAATTGCAGCACTACCACCGCATTTCTCGACACTGTTTCCTGCGCATGGCATGATACAATCACCTAGCATACCAGCAACAGGTGCCCGGTCTGCAGAAAGAACATTGTCGCAGTAGCATTGACTTCCAAACTCCATTCCTGCATATGTATGGCCCTTGGATGTACAAAAATCTACACAAGTTTCGATAGTCATGGTACTGTTTCCTTCCCAATCGGCTTTCAAGGTTCTGTTTGCAGCGTCATCGGTTCCACATCCAAGATAGGTCCAGCGTTTGGAGGTACTCAAATCGACAATGCCGATTGGTAGCGAGGAGGCTTTGGAGGCAGCAGGATTAAAGCGGGAAGGGGGAGCCTGGAGCGACTTTGTTAAAGCTATATCTGGAGGACAAGGTGGCGGTGTGTATTCCGCTGGGCCTGAAGAAGGTGCATTGCAACCGGGAAGTGCAGAGAGCGTACCGCTTACAGGTTCGTTTATCAGAGGAGCAAGTTTGCATTCTTGGGTGTCGGATTGTTCGTAAAAGGTAAAGGTCTCGCTTGGACAGTCGGGTTGGCCGTCAAGGCAGTTATTGATTCCTTTTGTGAGTGTTGGGATATCCCAGCCATTGACCTTGGTCTGTGTTAGCTTCGTGAAATATTATGAGGACGCAATCACCAAAAAGCTTACAAAGTCACCATGAAATCCGTAGCCAGTGGTATCACCATTGGCAAGGAGAAAAGGTTGAGAATTGTCATACCACTCATTGGCGAAAAGATCAGTACGATATGTAACTTCGAAAAATAGAGTTATCATATGATGAGGATGCGAAGCTGGGCAGCGACCACCGTCAAAATCACCATCTGCAGGATACGACATGTGAGATTTGTAATCAGATGAGGTTACATTAACACCATCCCAACAACTGGGCATTGTGACCTGAAGTCGAAGACCATCTGGACAGTTGATGTTTGGGAATCCATTCGTTTGAAGATCAGTTCCTGTGCATCGGAAACTCACAGCACGGTCTGCAAAAGAAGAGTCATTGTAGCTTCGTCGATTGGTATCTCCTGCTATCATACGAAAATTCTCAGGGAAAGGAACAAGTGGATCATTATCTGGACCTGGACGTTGACTTGGAAAATGTTAGCAAACGTACGACATGACCGCGCGTCAAGATTTCAGCGTGTTCAACACTCACAGATAATAAATAGCCATTCCCCCAAGATTTCCATACCCGTCATCTCCATTGATAGGCACAGAAATGAAACTACCATTCTGAGCCTTGTAGTAAAGCTTTGGGGTCCAGTAATTGGACAAATCCTCCTTCACATTGCAAGTCCCACATTTCGCAGCACGAGCATCAGCATATGTCATATTGGCTTTAAAACCACTGCCGCCAGCAATCGCATGCACATGAGATGCAGGAAGAATTCCAGGACTGACTACTGGATCAACACGCTCATCGACGAGACGACTGTAGCATTGAATGACGAATGTGGTGCTTGCGGGCGAGAAGAGCGATCCTAGGAAAGCGAGACCAATTGTTTTGGCTGATTTGAACAACATTGCGACTGTTGTTTGTTGCAGTGGACTCTGGAGTCAAAGATGGTAGTAATCACGTCGAATTCACGCGAGATTTGGTGGCTTTCAAAGCCGAAAGAGTGTAAGTATTGTTTATCTAAGGAGCGTGGTTTCTATTGAAGGAACGTACGATTAGGTATCCAACCCGATCAATGTAAAGGTGAGACGAATGAATGTAAGTGTGAAGAAAGAAAGTAGCGACAACTTGTCTCTGTCAAGAAGATAGAAATCAAAAGGGGAAAAAAAGGAAGCTAATCAAGAGAGGAGAGAGGTAAGAAAATTATAACAAAACCCTACGAAAATAACTGTCCAAAATCTGATATTTAATTTGCCAAGATGATCCTATTGCTGTTACACAGACGGGTAACAAACATTACACCCATTTCGTTCCAGTGAATCATGTACACGCTGTCGATTCCATGTTACCGTGAATGTAACCTTCTGGTAGGAGAACATGAACCATGAGCGACGAAAGTTATATGCCAGGATCGCAATTCTTATCCGAAAGTTATCGCATCTGCACAATTTAGGAGATGGGATAGAGAATTAGGAAGATGGGACGGCTTGATACTACTTAGATAATTTGCTGGGCCGTAAGGCTGTACCCCTGACGCTCTTTTTAGCTACACAGCCGCCTGCACAACTTCTTGGCGATGATCCGAAACATGGTGGCGGAAGTGATTGGTGGGGAGTTGAGGAGTGTTTGGGGTGCTCTAGATGGCGCGAAATATTGTATATCTATCCGCATATCCAATCTCAGAACTTCAACCTTTAAGAGTTCGAAAGGTACGAGAATATTTAGATTGATGGGGTCATGGGGTATAAACGGTCTTGATGGACGAGCAGACAATCATTGTTCCAAATGATGAAGTGCGTTTATGAACGTGAGCTTATGCGCGTTCAAGCAATCTTCTGCTCTGATGTCTTTCGGCATGGGTTACGAGGCGTTTAGGGGGTTCACGAAAATGAAAGTGATGCGCTATTTAATACCTCAGTAGTAGATAGATAGAAGAAGATGCGAATCATTTCCTCATCATTGATTTCACCCGCCTTCTTCATTAAACAATATTACAAGATAATTGTTCCGAAGGCTCCCAGCATATATTATAATGACAATGCCCCTTTTTATATCAATGCTTTCCTGTGATAGGCGATATTTTCGTCGGAGCTACGACAATGGCCAGCAAAGCCACTGTTACCACTACTAACCACAGAGGAATTCCCGATTTAAGGTATCTCCAGACTACCTTGATACGACTGCTGTCTTTCTTGTCGACACAAATATCTCTCCCTAGTACCAGGCATCCCCTCCCTCCTGGCTTACTATCACATTCCTGATGTTCTCTTCTCCTCTTCATCAGCAAGCTGTGGATACTGTTAGTCTTCACATCTTTGGACCACAAAGGCTATGGTAAGACTCACGCAACACTCCCTCGACAAAATCTAACATCACTACCCAATTCACATTTACTGTCACTTGGACAATCCAAATGTAGCCGCCGTCTCTGGATCAGCCACTCTATCTTCAAATATAACCCGGTATATACAAAAGAGTAGAAGTGTCGATTTGTGTGTTTTAGGGAGAGTGCATCTGGATATATCAGATGAGAAGTTATCAATAATTGAATTTCTTCTGGTAAATCTAGAAGATTGAGTTTGGGAGTACCATATTCCGTCTGAGAAGACGGAAGTGTATGGTGCTTCTCCATGATATGGTAAGCAGGCAAGATAGGTAGATCCTGTAATCGCGATAGACTTATAATCCGATCACTGCAAGAAGGACGAAAGATACTGATAAGTTATATGATTTGTGCTGTCTATACCGGGCGCAGGTTCAATTGGATGAGTGGATCGTCGAGTCACTCTCGTGTTGAATGCGGTTATCTGAAACGTGGTATCTTTGACCAGGCTGCCACTTTTGCGCTTTTAGAAAGATGTGATTCGTTCCAGAGTCATAACTTATGACAGGAATATATTGAAGTGACGAATACATGAGACTTTCCTGGGCGGAAGGCTGTGTTTCTGTGGGATGGGGGAGGGAAATGCTGACTCACTAAAGTCAGAATTCAGAAGGCTGGTAATACATAGTAGGCGTAGGCTTCACAAAAAGGGCGACAAAATTGCTATGGCTGAAGCATCGGTCTAGAGTTTAAATACTGGAAACTGTCTGAATATCTAGTGCGAATCCTTAAGACTGTAACATGATTCAAGAACTGCCAAGTTCACACAATACAGTCTTCCAGGAATTGACATTCTTGAGTATGGCCAATTGAAAGGGATTGATTGCGAATTATCCCACAAGCGGCTACACGTGACTACGCTCCAATCGCGTCAATTGAGTGGCAACAACCGTGAGCTGATGTATCGCACTAAGTACATATATCGGCATGGCTGCTTCTGCCATAGAAGGAACAGGACTGCGTCCCAATTTCGCAGATGGTGAAAGTGATTACGGTTCCGACTTCTCACCCGAAGAAGTTGAGATAGTAGAGAAATTATTATCGCCGGTCCACCAATTCAAGGAACCAACGGAAATCGAAGACAATCCCATTGTCGGCGAAATCGAGTATCATGAGCCAGAACGTTCTCTTCGCCTCCCTCGGGTCGTTGGAAAGGAGCAGATCTCACCTCTGCTCCAGGCTATTCGTGATGCAGAGAGGGTTGCTGATCAAATCAATGCTTCAGTCTCGAAACGCGAGTACTATCCAGACTGTAAGTATATTTGTTGATCGCCCAAATCATGTCTCTGACTTACGCGGCAGGATATAGTGAAAGATCAAATACCTGAAGCTGTGCCAGCCGCAGCTCCTGCAATACAAGTGAATGAAGTCTCAGTAAAGCCCACAGAGTCTGCAACCTCCGCTCTTCCAGACACACGATCGCCCCTCGAACGATTTCGTACCGCGCCGAAGAAACCTCTCTCAGTCACAGACCTTGTGTCCCCTGCATGGTGTGAGCTGCAATACTGGTACACATTGACGAAACTTGGGAGGAGGAAGCAAACATCCGCTATGAAGCAGGGTAGTGCTGTACATAAAGTTCTGGAAGATCAGGTACACAGGTCTGTTCAGATTGAAATTCAAACGAAAGAAGATGCATGGGGTTTACGAATATGGAATGTGATACAAGGATTACGAACATTACGAGAAACAGGACAAACGAGGGAACTGGAGATATGGGGTACTATTGATGGGTTGGTTGTTAATGGGGTCATTGATGAGTTGAGCTACATATGTCCGGATGTTGAAATGGAGGTATCACTTTTAGGAATGACGAAGGAGGAGGGCCAGAAGAAGAGCAAGAAGAGCAAGAAGAAGAAGAAGAAGAAGAAGAAATCGCCACCCGCGGACCAAGTTTCGATATCTAATTTTTTCAAAGGAATGGAAGGTTCGTCCATTTCAGAGGCGACACGGATAAAAATAAGGAAGCAATCGAACAAAGTATATATTTGTGATGTCAAGACCAGAGGCGTTCGCACACTACCAAACGACTCAGCGTTTCGTCCTACCCGAGTACAACTCATGTTATACCACCACTTACTTGGCAGTCTTGCCACAAACTCAGTTGATTTTAGCGTTTTGGCAGCCCGTTATGGGTTAGATACAAGTAAGGTATTTTCAGATACATTTATCGCTCAGGTCGGCAGCATGAATGAAGATGATGATGGGATATACCAAGATGCGCTTGAGGAGCAGGATGATTCAGCGCCAAGTTCTAGTCAGGATTCTATGAGTGTTCTCCTCGCCCACAACAATCTCACCGCACTGTGGTCCGTGATGATATCTGAATTTCAAATCACTTTTCCCGATGGTGCCGGGTCACTGGGAAGGATATTAAAAACAGAATATCGATCGCGAGATGATGGAGAGATAGTTGGAATCAAGACTATCCCCATGGATAATGAAGAACTGAATTCGTACTTGGATGAAGAGCTGCGATGGTGGAAAGGAGAAAGAGAGGCAAAGGGTGTTCAATTGGATGAGGCATTCAAATGCAGGAGTTGTGAATTTGCCGACGAATGTGAATGGAGGTTACGGAAGGTTGTAGAGGCAACTGAAAAGGCTCGGATGATCAAGAAGAAGGGGAAGAAAAGTGTTGTATAATTCTTTTTGCGTCTTTGTGGCGTTGCGTTGGGGTCAATTTAGATCATGTCTACGACTTCACATCATATATTGCAGATCCATTCATGATACTAGATAATGTTTATCTTTTTCTCGATTCAAAGCTTGCACCGAATGACTTTCTTTGCTGTCAATTGGGAAATAAATCTTCATTTGACGATGGACTACAGCTAGATCTGTCGTTCTACTCTTCCCAGTCTATCATCGACAGCTAGGCTGTATCTCTGGGATCATGTTTGTGTATCTAGCAATCCCTTTATCCATGTGACTCATTGACATCGCTCAACAACATGTATTTGTACAACACTGATTACAAGCATGATGAGTCTGCGCGAACGGGAGGCTCTTCCAGCGCATCACCGTCATCGGCATCCAGCAGATCATTATCCACTGAACGAAATGTGAAGCATAGAAGATATATAAACACAGAGTTTTCCCACGACCAATCTAAAATTTATCTCAACACCTTTCTCACCTTCCTCCCATCTAGTTTACGCCCTACTACACACCACCCATCATGTCCTTCCCGCAACCGCCAGAGCTCACCCCTACAATAACCAACTTCGAACAGCACACCATGGGCCCCTCTCTACAACGCTACCTCGACATCAAAGTGCACCACCTCGTGCCCTCTCAACCCTGGAACGAAATAGAAGTCGTAGGCCACCACATCCGTTCCGCCCCCGCCATCATCTACAACGGAGAAAAAAGCGGCAAATCATTCAACTATCAACGACCCACCGCCACGATTTTAGAAGCGGGAAAACTGCGCATCAATTGTTTCCCAGGGAGAGATTATGTAAAGCACTATGCTAACATCGTAGCGACGCATTTGGCGATCGCGGGGAAGAATCCGGGAATCGTGAAGATCACACTACCCCGGAAAAACGAAGGATATGAAGAATTCATGAAATCGAATCTGAGGGGTTTAGCGGGCGACAAAACAAATTTGGTACTTGTGGGATCGATCCCGAGAGATATGATGAGCTCCAGCGAACCGTGGCAAGACGAAGAAGATGAGAACGAGTTATTTTCCTGGCAGACGGTGACGAAACCCAACGGGTTCAAAGTCACGATCCTGCAATGTCGCACGAGTTTCTGGGGCGATCTCGCGGGGGATCTCGTGAGATGTTTGACGGATATCTGTGGGCCTTCTCTGCAATGCGTGATATATGTTGGGAAGCTTGGCGCGCTGGCGCATCAACATACGCCGAATAGGACGTTGGCGACGGGCGAGAAGAGTTTCGTCAATGGCGCGTTCGTCGAGTGGGAGAATCCGATTGGAGAGCAGATTCTGGGGAAGGACGTGGCGAGGGGAGTCCATTATACGTCGGCGTCGGTGTTAGATGAGGATCATGCGTGGTTTGAGGAGAAGAGAAGGGAGTTTTGTTGGGTGGATCCGGAGATTGGTCATATGGCTTTGGCGGCGGGGGAGAAGGGGGTAGGGTTTGGGTTCTTGCATGTGGTGTCGAATAATTTGGCGGGGAAGTTTGAGTTTGATTTGGCGAATGAAAGGGAGAGGGTTGTGGTTGATCATAGGGTGGTGATGAATAGGTGGATTGGGAGAGTTTTGGATGAGTTTGTTGAAGGTTTGGATGGGAAATTAGGAGGGAAAGCTTAAGACTTGTTTATTGATGTTGGTGGATAGTGGAAGTTAGAGTAGTATAATGTAATATGTGCATCAGCTGTATAGACCAGTGTGCCCAATAGTCCGGATTGTAGTCCAACAATGAAGATTATTAAATCCCTAAATTATTCAAATCATTTGAGGATTGAATTGTATTGGAATATTGAATTATTTTCAAGTTTTGATTGCTTTCCCAGAAATCCGAATATTTATATTGTTGAACTGTAGTTCGGACTGTTGAACTCCTGATACAGACTTCAAGAATGCACTGTCAAAAAGTCATCCTAATACATTAGGGGTAACTCATCCCCTTCAGATTGGAACCATGACTCCATCCATGCATACGATATTCATTGTTCTATAAAATTCTACACATTCCATGCTCCTGGCTTGACTCTAACCCGTAGACCTATCTAAGTTATTTCATGATTCACCCCAGTATAATATAATCGACGCCAACTCCAGAATAACAAATACAACCCATACAGTACATCTCTCCCCTTCCCCCAAACAATCCATAGAAGCAGCTCACCAAGGATATCTCAGCCCATTCCAAGTCCACAACGTCGCTGCGTCTGGATCTTCTACCACTCCCATCGCCCACGCAGACGATTTCCCACCCTCATCAATTTCAGATTTTCCCTTTTCCCCTATGATTTTCAAACACCCTCTAACACTAATTTGCGCCTCCGTCAACTCCGCCGGATTATGTCCCAAGTAAGCCCCTAGTTCAGCTGTATGAAGAGCCAGTATCACCGGAGCTTCGGAGCCCAATTCTCTGTGTATTTCCACAGCTAGATGCTAAGTGAAAGAATGTGTGAGAAGAGTATACAGGTCCTTGAATTGTTAAGTTATGAGGAGGAATTGCTTATTAAGTGGAAAAGCAACATACACGTAAACCCATGTTCAGCGCAGCTTTGGAAGCGGAATATGCGGCGAGGCCCCATATGCATGATTGGACGCTAGCGGAACCACAACTGTAGGTAATAAATGCAATGTTGGATATTTGAACTTCAGGTATAAGAAGAAGATATTTGGCGGCAAGAAGTGGTCCAAACGTGTTGTTCTGGAAGTGATGATAGTAAGACTGAGAGGTTCTGTTGAAAAGAAAGGGTTGATCTTCAGTGAGTATTACTTGCTCCTCAGCGCAATGCAGAAACGAAAGGAATCTCATAAATTTCTTGTCCGAAATGTATCTGTCAAGCTATGAGCTCGCCGCGTGAGCTGGAAGGAGGTATCAAACTAATACCGTGAAGCATATCCGGGGGAAGCCTTCTCAATCGATCTTAGTAGGAGGAAAACACCAAGAAGATCCTACAAAAAGAACACCATTCATCACGATGACAACTCACCCATCAATCACTGTACCCCAACCCATGCCTCCCTCATTAACAATTACAGTCTCGATAGTCTGCCCCATCAACTGAGGTATATTACAAAGATCCCTAATAGTCTGCTCATTCGCAAAACCACACTTCAATATCCGCAATTTAGACGGATCTTTAAGCACCCTGGCAAGATCGTACAAGGCCCGTGGCGTCTCAAACGATCTATAAGTTGCGAAGACGATATTCTGAGGATGTGCCAAGAGTAACTGCCGTGTGAATTCGTACCCGATACCTGGACTGGCACCTATGACTACATAGTACTTTGGAAAACTAATCATGTTGGATTTCTACTGTAGAGACTAAAATTGGTGGAAAGTGGGGGTTTGAGAATATTCTTTGCTGTAATTGAGAGATTTGAATCATCACCAGGACTATAATTTCCATATTATATAGATTCGGAGTCGCACCTACTTTATTCGACGTTGGCGATTGTGCCTGATGAATATGGGATGTGAATATAATTTGAGATGCTGCTTTAATGCGCAAGCGAACAACCTGTAATGCTGTTCTCACCACGTAAAAAAAAATAAAGAAATCATACTTCAGAACTCACGACTTCTTCGGAATGATTTTTTTTATCTTTTACCTTGTCAATATCTGTTTCAAATTTATAGCTCCATAGAGGTCACAGGTCATGAGACCAAGAATTCAATTTATATACATTCTGCCTCTACGGGTTTGTCGGTCCGAGTAGGATATTGCTATAAGGCCGTTGAATATAAGAATTCATTTTTCTATCGCTTTTTCTGATTTCATTCCATAGAACCAAGAAAAAAAGTTGTGTTTATACCAATATGTATATGAATAGTCAGTTACAAGCAACTCTGCTCATAATTGCAGGAATTCAAAGTGTGCATGCACAGCAAGCTGCATGGGGCCAGTGTAAGTAAGAGCTGTGAAAGAAGGACAGATCTCCTAGACATTACTAACAAATTCCGGATGGCAGGTGGAGGAACAGGCTGGACCGGCGCGACGACTTGTGCATCGGGTTATGTGTGTACTTATTCTAAGTAAGATTATATCCGCTCCTCACTTTCCAAACCCGTCATAGAGTTTTCAATTGAACTATCTCGCTTCCTGGCATTCACTAACTGTGCAATCAGTCCATGTAATCCATTACCTTTCCGCCTAGCTTGTACCTACTGACCACAGTCTTGAAAGACTATTCCCAATGCCTTCCCGGCACCGCATCATTATCAACAACGATTGCGACAACGCCGGCTACAACCACTTCCGGCACACCAACGACCACACTTTCCACGACTACTACTACTGGTGTAGCCTCATACCCAGGAGCGACTCTTCAAAGTGGCTACTATTGGATTCGTGCCGTTGAAACTCCGAACTTTCAGTCAGTATTCTCGCTTTTATCACTTAAAACTAGGCTTGAAAGCATTGATCCCAGAGATAATCTCAATCTTGAAGACAAATAGAAATATCAGACAATATCATCTGATAGACGAAGTCTAATTTATTATCGCAATGTAGCTCCTACCTCCAAGCCTCCCCAACTGCTAAGCCCGGTACCGCTCTCCTAGCCGACAGATCCACCGCCGGCCAGTTCCAAATCGTATCTGGTCAGCTAGTTGAGTTAATCGCACCCAACACGTTCCTCTATGCAAATGTCCAACCACCAGCAAATTCATCTGCTGTTAGATTATCCATGACATTCAATACCACCCAGAATACGTTTGGTACTTTTGCATTTAGTGGAGATGCTGTTACATGGAGTGTAGCTAGCATTAGTCGGCCGAATTTAAGTGCGTGGTTGGTTTGTGGCGATCAGGAGTTGTGGATCAATTTGGGAAATTATGCGTATTTGACGCCAACGGGATGCGTAGATGAGACGATCCATTATTTCAATGGAGCAACTGTTGATTAGGAGATTGATGATGCACAAGCAAGGGGCTAGGAAGTAGATGTCTATGGAAGCTGGGCCCCTATTGTGATTGTACATACCTCAATAGGAGATGGTAAATACATAGACACCAAATTGAAATCCGAAACAAACTTTTGATATACAAGAAATTTTATGCAGAGCTGACAATTGACTTCTTTGGTGCTCGTTTTAATAAGCAGTGACTTCCCCAGTTCCTGCGAAATTTCTCTGGAATAAATGGCAAATCTGGCAACCATATGGTTCGAGCCAGAATGTGAGTTTTCGATGCATCGAGGAATGGTTCACATTTCACAGACTCCCAGTTCTCGGAATCCATGATGTAGTGAGGCTCAAGCTCGGAGGCAACAGAGCCAGGATAGTACGTATCGACCAGAAAGTTACAGGTCTTGAGATCAACCTGATTGTGATATTAGCTTCTTTTACAAAATACGAGAAAGAATATTTGCGAAAAGATTTACTTACATATTTGCTCATGTCTTCAATATTTTGGTCATTCATACCCGACGGGATGAGCCATGTCGACCAGATTCCGAATCCCGTACTAGCTTCGGAAAATTCACCGGGAAGCAGACCATCGAATTCGCTCTTCACAAATTTTGCTTTCATGCCATTCGGCAGATGATAAGAGCTGGGGAACCTGTACCACTCTTTGGAAAAGCAGACAGAATCCCCTCGCGCCCCAAGGGTACCATTTTGGAGAGGACTATATATTTTCAACGGCGCCGAGTACGCTGTATAGATCCCGTAAATTCTTGCTAAGCCAATATCGACAGATCCGATGATGAAGAAGCTTACAAACAATAGCTTCAATTTAGCTGGAATCTTACCGACCAAGGTCTTGGGATCCGAATGGCCGAAAGCCGCCAGAAGGATGTGAAGTGACATGGCTGCATTAAGTGCAACGCATGGGTAGGCTGGATACATAAATCGTTCTTCCTTGTGTGGTTGGAAGCTGAAAACTGCAAGCCATATGTAAAATGGTGCCATGAAAACAACGCTACGAAGTGCTGTTGTGGTACCGCCTTCTCGTGACCCAAATAATTTCTGAAGAGTGAAAAGCGGGAGAGCCGAAATTGCAAGCACAAACCAGATATTGAAGTTGAGGATCAAATTACGAATGTAAAAATGCCATGGCTCAGTACCATAGATTTCAGGACCTCTTCCCTCGCCACTGAATATATTATAAAGAACAATGTTCAGAGGGACAATCACCAATTGTCTATAGAAGAAGCCGGAAACAACGAATTCAAAAAACTTTTTACGACATTAGCGATTGTAGGAAGCCAAACTTGAGGATAGCTTACCAAAACAATCAATCCTCCGACAATTCCTCTAACGAATCGCATTACGGTATCGACGACGGCATCTTTATCGCTTAAGCTAGCGAAAATCACCTCTTCAATCAAGAAAGGGGCAGACAAAGCCATAGAGAATGGCCAACCGAGAATTCCGCCGACAGCGAACCAAAAGATACCCTGCGCAGTCTTCAAGCCCCCTCTCCAGTTCATGAAAGCTGCCATTCCAAGCATAGTTGTATACATAGCGAAGCTCGATGGTAAAAAGGAGGCCGAGGCATGAAAGAATCCAGGGCTGAAGATATTGGCCATCATGAAGAACATGGCGACTCGCGGATTCAAGGTTCCATTAATGACTCGAAACATTTGCGTTTGGCACAGAGCGCAAATGAATGCCAGACAATATCGAATGAAGTAGAATTCGCCAACCTATACCTCGATTAGAATTTGAACCGTCCTTGATTATCTGGATTTTCTGTACCTTTGTGGGGAATGGGAGTAGCCTTCTGAAGTTTCCCATCATGGCATGGATGGTAATATATAGCCAACTTCGAATCGCAAATTCCGGAGAATATTCCCACGTTTGTAATCCATAGCTATGACTGAGATAATGTGTAGGCTCCCAGTAATTAAAGGTCTCGTCACAATCCTGTATAGGAGCATACAGAGCTGCCAATATGTTTGCTCCTAGGAAGACATAGAATGCGCTGATAGGTTGAACCGCGAATGGAGTGGCAGGTCTATTGAAGCTCAGTTAGAATATCCCACACATAACTTTTCTGCAATACTGACTTTTTCTTTTTTAGATGCGAAGCTGGAGAAGCTTCTGCTCCTTTAGATGAGCCCAAAATTGTTGGCTGCGGAGGGGCCATTGTTGCAATTGACTTTCTTTTTTGATCGATTTTCAAAAATCAATTCAGATCATGCAGACTTTAACGATGACATCGTGTTCTAGTGTACCACCTTAGCTCGAGCCTACGTAGGTATTTACATAAAGCTTACATAAAATGGAGAGCCTGAATTGTGCAAACTGATAAGAATCCATAAAAGCTTATCGCCTGCGCTAAGATTAGATGATTAGCGTCGGGGAATATTTGGAAATTTTGAAGTTCAAAAACTTTCTGGTCAATAATTCGTAAAACATTGAAGTATTGCATGCATTGCATCAAGTTTTTGTTAAAATTTCTTTTGAATACCCATATCCATATTGTATTCTTTTAATATTATATTGGCACTGGTATCACATATTTGAATTCGAGTTAATTGATAAACGCTACAAAGGAAAACACTTGAGCGCAAAACACCGTCACCAAGTCTTTTCACAGATTGTTTTCGATTTTAACTGGAAGCATGAGTAATTCTGACTCTATCTCGTCAATTCCTCCGCAGGAGGAGAAGATCCATCTGCAAGGGGAGACCGAAGAATCTGCCTCATCTCCATCCACTCTCTTCAATATACCTGGGCTTGGACGACTTGGAAATGCGCCAAAGTCTGAGAATCCAACCCCAACAGCGGAAAACAACCTCGCAGAGAATCACTTAGAAGAATCGGCCTCATCCCAAGATAAATTGCCGGAAAGCAGTCATGATCAACCTCAAGAAAATTCCAAAATGGCCGATGCCGAGCCTCTACCTCAAGAACCTGCGACTTCTGCGACCAATGATGCGACTTCGGAAAACCTTCCAGAGATCGAAAGTGAAATTTCACAGGAGGCGGGAGTTGGCATCGAGCAGATAAAAGGTCAAAATGATTTGGAGATTGAACAAGCGCCTCTAGAACAAGCCATAGTGAACACACAAGACGCCGACAACGACGCGATGGACATTGCGCCTTCACAACCTACTACAGACATTCATGTTGAACAAGGAAAGGAGATGTTGTTGGAAGAATCATTAGGACCTCAATCTAGTACTAGTGATACACAAGTACCGGAGAGTCATGCCAATCAACCGGATTTGACCCATGCTTTAGAGGCGATGCTAGGAGGCCTGCTACAACCCGCGACTGTGACTGCGGATGTTGCAACGAACAATGCATCGGCAGCACCTGCGACAGAAGAGGAACACCCAGAGTGGGAGGTTGACTCATCCCCATATGAGTCTTCGTCAGATTCCTCAAGTGATAGTTCATCCGAGGACGATAGCGAGGAGGATGGAGAAAATGCCTACAAATTACTAAGTCCAGAAGAACAAGCAAAGATCCTAATGACGGAAGGCGATGGGGGCTCAGATGATGAGGGAATGGCACGTGGAGAAAAGCGCACCGGAGGCCACCTACGTACGAAGAACGAAGTTCCAGAAGAGGTGATACCCAAACCAGATGTCACAATAACGCCTGAGATGCCCATCACGAAATTGGGAGACGTGGAAGGAGTGGTGGATAATATCATTCTCATCAAAGCTTTCACAAGTGGAGAATATCAAGTACTGAGAGAAGAATCTGTGCTATGTTTACAGGATCGCAGCGTTATAGGTGTAGTGTCAGAAACGTTGGGCAGAGTGGAACAACCATTGTATTGTGTAAGATTCACGAATGCAGCTGCAATTGCCGAAGCAGGACTATCTGTTGGAACTACGGTGTATTACTCTGAGCAGCATTCAACGTACGTCTTTACACAAGCTTTGAAAGCATACAAAGGTACAGATGCTTCAAATTTGTATGACGAAGAAGTTGGCGACGAGGAAATGGAATTCTCCGATGATGAAAAGGAGGCGGAGCATAAGCGAATGATAAAGCAAAAGAAGGCAGAGAAGAGGGGTGGTAAGATTCAGCAGAATGGCGGTAATTCACGTGGTGGGCATGCTTCGCAAAAAACATATACCCCTAGTAACAACAGCGCCGTGTTGAACTACGACGAAGCCGAGGATGGCCCTTATAAAACTCTTACTAGACCGGTTGGATTTACTGGTGGGGCAAGTGGTAGTGAAGCTCCTCAAGAGGGTTCGCATTATAACAGATCAAGTCAACGTGGCGATCATGGAGGTAGGGGCAGAGGAAGAGGTCGTGGAGACAGAGGCAGAGGAGATGGGGGACGAGGAAGAGGAAGAGGTGGAGGACATAATGATCGAGGCATCAATTCTCGTCATAATCCATCGCAATCAAGCCATGCATTACCCCCTTTTACTTCAAGTCCGGGGGCATTCAACTCTCAATCAGCTTCATTACCCCCAAAGCCTAACTTTCCACCTCCGCCACCTTCGAATATTTACAGCAATCCAAATCAGCCACAGCAGTATCAAGCCCAAACATCACCACAATACCCATCTCAACAACCTCCAGTATGGCCGATGTACCCGCAAGGTTATCAACAACCATATCAGCAACCATACCAACAGCCTCAACAACCCCAACAAGCTTTTACTCAAGCACAGAATCCTTGGGCGGGTATGCCTCCTCCTCCCCCCTTACCAGCAGGTGCATTCATAAATCCGGCATTCTTCGCTCAGCAGAATGGGGCAAACCAAAACGGAGCAAATCAATGGACTCATCCAGGCCAGCAAAATGGAAACGGAGGTGGTAGATAATTTATGGACTATGTATGATCATTGTAGCTAAGAATAAAATTATGACCAATGAACTTTTGGTCTTTCCCGACGTCGAATAAAACTCACATTGATGATACTTCAATTGACAACGCTCGCAGTTACACAATTGGGTTTTCTGTCCCCTTCATTTCCAAATTGATTGGTCGAATGGTAACTACCAAATGATTTTCACAGGTTTGCATTGTTCTGAGACCTCCATTACGACCAAGTGGTTCTCTACTGCGGATATCATAAAGATTGTACCCAATTCCCCCCCAGTTCATGATCAAAGTCGTATCATTTCAATCAATTGTCATCAAGTGATTCAAGATCAAGAATATTTTCTATGCCTGATGAGGTGTTGATACGCCGGTCGTGATGTTTGGCAGTGATAACCCATACCCGAAACGGAAAAAAAGTCCCTAGCGATAAGAACGAATTTGGCGGGGTTCTGCAGCACAACAGATCTTATCATTCGTTCGCAATTCACGATACATACATAAATATATGATTTCATTGAGATTCCAATATGTTTCATTCCGAGTCAGTTCAAGAATTCACATCTAGATTCCCTTCACTCTCAATTCCAAGACTGAATTCTCGTGAAAATGGGTGAGACGAGTTGGGATGGCTTCAAACTATGGACCAAATCAACATGCGAGCGACTTAGCACCTCAGAAGCCGGTCGAGTTGTTAATGACAAGCTTAAGATGTTGTTTTATGGTGCGGGCTTAGTCTGTCTTGCGGTATGGCTGTTACTACGAGCTGCAACGGTGTTCAAGAAACCGAGATATGCCAGACCGAGAACACCTGATCTAGAGAAGCCGACTTTCAAGGACGGCAAAGCACAGAGACCTTTAGGAGGTTAGTATGATGCAGTGGTTGGTAAACAGCAGCTGATTTCCTGATAGTTTGGGAGCCTATGCAGTTCAAACGCCCAACAGCAGTCCCTTTTCCTAATTGGGATGTGCAGCAAACGAAGCCAAATCCATACCGTCCATTTCGTTATGGAGCATATCACATTACTATGGGCTTACGCAACATGGATTGGAATGAATGGATAGGTACATGAATCATCACTCAAGCGATAGGCTGACTGGCTAATGTTTTAAAGAATTGGATAACCGATACATGAAATTCCATGACGACAAAGCTAAACGTATTATCGAACGTGGCGCTAGATCTTGCTATACCGATCCTTCGGTGTTTGATGGTGCTGTTGAGCTGCTTGAAGAGCTTTGCGCATATCTCCCAGAACGTTACCCCACACTCTACAAACGCACTCCAGTTGGCATGGACAATCTTCTCACTAACGAATCATTCAACATTGTTGAAAGGCCACTTGCAGAGGATCCAATGCAGATGGCAGCCCGCTTTACGCAAGATGATTTAGCAATTATGTTTGAGAAGGAAGATGGACAGTACTATCTTCTTGCCGGAGCTATTTTACTGGCGGGATTTTGGCGTTTGGAGGATAAATTAGGCATGCCGTTGAGCGAGATACACACATCTGCCGACGTACCGGGGTATCAAACGAAGTTGGAGAAAGGAATGATGAATTTTTTCCGCAGAGTTCAGCCGAATGGACCGGTGCAGCGTGTAAGCCTCAACTTGCGACATTATGGTTATCTACATCTACTAACCGGTGTTTCAGAACAACTATTTCATTCAGGTAGACGATCAACTGTCATGGTCATCGAGCATTGGCCCGGAAAATGGAGCGCCCGGTAGTTTCAGTTGGGATACTGCGGAGAAAGATAAAGCCATTGAACATCACTGGTTTCGTTCCGAACGACAGACGTTAAGGAGACTACCGAGATCTGGCGGTGTAGTATTTACTATCAGAACATACTTCCATCCCATTACCGAAATATGCGAAGAGCCGTATGTACCGGGCAGATTAGCAAGTGCTGTGAGGAGCTGGGGTGAAGATGTGAGTAAGTACAAGGGAAAGGAGAAGTATGGTGAGGTTCTATTGGAGTATCTGGATAAGAAACATAAAGAGCAAGTCGAAGCGGGCCTTGATTTGGAGAAAGAGGAAGAAGTCAGAGCGTATCCTTACTAACGCACGATTTTGGAAACTGGAGATGCTTAAATCCATGCACGTTTTTGGAGGCTGCGTGTTGAGCCATACTTTCTCATTCTATTGAAGTCAGAGTTAGCCTAGTAGCGTTTGATATAATATTACAATATTACGAGTTTCCCAAGAGAAATTTCTCACTACACCCGAAAAAATTGCTGCCAGTTCATCAACTCGCGTTCACTGTACAAACGAATCTACTTCATCACTGGATCATACATATCTCACACCTCGCGCATATTTTTCTACAAGCTTCTTGCATTCGGAACATGCAAATAAAATCTGTCTCGGAAAGCAACGCACCGCTCATTGCTTAAGATCCCACTGGTTCTCAATGTCAACATCATGTGAATGCAATAGAGCAAGCCGGAAGAGTAAGTGAGATTTCGATATATACTCTCCGGGAGTCCTTACAATTGTTCTGTCTTTGATTCTTCACGCTGGTCGTGATTTCTTTTCTTACTTTGGTGCTGGTCGCCCTTTTTAACACCACATTTCGATGACAATATTACTACAACTACATGTTCGTATTGTGTCGCTGTTGTTCCAAAAGTCATGCTATGTTGTTGTTTTATTTTATAATTTATGTCCCTTTCTCGCCATTATTCCGCGTACTAAAGTTTTACTGCTGTCGGTCACATACCAGCTCGTGCTACAATTGCATCGAGAGTCATAGCTGTATGGTTCAACCTCATCATTGAACCTCACTCCGAGAACTGAGGAATAATATATGTCCCATATGTCTCCCCATTTTAGGAGAGCTCAGAACCAGGTTTTTAAGGACTGTGGCATACTCAATACAACGGCTTGTTATGAAAGTCTCTATGTCGAGTTGGTACAGCTTCTGCAAACTGTCAAGCCGCGCGAGACACTCAGCAGAACTAAGATCCGCTGCAACCGTTGCTGAAAAAAAAAAAAAAAGCCCTCGATCTTTTCATGCAATATGCATCATAGTTGTAAGTCACTAGCCATATCTTTGTCTTGATATTTGCCACTAACATTGATGCAGTTGGAGTGAAGAAAAAAAGTCTAGCAGTTGAGCGATGCATACCCAAGAGGGCTAAGTCATCAAGATGACGAAGAACCTCATTCATTTTCTCGACTATATCATGGTGGAAGACTAGCAGAGTACCATATCACACACACTCCCAGTGTGTTGCTCCCCGAAACCTTGAGTTGGCACCCCACGAAAATCGCCTCAGTCCTCTACGACTACCACACAGCACCAACTTTGATTCGAAGCCCAGTACTGCCTCACTCACAGTGATGAAGCCTTCCTCACTCAGTCACCAGTCAAGCCTGATATGTGTGATATTAATTGCAAAGATGCTGTGTTCTATCTAAAGGGACCGCTCTAGACAGACCAACGACCTCCTCCATGGCTTTATTAGTCACTACTTAGTAGTCACTGGCCTCTCGTTCGATCACAACTCAAGAATCGCATCGACCACAACTCAAGAATCACATCGACCCAACAAGAAGTTTCACTCCATGTCAAATATTTTTGACGTTTCAGAGGCCGCTCGATGTTGCACCAAGCACCAACTTGACACAGAGGAGACGAGGTCAAGAAACTTTAGCAGTGCCAGCCCTTTGGTATCGACTAGCAAGGAATAAGTGTCTATGGGAGAACTTGTAATTAATGATACAATTGAGAATTATAAGAAGCAGTATAGGAAGGGATTGTTACAAATCGTCAAACCATTGGTGAGATGCATTACAGAAGCAGCAGCAATGTGATTGCCATTACCAACACACAACTGGCTGGGTCTTCCTGGAACGAAAATGAACACTAAGAGAGACCACGTTACCATCCGTGGGACTTCCCACAATGAAGTGTTATCTTCATTTATGTATTATTTGGTAGCAACCAAGAGTACAGCACACTTTTCGGCCTCGCGTCGACAATCATTGGAAAGCTCGGCTACTGAAACAATTCAATCAACGCAACCCACTTCGAACCAAGGAATCTTGGGATGCAGACCTAGAGATACTAAGCTCAGTTGAAATAATAGATGATGAGAATGGCTTAAATTACGCAAACCGACACAAACGATGCTGGTTTTCGAGCGAGTGACAGGCCTTCAGTTGGTTTCGCATTACGTCGACGCTTATGCTGCGATAATTGGATCCAAGGTTTTCTCTGTTAAAGATTATCATACAGTCAACCGTTAATTATAGGAATGATGGCAATCCAAAATCACCAATACAGAAGCTAGTCATACTCCGGGGAAAAGGATTACTCGCTGTGGGAAACTATGCAAATAGTCAATAATCTTTAGCTTTTGCTATATTGGCCAGACTATTTGTCGTCGAAGCATACTATTGATGGGGCAACGCATGCAAGCAAATGTACTTCACTTGGTCCATAGACCATGGCTTTCGATAGCCGCGTTCAATACCTTGACATCGAAATGACTGACAAGGGCAAGGGTATGGGCAATATAGTGTATCCACTACCTGAATATGTACCGTATATCGGTGTCAACTTTCTTAAGGGCTGGAATCTTCAATCCTTGGCGGCAGTATGTTTAAAACGAAGATTTTTATCGAGGGTGGATGTTGATGAACAATCGTCGTACGTTAGAGATCCATACAAAAGTTGATCAACGAGATCAATCAAAACTTCCGAGGACTCAAACTCATCCAAGTCACTTTTCCGGTCCCGGGCAACGCCCGCAGAATCAAGGGAACAGTTTCCAACTTTGATCGCTGACCTCAATGTCGTGGCTTTTTTTCGATACTCATACAAGTAAACACTCGTCAGCTTCCTAGGTAAGGAAGTAGTGAAGTCAAGAACGAACATATGAAATTCGTTCCTACTGTTCATGGAGGCTTCCGTATTATCGACGAGCAATGCAAAGCCTATATGTATGCTTCCCCATTAGGCCGTCGATATGATTAGCACTAGAAACAGAGGTTTTACGTTATGGATTTCTGGAGAAATCTCGCATCTGGAAGTACGTCACGGCGAATCCTCACTCAGGCTGAAGATCTGTGGAATCTTTGACTGGTGGGAGCGCTGGTGCCAGAAGTGGAGGAACGCCAGGTTGTGAGCAAATAGATATTCACCGAGACATATTTGAGATTGGGAGGGGCGTCTAGTCTGAAGGGTTCACTTAAAAGATATCGGAAGAGAAAGAACAGCATCGGTTTCAATACCCATTTTAATTCATTTTTTGGAGAAGATGCTTGCCCAGTACCTGGTACAGGCTGATTGCTTTGGAAATCCCAGTGTCAGACTGATCTGCGACCTGAAAGAAAGTGTCAGATCGGTTGAAATCTACATTGCATATAATGTGGAAAACACGCATTGCGAAGGCAGTGTAGGGGTAAAATAAGTCGATGGATGTAGGAATACCAGCCGGCACAATCCACGACCTTCCTCTAAAGTCCGAGGTTATGGAAACAGCGAAATCAGCAAACCATACTCATGGAAATTACCATCTCGCAGCGGTGTTTCAGCCACTCCGGGAGTTGCATGTCCTTGCAGCCTCTTTGGACATCATTATTGATTCACTCTGGATTGCTGGGTCTACTAACGATCTCGCGGATGCCTTGTCCCGCTTTGATATCGAGACTGTCGCTAATTTGTGTCCTCACTGGCAGGGTTGCTTTCCAGCTCCGACCCCCCAGCCTGGTGGTTAAGAACTTTTAGCCGCCAATTCTATCTAAGATTACAGTCAATACAGAAGTTTGCGGGCTACACAATGACATCGGCATCTATAGATATCAGGCACGCGAGTTTCCGGGAGATGGATAATATAATTTAAATGATTTCTGTCAGCTCCATTATGGAACGGATCCAAAGGTGGTTCTAGACACGAGATCTGCCCCAATGAAAATTCATCTCGTGCCCCCGGAAAGCTATCAAAGCAGTTTTCTCCCGGAAATAGAAGAATTGGAAACGGATAATGTGTGATTATACAGCTGTTTTACAACTCACCAGCCCGTCAGACGAACCTGGCTCCCCCACTGAGCTGCTTATCCTATGGGGCTATCAGTCCGAGGAGTCTTCTTTAGTTTGACTTTAGAAAAGATGCTAGTCATGATCTTTTATTGGCCATTTATTAGATTCCAATCGAAGGTCGTCGAACTGGACATTATTAGGGATACCAATCTAATTTATGTTCGTGGTTTGGAGTGGAGTTTCGAAGATCCATCTATATACAGCAGCCAGACTGCAGGGTAAAAGCTTATACTAAACCAGAAGATGGACGGTTCAATGAGGACCATGAATGGGTTGAACTCGATCTACTGCAGTTAAGATTTTCGGCTCCAGAATAATAAAAAGCTGGATCCAACTAGCCGAAAAATCTATGAACAGCAAACTCAAAGCTTTCGCCATCCATTCGTCAGACGAATTTCTTGAAGAGCACGTGCTGCTGAAAGCTCAGTAAAGTGTTTCTCAATAGGCTCGAACGTTGTATGATTCAGAATTACAACAATCATTCAACAATCAATCAAAATGACGTCGGAACCTTGTTTGGGAGAAAGTGAATCTGGAACATTCGCTTGCGCTAGTACATCGGCACTACAACACATAGGGTTCGTAGTCTCAGCTGTAAGCCCTCAAGCAGTATTACAACAGTGTGCATCATAGCACAATGTTGACTTCACCATACCCATGGTCTTGCCTATTGTTGAGCATATGAGTGGAACGAGGCCGCTTATAGAATAGCATTCTCTCTTCTTAGAAGAGGGTAGACAGGATCGTATACCTTAACCTAACTCTTTATGCATACACCTTACGAAGTCTGCACAACGCCAACACTACATCTAGCTACGAAATTCATGAGTATAAGTGGAAAGTGGTAGGAATGGATTCGATGCAGAAGATGATTTGCAACTTCTGTCAAATACAGAGTTACATGGAAACAAGTCTTTCACGTGAGAGCAAGTATGATTCCAGGAAACCAAAAGCAATCAGCTCATTCTCTCCCACACGATAGATACTAGACTGAAATTAGCACCCTCGAACATCTCAATGTGTGAATTTTCACATCGGATAGAAGGGACTTAAGCGGATCCCTCGTATCCGTAGTGATGAATGAAGGTCACTGGGGTACGACTCAGGTGGTACACGAATACAAAATCTGATTACAAGAATTATGCGGAGACCATGACTAAAATTCCTTCGAACGCGTGCAAAATCACTACAAGCATCGGACAAATGGATCTCTCAAGACGTCATTATATACTGCGACGTATCGAGTGATTGTATCGTCTACCAATGGAAAAAAGACAACGCGAAGGGAAGATCCAGCTTAAAGGTGGTTAGGTGGAAAGACACGAGGCCAAAGTATTGAGAAGTGACCTGTGAAGGCTATGAGAGGTAGGGGAGACATTTGACAGAGGATAGATGGCACTCTAATCGACTATTCTCCGATTTTGAATAGCGACGCTCCGTTCATATAGATGATTCGATTCCTCGCGGGCTCGTATATGAGCATCTGCGATGTTTCCTAGCCGTTTCTGGGACTTTGAGCCGAATCTCTCGATTTCTGTTTCCGCGTTGCCGTGGACTACTCGAGATCTATTTAAAGTTTAGAAGTCCAGTGTATATCCACCCCCCAACAACACCACTAGTATACAACGCGAAATGCCATAATTGACAAGGCTCACATCTTGGAAATGATACTCTTCAACTGTCAATATATTCCACACAATTCGTTGCTCCGAATAGTCGTCAGAAACATACCAAATAGCTCAGAATAGCAAATTACCACAGCAGAAGATTACTTTATCTCTTGGATCAGGATATTATTTCTGGTCAAGTCGCTGACATTTACTGTGTGAACATAGGTAATGGACTTCAAGGTCAAAGGGCTTTGTGGTCATATTCAAGCGAATGCGAAGACTAGCTCTTTCAGTAGTCCTTATATAAGGGCTATTCCACTTGTAGATTAGCTAGCTCATGAGACAGAATACACATTGACAACTAGACCCTAAATTACAGGTTCTACGTCATCCGTGTTCTCCTCAAACCAACATTTATCTTTTCCATGTCCTGGCTTTGAGAGGTTTCAGATACGACTGTGCGATATATAACTGTATATCACACAGCCATACTTTGAATGTACCAAACCCAAGTTATGAAAAATGTGTGAAAATCAGCTTCTTGACTGTTCGTAAGGGTGAGGTGATTCTAAGGTTTATGTGATTATTGGCAAATCGATCTAGTCGCAAACGGGGAATCGTTGAAAAGTAGAAGGTGGAAGTCTTATCAATCATGCAGATAGACTTGAACTTAAGCGCTCCAAAGAGGTTCGCTCTTCGTGCAAGACTTTGCACTACTCTCCAGTTCTTCGAGAACTGATTGATTCGGCGTCTTACCAGATTCGTTTTGCTCAAGCTTCCCCATTGGTAGGTCTCGATTCCTTCATTTGTGTCACTACTTGGCCTTAGCTTACACGACTCTTAGAGCAAAAACGAGTCGCAGTCAAAAGCTATAACTCTGAAAGGGACTTCAACACGCCTGGTATCTCTACCAGCACCCGCACATGGTGAATAGCGCAGGATGTCCTTTGAACTATCACCCATGAGCAGCCACACCACCAGCATATCTAAGTTTCATCGATGATCCTGTCCATATTCCCCAAGAGCTATCTCTTTCGGATCTTGCTGAAAGTTTATGGCATTGAAGGGGTGTACATTGCACCAAGAATATGGAGCAACTCTGTGGAATACTTGGACATCTTTGTTCTCATTAAAATAATACTAGGAGCTCAACAAATAAATATACAATATACAGGAATTCAAATGACAAAATCTTAACCTGAGTGTTCCCAGACATATCTCTCTGTCTAAATCTTCTGTATGAAGTTGTGAAAATGACGCATTTCCAATGCTTGATGTCTGTCTTCCCCTTCATCTGCCCCCGAAGAATATCCCTCTCCCAACGCAATTATTGATTCTTTAGTCGAAAGCTTCCAAAACAATTCGAAAAATAATATGAAATTATTTATATCTATCTCACATTGCATAACATGCTCACCTCATTGACAAGTATCGTCTGAAAATTTCTGAAATTAAATAATTCATTCATTGGAAGCTTAGAAAGATCGGAGGGCCGATCTCTGAGTATGTATCGGCCGAGTCCGAAGATAATAAGCACTTGATTATATAAAAGAGACAGAATTGACAAATAACGTAAAGTTTCAAAAGATTGTATACAAAGGAATAAAACTATTAATGATTCCCATGTAGATGTTGATCCAAAATCTTGAATCTCTCGCTAAGGGGTCATGCTCCCCAAGTCTATAAAACGCCGTGCCTTCTAACTTTTATCCCTTTACCCAATTTCCATTACGCCGGTGACCTGCTGACCCAAAAGTCTGGTATAATGTCTATGCCTTGCCCATATATGTCAATAAAATACACCGCGAACCAATATCAACGCACTCCGATTAAGCCTCGGCCTTCTGCTCCTGGGCCTCTTTGGTGGTCTCTTTTCTAATTGCGACATCTTTTGACGATTTCGACCCGGAAGACTTGACAACTTTCTGTGTATTCTCCATACCTCCGGCCATCTCGCCCTCTACCCTTCTGTTCAAAAAACTTAAATAAGTTTGCCAGCCAATCGCTATTACTCCAGCGAATATGCTCCTATGTTCTTGTGGAATCCATGCGAAACTGATTGCTGTGACCGCGGGCCATAATTTAATACTGTTCATCATACTGGTTGGGACAGTTCTCTTGACACGCTCGACGACATCCGGTAAACTGTCTCCGGACAATAACGATTGCATGCCGAAGAAATATGTATTAAATATAGGAGTAAAGACCATCTGATTGACACCGACTTTCGTAGCGAGGGAAACGGCTTTCGAGGAATAGTTGAAGTTATTTGAAAGAAACATGAACCTTTGAACTGTTAGCTAGTTTCCTCATACCTTCTCTATTACAGAGGGAATGAACAAGGAGACAAACCATTTGTAAGACGGAATACTGCTTCCCATACTGATGAACAATGCCCTCAATGTACGCTTCCAATCATAATCATCTCCGCAGATGCTTTGCGCCGATAGATCCCCGAGGATATATATTACCAACGAACTGCAGAATTGTGTAGTATAAGGACGCTTCCGTTGCGATCGACCGTATGCCTGGAATGTTCGGGTCAAAGGACCAAGTCGCTGCCATATTGGCACATTCGCGATAGTCGCAGGAATAGGAATCGCAGTGCCATTCGCAGAGCTCTCTGGAGAGGGATTTGAACGGGGCACAGGGGTAGAGTTGTTGGAGTTGTGTCTCTTCGAAGTGAAGTTTATCTGTTTCCGATGGCTTGGAAAATATGGACGTCGCAGCACAGCGCGTCCAGTCGTTTGTATAGCTAAGAGAGTCATAATTATTAATTGTTTCTACGGCGTGAACATGTTTTGAACAAAATATGTTGTACAAAGTGAGATTTTTGGAAATTAGATGTTTTGTATCGTGAACGTCGGTAAATGACAACGGTAATAAAACGGAAACGGGTAAGGCTAGATTTTTTGTGCACGCGACGAATCATATCAATGAATGTTGCAGATCTCAGAGCACGCAATGACCAGGGGTATATTTCTATTTTAGGAAATGTCCATTCTTGGCATTTTAAGGGAGACGAGACCACATCTATCTGATCGGATTAAGCGATTATTTCACAATTTCACCTATAAATTCCGTACAAATTATTTGAGAAAGAGTCTTTGATAACTCCAACGCTACCTTTCCAGTCCGCTTTTGCTTCGTTAGATAAGACTAGATGTAGTCAAGTAGACAGTATAATGTGGTTTTGTCCTTCTGATACGGTCAGCTGTAACAATTTTCGATCATAATTGTAAAAAGCCTCCTTGGTAAAAGATCAGTGGTCTGACCAATAGAACTAACATCTTTCTGTCAGTAAGCACATGCCGATCTTGATGCAAGTCATTGGCCTCACGGAAAATTACATACCATGTCTGTTCTTCATGCCAAGTCGAATGATCATTCTTATCGATTGACAGAAGAGTGAGCAAAATGCTTCGAGGCTTTATACACATCGCATTTGTGAGTGATTTTGCATATAAATGTTGGGTCTGTACAAAGTCTAATAATGACGTATCCAACTGTTCATCTACTGAAAAATCTGTACAAGTAATGAATTGGGTTAAAGATAACATACTCCATACTCACACTTCTCTAGGTTCCAACAGGCATCGTTTATTACAAAAAGCCACTGGATATAAGCGATCAATTAACAACAGTAGTCCTTAATTGGGAACATTATACGATAGACGATCCCCACAAACTCATCTCAGAATACTGGAAAGACGTTAAGTTATCTGCGTAGAGTAAACCTCAAACCGGCTAGTCGCCTCATGTACTGATTATCTTAGCCATGAACCGCACACAATTTTTTTGAAATCACGGAATAAACTCTGTCTAAATCAATGAAGTCCATTTGGAGCCAAGAAATTTCATCTTCCAGGTGATTGTCTGTGTTCACCGAAGTATGTTTCCAGGAAAGGAACATGACACGTATATAATTGGACATTGGGGCAGCTGGATGGTGTGGTATTGACTGAGAACAATTACTTCAATAATTCACATTGTGTGTCTGCTCCTACCAATAGTTTAAGGTTCAAATGCATCATCGTGACTTGCGTAAATATCGATAGAAATTGTACACGCAGAGAAAGAGATTTGCAGATTGAAAAAAAAAACGATAAGATAATGCTCTTCTGGCAGGATCGCTCATCAATTAATAAATGTAAATGTATACATGGCAAGAATAAGGACAGTCTCAAGTTAGATTGATGTTATCAGATCGTTGCGATTGAAGTAAGGAATAATATTATTGTGCAAAGTCTTTTGAGTGACAAGATCTGTTGAGTAGATTAACAGGTGTCATGTAGATATAGTAAAGGAAAGAACAGATCTCGCGAAGCTTATCTCACTTCAGTTCATCTCTGCATTCACTTGCATGTAGGGAGTATCATGAATATTAACACATATCAATTGAGACCATTCTAGACACAATGATCACGATTTTGCGTGTTAGGCAATAGACAGATTGGCTTTATCATTGGAAGGACCAGAAGTTCAATAATACATACTTTAATGCTAGAGGTTGAGCTGAAGTGAGCGATATCCATACATCCAAAAAAATATTTTACAGGTTGAGAAGAAAAAAGGCGTGAGAAATTTCGAGGAGGTGAGGGATCAACTAGCAGGATCACTCGCTATTGCAAAATGCTAACGTCATTTCTCTCAGTAAATGAAGGTTTTCAGAAGACTATTGGTCAATAATTAACAAAACTAAGAGGGAATTCTCAGATCACCAAGCTAGCACTAGCGCAGGTCGAAGTCTATAAGTATTGTCATTTTTCCTCCCTCGTTTTTTTTTCTTTTTCTCCCAAGATGGAAGTGCAGAGAGAGATGGGAATGAAGATGAAGAACGACAACCCCAAAGATCGATCGAATATCTAGGTTGTATGGCAGAAAGTAGTTGTACTTGTTCAGGTCAAATGCAATTTGGTGGAAAACAACATAGTAAATCACAAATGAACGAACGAACATCTGGGTTGTATAGCAACAAATAGTTGTATCTATACAGATCAAATGCAACTTGATGGAAAACGATATAGTAAACCACGAACGAACGAATAAACGAAAGAACGAAAATCTGGATTGCAGGGCAGCAGATAATCGTATCTGTACAGGTCAAATGCAATTTGATGGAGAACGATACAACGAATCACAAGCGAGCGAGCGAGCGAACGAACGAACGAACGAACGAACGAACGAACGACCGATCGATCTAATATCTAGATTGTAGAGCAGAAAGTAGTCGTACTTGTTCAGGTCAAATGCGATTTGGTGGAGGACGATACAGGGAATCACGGGCAAGCGAGCGAACGAACGAACGAACGAACGATTGAGCGAACGAACGAGCGAATGGCTGGATTGCAGGGTAGCAAATAGTCGTGCTTGTTCAGGTCAAATGCAATTTGATGGAGGATGATACAACGAATCACAAACGAGCGAATGGCTGGGTTGCAGAGCAGCAAGTAGTCGTGCTTATCCAGATCAAATGCTATTTGGTGAAGGATAACACAATAAATCATGAGCGAGCGAACGAACGATCAATCGATCGAATGGCTAGATTGCAGGACAACAGGTAGACATATTTGTTCAGGTCAAATGCAATCTGGTGGAGGACGACAAGAAGAACGACGAGAATCGAAGCCACCGAACAACGAACGATCGATCGAAATCCAGGATGTGGGGACTGTAGGCTATCGCCAGGGGATTGACACCCCTCGGCAAGTTTTATGAATGCCGAGCGTTTTTTTTAACATCGGATGATGAAACTTGGAACCCCCTCAGTATTACACTGTCTCTGATGTGGGTCTCATTGTACTCTTGGGCTTGGCCAGGGATATGAAGAGGCTATATTCGAACTTTTTGAGCCCAAAAGAATATTCTTCCGAGGTTAATCTTTTTGCGATGTGTGTTTATTGTGTGATTCGTGTCGGTTCGAACAATTCCTAACCACTTACACCTCGCACACAGAATGATCATCATATACTAGATGCATCTATCAATCAATAGTAAAAACTCAAAACGATCACTAGATTAATTCCATCATACCTCATTGTGTCTTTACTGTTAAGCGATGTCATTTTTCGTGTCAGCTGACCATTTAAATTCCTAGTACTAACTCTATATCTGCGCTAATCACTAGATCAGTTTTACCTCCTAGTTCATGAAGAGTATTGAAAAAAATCTGTGAGTTGGAGGTTTAGATTAGTCATGAAACTCGTTACAACGCACTTCTCGATGTGGACTATTAGAGTAGATCGATGATAGTGCTCTTCGCGTGACTATATCCTATTCCAGGAATCATATCTGTCTTTTCCATCTGGTCCTGAAACGTCAAGTTTCAGGTCAGTTGTCACATGTGTGTTCCGGCTATCATGAGTATAACACCGCCTTACACGTGATCCCGAATAGCCGTTCTTATCGAGGATTATTTTTGACAGCTATTAGCTTAAATTAAAAAAAGCTTGGATGGGTAAAGTGGATTGGTAATGCAACGCTAAATTAGGGGATTCTCGCGTAAACTTTCTGGGCCAGGTTGGAAGACGAGATTTGGGAAAGCGCGATCGAAAGAGCCTGTTGAACTATTCCATCACTGGCCTGGCCAGGAACTAGGATTTCTTTATTGAATGGATTTATAAGAGAATGCTTCTCTAATATCTCTACTTGCTCTAAAGTCAGCGATTGGACCAACAATGACGTGGGGGTGAGGGGAACAACTACAGACTAGGTTACCAGAACTACAAGATCACCCCTCACTTACAGCTGTGTGATTCTCATCACCTTTTAAGACGGATCTACTTTTTCCTATTCGAACAAAAATACAAAGTCGATTATTGGAGAGAAAGCCACACGGCGTCCGAAAGGCAAAGAACGACCTATCGGTTTTCTCGGCACCTTGAAACCCCAATTGAACTGGGGTGCATATCATTGATTACGACTTTCTTCGAAAGTAGGAAGTTCAGATACAATTTTGAGTGAGATAAAGGCACTAGTCCAGATGCTTCTACTGCACCACAAAAAGTTCTCGTGCACCTGGGGACTCCATTATTGCCATGAAGCGCACTTGCAACAATTTCACCCTACTACATATTCGTAATTCTCGCAGTTTCTTGTCTTAGAGAAAATTGTCCACTTCTCAAGTAAGATGAAAGAACTAATTTAGTTCCATACACTGCAATACTTATATCTTAGGGTATCTCGGCTTCATCAAAAGTCTGTCGAGTCAGCGAATTACTTTTGTTCGTCTCGTATCGGACAAAACCGCGGTTCTAGACATATTTATTCCATCATTACCTAGCAGATGTAATGATGTTTCTGATATAATTTGTACAGCGAGTGTTTAAAAGAAATTATAACGTCTCTTGATATAGAATCTACCCATCATTACCCGTTGTTTCTCCGGTATTCGTGGAAAAAGTCAAAATTCGAAGATTGCGTGTGGTAAGTCGTTCGTCATTCAATCTAACGTTCTCACCCCCGATTTTCGTTCTATTTGCAGCATGCCTAGTATGTTGCAATTTTGTTTTGTACTGAAAATTCTTTAAAGATTAACAGAGATAATTATGAGGGTAGAAGCTCTTAAAAATGTTTATCCATCATCTGGATGTAGCTGAAGCGATGAAAGCGATTCAAATGAGGAAAGAGAAAACTACAACAGCAGACAGAGAGGTACGATGAGAGAGGTTTCAATTCACTGACGCTATTTCAAAGTACTCCGGGCGATTGCAATATCTATCATTCTCAAGTAACATGATTTCTACAATTCCAAGATAGGAGCAGGATGAAGAAGATGCCACCTTTATTTTACACAAAGGTGCAACAAAATCTGTGCTAGACTCACTAGATGTAGCAGCTCAAGATTCCAGGAACGCAAGGAGATCCTCAGAACGCTAATCCTGATTGGGATATGAATTATACCACAAAAAAGTGATATATACTATGATTATTGTCGGAATAGCCGGTGATGGTGCTTTTGTATGCGTCGGCAATGATTTTCATGGGCACAGAATTCAGGCGTGAAGTGGTGAGCACGGGTATGACACAGGGGTATATGAGCGCCTAAGCGCGTTTTGACGCTGCTTACACAATTGATTTCACATCATTACCAATCTCTCTCCACCCCGCATTGCGTTCTCAGTAATCAGATCAGTTCATCCAGAAAGACCCTGAAAACCCCATATATAACTTTTGCTCTACACCCCCTCACTATCTACTAACATCTGCCGAAGCTAACTTTAAGAATCCTGTTGATCTGCTACTTTCTGGGCATTTCTTCCTGCACCTCATGCGCGTCCTTCATCGAGCTACATCTCTTCTAAAAGTCTGCCACCAATATACTAACAACATATTTCAGCCAATCTGCCCGGCTCCAATCTCTTCAATCTCAAGCATGTCGACTGCAAGCTCCACTCCTCTTGCTCCGGTAATATCCGTATGCCATGGTGGTGGTCCCATGCCCGTTATGAACGACCCCGACCATGCCGAACTCATAAAATCCATGAGCACTCGTGTTCCAGAAATACTAGGCATTTCACCCAATTCCTCTAATCCGAATGCCCCAAAGGCTATTGTACTAGTTACTGCGCATTGGACCGAGACACATCCTCATATAAGCAGCGCTCAGCACCACGATTTATATTATGATTACTCTGGATTTCCATCGGAAACATATAAATTAAAGTACCCTGCACCCGGAAGTCCAGAAGTAGCAAAGGAGGTTTTCGAGCTATTGGATGGTGCAGGATTAGAACCGGTGTTGGATGAGAAGAGAGGTTTGACTTCTGAATGCCATCTTTTTGATTCATGTTACTGACAACCAATCTCCCAAAAGGCTGGGACCACGGCGTATTCATTCCCCTCCTCCTCATTGCTCCCAAAGCGCAGATCCCCATCGTACAAGTCTCCGTTTTACGGTCGAATTCTCCTGCTCAACATTATGCTATGGGTCAGGCTCTGGCGCCCTTGCGCTCTCGCGGAATAGCCATTATTGGTAGTGGCATGCCGACCTTTCATAACCTTCGTCTCATGTTCTCTGGTGTCATGAACACTCCTGCATACAAAGCACGTAATAATGAGTGGTCGTATCGGTTGACGGAAACACTGAAAATAGCCGATGCTGAAGAACGCGGTAAAAAGCTAGAAAGTTGGAGACAATGGACTGGCGCTGAGGATGCGCATCCTGAAAAGGGACAAGAGCATTTTCTGCCTTTAATTGTATGCGCGGGCGCTGGAGGCAATGAATCAGGAAAAGGATGGTCAGATGAAGCTATGGGCTCATCGCAATGGACATATTATTGGGATTAAGGTACCTGTCGTGTACCGTTCTTGTGAACATGACCGGGCAATTGAGGTTTTGGGGAACGTTTCGTACCATATTAATAATTGAGGAAATTCATAGGGGAGATGATGTATAACACCCGCATCTTATAACTTTTCAAGACGGGTCTATCAACTGGAATTTTTGACGAGAGAATATAATATTTATGAGGAACATCATGAAATTATCACGAAACCGTCCTCGTTCGTTGACCTTTCCGCTCGGTGCTGATTCTGAGAAGTCAAGTTGGCTATCATTGAATCTGTTCAAAAGGGCCACCAAGCAAAAATCGTTTGATCAATCTCAGTCTTCTCTTTTAGCTCGACTACCAAGTAAAATTCGTCGTCTAATATGGTTCGAGACCCTCGGAGGACATTTTTTACACATTGCGCGGGCCAACAAAAGACTTCTGGCAATAGTGCTTACAGCTGTCATCTCCAGATTTTGTGAATGGTGAGAAACCTAATTTGGAGCTGTGAGTATGTCTAGGGATAAGGGTAATACCAATGAAATCATCGGCTCAAAAGTATGTAGATAATACTGAGGGAAATGGTGGCATTATTACTGTTGGGATGTCGGGGAATAGTGCTGCCATCGGTTATTAGTTCGAAGATCACCAAATGAGTACATAGATTTAAGCCTGTCAAGTGAACTGCCCATCAACGACGATGCCGAAACATCTAACCTCTACGGTCCCTTTGTCCAAGTAGATATCGTCACTTTTGCTGGCGTGCTAAATTATGAGAACGCGGGACACTTCTTAAAGTATTTCATCTGTAGAAGAGGCACCGCCGTCCACTTGCGTAAACGTCGCTTGCATCTTCTCGTTTATTCTCCGCTCAACTTTACATGCCTAACGCTTACCATTGGCACCCAAAGCTTAATACCTTTTTTTTAAATAAAAAAATTAAGATTTCATTTGAAGTACCGCATCAAATTTTGGTATCTAGTTGCCAGCTATCCATCACTTCAATTCTTCATCCTAGATAACAAGATGAAAACCCCACTCTGCCCAACCTCCCACCTCAATTCAACCCTAACGATCGTTTTGTTCGCATCCCGCAATAACACTCATACCCAGCGCGAACGCAGGACAAACAAAGTCCAGTCTTTTCACACAAGGATTTAAATCTCTCAGACCTGCCGTCTCTATACCGTGGAGGCTTATGGTTCCATGCTTCACGACATACATCGCTTGCCTCTTCAACGACTGGTTCGGGCATATCACGAACTGCTTCTATCGCGCCATAAACGGAGGTTTTGTGCAAACCGATCGGCCAGAGTGTCTTTCTTTCCAACAATTTCATGTATGCATATGCATGTTTACTAGTCCAACCACACTTTAAGTGGCACTTGGCATGACAGTCGTTGATTCCGGCTAAGAGTATTTCAGACAGCCCTGTCAATGCGTGGGTCCTCTGTGCTTCGAGCAGACCTTTACACATTAGTCTCAGCAAGTATTCTAAATCACCAGTGGGAGATACGTACAGAACACTTTCCAGCCCATTACAGATTCGACTTCATCGCAAGCAAGATTGTAGTAACCACCGCGCCAGTTGAGTACCAAAGTTTTTGTGATTTCCCTGAACGCTCTTGCATTTCGAAAAAGATATGCCGCCGCAGCAAGACGCATTTGATCGATCGCATCTCTTCTATCACACCGAAGCAAAGTATTGCTGGCCAAATATATGGCATCGAGAAAATCATATTTGTCCGCTGTGACAGCAAACTCCAGAACTTGACTCGCAGAAATGTCTTCAGGAATCTCATGCTTTCGATGATGAACAATGGCAAGTATGGTTTCCAAAGCAGTTGCATTATCTGCGGGAAGTTCGATCTCTTCGGGACCATTCTGACGAAGTAAACTTTGGCCTTCCTGCCACTCCGGTTTGGACATGGCGAGGAAAGGCTTGGAAGCTAACTTGAGGAACAGTGAATGAACGCGAAACCTCTTCATCTCTGGCCCAAAAACTAGAATAATGTCGCCATCAGGAGCAAAGTTGATAATTTCGTTTGTAGTCTTGTCTCCTTGGTGCTCCATGATTGTTTGAATATAACCGCGACGATTTGGATTCAATTACAATCAACTATATGCTTCGACTTTGGTTGTTTCCACAAGATAGTACGTGAAGAAGGTGAAGCTTTAAGGAAGGTTGCATGCGGTAGAAACGTATTGAGGAGCGAAGAACTTGATTGTTCAATCCCACGAAAGATGAAGCTGTTTAATGTACTAGAAGACGTCTAAAACCGCGCTAGAGGGTGCTGCAGTATCCACCGTGCCATATCATGTGGATTTGTGGCCCTAAAGAACCATTAACACCGTACTCTACGGTTCCGGTGGGGTTTTTTGTACTAGAATGTTGCCCGAGATGAGAGTATAAGGTCTCATCAAAGGATTTAATATGCTTTGTATAGAGATCATCAAAACTAAGAAAAACTAAAGAAAAGCTATTATAAATGGTTGATATTAAGGTTTAGCCGCTTATCTTAGCCGGTTAGCACATAATTAGTCACATTTCACTTCCATTTCCACTTCCACTTCCACTTTCATTTCCATTTTCACTCCTTCAATTGAAGCTATTCACAAACAAGTCCATTCAAAGTAGGTACAATTTCATCAATTTCATCAACAATAAGTTCAGTTTTTCTCATTTCTATCAATATTATAAAGATAAGTGATTTAAAATAAGATCAGGCTTTCAAAAACCTCTTTTCTTTTTCCATTCGCTTACCCCCCTCCTTCCCCCTTTCATTTTCCTTGATATTTCAATCAATCCAGAATATATCTTCAGTTTTCTAGTGACAATGATATATATAACACTCTTCCACTTCTTTCAAAAGAATAGAAGAGTTAGTAATAGAACTAAAAAAAATATGAGAAAATGCAATTAAATACCTATAAGGAATATACTTAATCATCAATATTTCTATACTAAATCATATTATAAACTAAATACACTAGAAAACACAAAGAGAAACTTCAATCATATGAATTTTTCCCTATTAAACAAACCGTACCCCAAAACCATAGATTACAGTTTTCTTGGTACCGTAGGGTAGATTGCTCTCGTTTGAATGGCGTGTGGATTGATAAGGAACGATTCCTCGACGGGGATATTATCTTATGATGTTTGACAGGGCAGTGTCACGCATGGGACTCACTCATGGCAACGAATGAAAACCCGAGGAACTAAGCTCCATGGCTGCTTCTCGTCAGTGTCGCATGTTGAATCACTATACCATATTTTGAAGTGAGATTATAATTTACGCCAAATTACTCTCATGCCCTAAAATTAAGAGGTGATTTACTCTCATGCCCCCTAGAATCTATCATAGAATCTATTCATTTTAGACTAAATTCTATTTTCTCCCCTAGAGAAGACCATCGTGAGTTACAATGGCTATAAAACGCTGCCATACCTACTCTCTTTGATCTTGCCAATTGAACGCTTTGCTGATCGAGATTAAAGACCCAGAACGTAAGTGCGCTTCTTTACGAACTTGTTGATATCATGCTGGAAAGCTTATCCTTGGTATTTCAACACTAAATGTGTAGGCGAGTTTTCAAGCGCTCACACGCGGACTACCCTAGCACACACGAAACAATGCAAGATTTCCTGGTAGATTTATTACCTCTGCATGTCCAAATTACTGTTCGCGTTGTCAAGTATTCTGCCTACACGTGACAATACCAGGACCCTCTCTTTCATATCACCGTATCCTATCAAGCTCCAGTCATTGTCATTCTCCCAATATCGCAGCATCTCCCTTACCCTTGCGGCAATAGTAAGGGAGATGCTGTAAGGGCCTTGCCTCTTTCCACAACGCAATCATTCACACCCCCGCCAATCTTCTTTTCTATCCACGGACACTCATATTGCCTCCATTCCACAGCATCACCGCAAAAGCCGAACGTGAAGTTGACAGAACATCTCTAGAAATCAATGGTCAATAATCCCCACAGCCTCTTTCCTCCTCATCCAGTCTACACACTATCATCACACCATGATCAAATCATCAAACCAAACCAAGCCAAAACACCAGAAGTGATCCTCACACACAAACACAACCCCAAACACCATTCCCAACCCTCAAAAGCACTGTGACACATCTAGCGAGAGAGACACACGGAACAGCTTCCCCACCCCGAGCAGCGAGTGATCCTCACGCATACCAGAAAACAGAACCCATCCCGCCATCCAACCATCTCCACATCTCTATCATCCACCCTGAAAACAAAACCATCCATCACCAACATCCATCACCAACAACCCCCCAATCCCCCAATCAACCCACCACCTCCAACCAGAAAAAAAAAACAACAACAACAATCACAAGACCACGAAATCGCATCACAAACAAGAACTTCTAAACACCATCGAAAAGACCCCCAATTGAGATACACCAGTTCCATTGCCCACTAAACTACATGTAGCGATGATTGTTTTTGTTTTCAGCACCATCCTGAAATCTCGAGCACTCATTAAGTAACTTGTGTAGATTGAGTGAAGAAGATCAGTTTTCATTACTATGCTATACTATGCATGCAACCCATTCCTTAGAGAATAAAATTCGTGCCAAGTCATGGGTTTTTATTTCTCTTTTCCTTTTTTTACCCTCTCGGGCTTTCGAATAGTGTAGTATAGTATGAACGGGTGAAAGACGATACATATATCAATATTGATGATGTGTATATATCCTATACTTCCATACAACGCACTTGCGTTCACCATAAAAAACTCTTCTCACACATCTCTCAAGTAGCGGTAAAAACAACTTATGAGTTCTTAGTTTCATATCATATCGCATCATTCATCTAATCTGATCTAATCTAAACCATTCTGTTCTATGATCAGTAATGGTATTGTTAGTTTGTTTGTACCCTCCCTGATCTGCCGTTCTTCCGCCGCTCCTTGCAAAATCGAAGCACTTCCCACTACCGTAAATCCACAGCTACCTGACTCCGTTCTCCCCGCCCTTATTAATAAATTCTCTAACACCCATCTAAGCACCGAAAACCTTGAATCTCTCCTCAAGAGGCATGAAGGTCTTCTCTCCAGCTCCGGCAACAGGAGTACCGAAGACGAGTTGGGCGTTGAGTTCCCAATCAGCTGGGACGTTCCATCTGAAGATTTAGGGTTAGCTATGCATTCCTTTCAATCTCTCTTTATAGCATCTCCATCTTCATATTTCTCTTCCCCACCCCCACATCCAACCCCCTCGGAGAAAAGAAGGAGAAAGAAAAAACTTACTCAGCAGCAACCTTAGCATCAATCAATGGAGCATAATGTTGCAAGTTTGCGCCCAATCCCTCAGCTTCCAAAGCAACCCAAATGGCGTATTGAGTCATGGCATCACTTTGAGTAGCCCAGATGGGGAATTTATCTGCGTAAGCAGCGAATGCGGATTGCATTCCAGAGACAACCTTTCTATCTTCGAAGAAAAGGACCTATTAATTTCCCCATTAGTTTATTTTTTCTTGTCCCCAGATAGCAAATCAAAAATCAAAGATCGCAAATGAAACTCCAACCTTCCAACAATCGAACAACAAAACAGAAAAGGGCCAAAAAAAAAAAAAAAAAAAAAAAAAAGGAAAACATACCGTTCCATAACCCGCTCTAAATCCATCAATCTTCTTCGCCGTTCCCTCAAACTGCGCCTCTGGCACAACCCCCTTCAAAACCTCCTTGGTAATATCCCAAAGCTTCTCATGCTCACCCTTGAGCAGCAAGATCACTCTCGTACTTTGCGAGTTGAACGACGAAGGAACGTGCAAGATGGCCTGCTCGACAATCTCCTGGATCTTGCTATCAGGGATGGGCGATTTGTTGCTGAGCGCGTAGATGGTACGACGGGCCTTGAGGAGATCGATGAATTGGGTGGATGGAGACATGATTGGTTGTATTTGTGTTTGTGTATGAGAGAGAATTGAGAATTTGTGGCGAGCGAGATATAAGTTGAGTGATTGAGTTGAGTCGAGTGATAAAGTAAAAACAAAAGGAAATCTCCAGAACAGAGAAATCACCCCCCTCTTATACCTCCCACAATCGACCCAAACGACGTTGCAAAAGTTTTAAACCTGGCCCGCTCTTTGCCCCGCCCAGTCAAAAGAGATAGACACACTGACAGAGCGCTATTCACCCCCCGCTCCACTCTTTCCCAATCCATCCCCATCCATCCCATCCCATCCCACCTCATCTAGAATCGCGATCCATCCCCCCAAGATCAAATCGCCATCGCAAATGCGCCATGCAAATCCCCAATCCCCCCAATCAGATTCCAAACCCCTCAAAGAAAGAATTCTAATAACTGACCCATGTGTTTTACTTACCATCCAATCCTTAATCAACCTACCAACGTGTACCTATGAATCACCCCCATTTCAAAATTTGCTTCTTTCTTCCACTCACAGACACAAGTCACACAACACAGGGAAACGTAAAACCCGCACCAGACCAGCCAACACCAACCAGTACCAACCACAATCCATCCATCGATCAATCAATCAATCCCCTTGCCGTGCCTGCCCTCCTGCCCTTCTCCCGGCTCCCATCGATATCCCCATCAAAATAATCGTAATGTCCAAGCTCTCGCAAAGCGTCAACCCGCCCGGCTCCACAAAAGCGTCAAGATTTCTAAGATTTCTAAGATTTCCATAATTGATTGTCCGCTGACATATCCATTATAAAGCGTGTGGTGGGGCGGGTGTGGGTGCGGCGCGCTTCTTTCTGCTATTGGTGGAATGACTGCGGCTAAGCGGGGTACTGATTGCGGATATGTACGGGCACTGGGTTCGAATGAGTCCACGGAAAATAACGAGACAATTGCAACATTCACGATTCATGAAAACGAAGGAACATGAGTATAATTTTAGAAATGTTTTCATTTAGAAGCTATCTGTATGACATGGTATTCCACAAGCTCATTTTCACAGAAGTATCTACTCATTGTCTCGCATTCACTATCCCGTCATGTAGCTCCCATCAATGTAATCCCAATTGCTTGGTTTGTTCTTCTGCTGTTGTTTTCATATCCCATTTCGCCAGTCTAAACGCCGCTCAACTCCCTATTGACAACCAAAATTGACCCAGTCAATATCCCATATGCAAAATGTGTAGCCAAAGAACCCCCCTATTCATTGCATAAAAGCATGACAGCTTCCCACCCATTGAACATGCGTATAATACAGTACAAATATGGCGAACGATGTCGAAAATCCACTGCCTATTTACAATCCATCATTCATTCGCATAGCAACCCCATCTTTGGTATTTGAAAACCCCATACTCAAGGAAATAAAAGAATGATGTAGTGAGAACAATCACCAAGTCTCGGCAATATATTGCCCAGCTTCATTCTTCAACTTCCAGAAATTCTTTGCTTCTTCCCTATCCAAATTGCCCTTCTCCATGGCAACATCTACAAGAGCTTCCTCGACACCTTCACCCATTCCTTTACTGCTACCACAAACGAAAACTCGACCATCCAAAGCATTGATAATGAACCAGACCAAATCTGCTTGATGTCTGACTTCATCTTGAACATACTTGCCCTTTTGCTTACTACCAGGTCTTCGACTCTGAACAACTTTCTTGACTTCCGATTCATGAACACCCCATTCACCAGAATACAATTCATCCAATAGAGAATCTCTGACTCCTTGAAGAACCCAAACTTTGTTGGCGCAATTAGCATTCTTAAGACGACGTTGAACAAATCCTCGGAAAGGTGCAACTCCTACACCTGCACCAATCAAAAGCATAGGTCCGTCGGAAACAAATTCTCTGGCCAAAGGATTCGCCATGAGTCCTTTGAACATTGGGATTCGGATGTTGACCTTTTCTCCTCTCTTTTCAGCTTCGATAAATTTTCTTGCTTGTCGTTCAAAGAATCCGGATCCCAGACCAATTCGATTTCCATCTTTCCAGTGATTGGTTTCGTGGACAGTGACTGCGATTTCGATGAGTCGGCTACATCCTTCAACTGGTACACAGTTCTCCTGAGGATCGTTGGACATTGAATAGAATCGAGGTCTTAATGTTTCGAGTTCTGAGAGAAGATGATCGAGAGGTGGTTTACTGGAAGGGAATGCGTGAAGAAGTTGAGGAATGGTGATGTGTGGGCCAGTTCGGAAATCGCAGAATGCACCTTGTCCTTCTCCAGAACATAGATATAGCAAAATCTTCTTCTCTTCTGGATCGGTAGCATATTCGGCAAGGATTCGTAAAATCTTCTTGTTTGGAGGATACGATTGAATATCAGAACACCAAGTCAATAAATCGCGTCTGGTCGTGATTAATTCTCTTGGCTTATCGTCTCCCCAAATTGTAGGCCATCTTCCAGAATGTGTCTTTAATAGAATCTTTCGATCACGAAGATGTCTTGGAATAGATAACAAATCCATCATTTCTTCCACCATTGATTCTTCATTTGGTGCCATAACACCAATTGCACCACCAACCTTGAAATCAACGCCACCTTCTTCAGGATAATCGGTAACATCCAGATCGAAGTGATATGTTCTCTTTTCAGCACCAGGCTTGGTCAATTCTCTGGCGTTGAAAATTCTCGCGGAATAAACTTCGTAAGGTGGATGTGGCTGAACGAATGAAGGTGGTTGAACTTTGGTGTCGACATCTAACTTGGCATGATGCGGTGTGAAGTCAATTGAATCGTTTTCCATACTAATTCCTGAATCCTTGTGGGAGATAGCCTTTTGAATGTCTGCCGCATCTGCGACGTCCATAGGAGGCTCGACGGCAATCGCTCCTCTGTTCTCATTGACATCTAAAGATTCCATGCCCTTGACAATATCCAAGGCCTTCTCCTTGCCCAAAGGGAGAATGTCCATGTTTTTCTTTGGCAGATCTGGCACACTTGTCAATCGTGTAGGAATGGTTTCGATCTTCAATGCCAAACTCCTGTAAGCATCGTTGTCTGGCAATCTTGGTCTTTCATATGTGAGGCCATCAGTTTTGGTAATGGCCATACAGCAACCTCCACCACAGCATTTCTCCACCAATTTTGTGCCCGCGTTTCCGATGATTCTTTGCATATCGGTAGCATTTTGTGAAATGAGTACAGTCGAAGCCCGACGACGGCGTGGTTCAATTTCTTCGGGTTCGAGGTCGGAGGAAGACGACGATGAGTAGGTAAGAGCCGGAACCTGGGATACCTGGGAGCGGGGTGATTCAGGCTGTGGCTCTTGTGGTATACAATGAGACGTAGTAGCCATTCTGACAACTTGAGGACGCGACATTATTCGAAACAGAATCGATGAACGACGGATCATATACTAATTGTACGAGTATGAGTGCCGAGAAATCCTTGAAAATCAGGAGGGGGAAGGCAAAGCCAAACTTGTTGATTGTGTCAATCCAACCTTTTAGGTTTGATAATGGATTCCACAATGGTGTGGTATGATGTAAGAAGTGATCTAATAGATTTGTTTTGGTCTTTCAGTAAGTATTGGCGTAGTACTTATTTGCTTCGAAGTGATTATTGGTGTGGTAGATCTCGTAGATAGGTAATTCGACGTGATCATGTATTAATTGTGAATACATCAATTGAGAGAAGTATGGTGAATTCTAGTTAATGTGGATATAATTCCCTTTTAATAAAGGTTTTTCCGAAAAGACAAACTGGATCTTGGTGGCGGAAGGACTTGGAACTTTATTTTGTATTCATGAAGCCTCGGCCGACACCGGGATCAAGATTGATCAACCGTAACAACCGTAACATAAATACGGAGCATTCAGATCAAGCTTTTATAATATATAAGAAGAAATGTGGAGGCATGATATTCGACAGACAAGCAAAAGGAATTTGATTGTGTAAGATCCGTAGTGATGACGGATCTGATATCAAATGATTACTGCAGTACTAGTATGTATCATCAATCATCAATCATCAATCATCAAGCATCAAAACAATACATTACTAGACATGGCTCAATATGGCTTGATTCTCCTCTTGAGTGTTTCTATTGTGTATATACATCATTGGACATGTCTGTCTGTCTGTCTGTCTGTCTTACCAAGAAAACACAACAAGCAATGGCCTCAGGATGATCAAACATTGAGCTCATCGAAGATTTCCGTCTCAATTTGCCAAACTTTGCGCATCGTTCATTCCCTGGTTAGATCTGTACATCGTATTTTCTGCTGTACTCCATTATCTTGTCTCCATATATGGTCAATATCTCCATTACCCACTCCTACTCCCACTCTTCACATCAATACCTAGCTAGGTAGGTACTTGCATCAGATGTGTTAGGTACTTCCCTTCACAACGATACTCACTTGCTTTAGCATCACGAAAAACTCAACATCATCAATCTATCAATCAGAGAAGAAGAGGGAACAAGCCATCTCTCAGCTGGTATGCACTTGCCTGCATGCATAACCGTTATTCGACCCCGAAGAACATCATAAAGACCGACTCTCTTTTTACCAAAAACTATGATTCGGGTCCTTTTCAAACTCAATTGAAGTCAGGAACGAACTGGTTTAGGAACTGCTGGGATAAGAGAATACCCGCTTTTCGTAATCTACTTGCCATTCAAAGTTAGGATATCCAGACAAGGGAAATAGTCCCTGTCATGGGCCTTGTCATAGGTTTATCGTGGGCCCTAGTCGACTTGCTTATCTGATCCGAAAGGTCGAGGGCTAGAGTGGTGAGACTCGGTAAATGCTCTGGGTAGATGGAAGAATGACCTGACGGTAAGGTGATACGGCAAGAAAGGAGGCAAAGGACAGTATTCAGCACGGGTATAGAAGGGTTTGAGCTACAATGACGAGAACTTTAACAGTACTGATTATAGGAAAGTTATATGAGACTGCCGACAAGCACGATGACATCTCGATCCGAATAGCCTTTCGTCCTTCGTTTTCGCATTCGGGTTAGCCAATTCCAAAGCCGGACTATTTCCACGGAGAAATACACAATCCCTTGACACTGTTTCCTAACTTACCCATGGTTTTCTTGTACTATCCACTTGTTACATTGATAAATTCACACAATCACAAGCAACCCATTTTAGGGAGTCTGGTCCATTTCTATCTAACCCAAAGCCAAAAATCAAGTCGGCTTAATGTAATCCTACCTACATCTAACAACGATTTCAACCCAACCATCCGGAACCCTAATTATCCGAGACATGCTCATCTAAATTTACACATGTTTACTTCTAGGATACGGGGGACTTTCGATCTGATAACTTTAAATCATTTCGTTTAATCTACATGTACAACAAAAAGGAGAATAAATTACAAATGGTTAATGAATCAAGGAATCAAAGAAGTACGTGGAGACTCACGTATGGGTGACATTCCGGTGACATATCAATTCTCAACATTCCAGAATTCCTCCACCAGGTTTTGACAGGGCATCAAAAGCAACAAGGAATAAAATCTGATTAGATGAATCTGATTAGATTGTATGATCCCCAGTTCGCCGAATCCGACATGATCCCTTTGTTGAGAAATTATCCCAAGACATGGAAGCAAATCTTTTTCCTGATTCAAGCTTTTTACCATTGGGATTTGCCTTTATCAGATCGTGTGGATCTCATGCCATCTGATAAGTGGACAATACTTTCCACTGCAAATCCACACATATTTCTACTCCGGACACGTATAAGGTATATACTAAGAGTTTCTTGCATTAGTTTTATGCTTATATTCTTCTATGGATCATCTACTGCATACAGGATGTAGTCAAAATGGCAAAGGGAAAGGCGACACGGAATATTCTTGTTTTCGTGTCCAGCTGCTTATACCCATTACCAGTGGGTTTCTTGACGCGCCCAAGGATTTGCATACCGGGATACGGGAATCGCGAACCACAGTTTGAAAATTGCGACTTTGATGTACAGATGATGAATTTCAATACATAAATGGGGAATTGTAAGAAAAGATTCGGTAAGCTTATCAGATCGAATGATGGAAAGGGGTTGCGAGAACGGAGATTAGATTAATCTGATAAATTGTGATGTGATGCGAGGATCTGATCTGATTAGACAAGAAGACAGCTAAGACAAAGAAATGTAGTTGATGGGATGAACAATGTGGGTGGACAATGAAAGATGACACGTGATTTGTAAAGGGGTGGTTGAGGGAATTTTTTCCATTTGCTGAATGTCCATGTTACACTTTCCATCGCACCGGAGATTGCAACATCTTAAACGACAAGGAAGAAAATATTTACTGAAAATTACTGAAAATATCTCTGGTCTCAATCCACCTCTCTTGCATTGCGATCCAAAATAAACTTGACTCAAGACCTTTGGAATCGGGCAGATCTATCCTTCTAAACATGTTCCATTCTTTACAACTGCTGCAGCTAGTCTCTCCTCAATGCCTTCACGGAAGTTACGGCTCATGTCTGGGCGTGGATACCGCTATTTACCGAAGAAGTTGCTTGTAAAACTTCTTCGGAACTGCTAACATGGCTAGAAATACTCCACTGCCATTGTGCTCCATAGATCTTCTGCAATTTCCCCAGCGGTTTGGGAACCCTTTGTTTTACCTCTTTTCTTCTACTACCTTTTCCATTTCTTTTCTTTTGCTTCTCTTCTGTTCTTCTCGATTCTTCTAGAGGATTTCGGTGGTCTTTGAGTTTTGATCGTGGTCAATATATCCACTTTCATGTGATCAGCCTTGCTTAAGTGCAAAGTCCAAAGTGCTTGGTTGTGGTTCCTGCCCAGACTCAGAAAGATCGGGGCAGGTATCAAGGTCAGGCAAAGAAAGGTGTAGGGAGTCTATATCCTTCACACCGAAATTCTCGATTGATCCTACGTGTTCATTGATCTCTATTTCTATAGTTGGAGCGCTACAGTCTTCAAGATATGATTGTTTGATTTGTGTTTAGGATTAAAGCTTCGATACGATGAGGAATTATGTTAACAATGCACAATCACCGCGTCTTCGCTTTATTCGCAAGCCTAGCGGTATGTGCCTTCTCTCGAAGTCTTCTTTTACATAATCGCATCTTTTCTTCCTTACTTCTCTTTCCATCGATACGGATAAACACTTGGCTATGATACAAACTCAAGGATTATGAGCAGATGACACGTTTCACTTACAACATGAAAACGAATCGTATTACGTTTTGAAATATGTAGAGCTTTGAATTCCACTTTAATATATTAAAGGCGCGATGAAAATCTACTTCCACATCTGCTGTTGAGAATAACTTTGGAGAAGGAAAGCTCCTTCTTCAGAGGTGTTGGACGATATCAAATTCAAGTCCCGGTGGGATATCTTCTTAGTGGAAGTTCATAGCATTGTTTTTGGGAGTGTTATTGGCCCTTAATCTGGAGTCTAGTCTATATCCTCAAAGTGTTGGATAACTGTTTATTGTTCCAAGAGGAGACCTTGCATGGGCTGCGCGGGATTGATCAGCACACCCGGGATATTCGCCAATGGTCTCCCTCGCAACCTGTCTATTAGGGCTACTACCCGCTTCGCAGATTTTTTCTTGGAATTTTACAAGAATGGGACGGGCTGGAAATCGACATTATAATTACCGGCGAGTGAGTGTTTTTGCTGTCATTGATGTCTACATTATGTACTGTCAGCTATCTCGTGGCTGTCCATATTTCGGATTAAGAAGCAAATGATATGGTCTTGATTCTGTGGGGAAGTCATGATCTGAGTGGCTAAAGTTCAAGAGTACCGATCGAAGAGGAGTGCGGTTTGATCAATGATTGGAGAATCACGGTCCTGGAGGTAATTGCGAATCCATCCAGTTTTCATGCTCAAAGATTTTATGCAAGGAAGTAGAGGCTTTATATATTCAAAAATCAGGATCAAGACAGAAGCAGGGGATGTGAGGATACAGGTTTGGGAAATGGAAGTTGGTAAATGGGTGAATGATGTTGGTAGGTGGTGGGTGCGGGGAATTTGTATTCGCTTGGTTGTCATGATGGAAGGCTGGGAAGATAGATGGGTGAGGTCGGGGAACTGGAAATATGCTAAGAAGCTAAGGAATATAAGATTCGGGTTCGGGTAGATGCTCTCCGATAAGTTCCTGGGGTAGTAGTAGTTGGTACGAGACTTCTGGTGTGTGAGTAGCGTGGATAGCTAGTTTGGGGTCTCAAGAGAGGCCGTTACTGCTGCTGAGACAGAAGCAGATGCAATGGGCCGAATTGGATACCAAGTGGTGACTATCGTTTTTAGGGGATTGTCGCTGTTAACAAATGACGAATAATATACAATGTGAATGCTAATCTGCCTATCTCATTTCATCCCACTTCCTTCTCATCCCTCAACACAAATCTATCATCTCTATCAATCTTATATACCTAGGCACATCACACACTATATCACCTTTGATCCATCGCTTTTCACATGGAGCCGCAAACACGAATCTGCGAACCCCATTCCTTTGCGATCTTAGTAATTTCTCATCTTTGATCGATTGCGATGCTGGGAACCCGACATATATATATTGAAACCGTGAGGTGAGGTCCTGAGAAAGCGGGGAATTGGAGTTTGAAGATTGGAATTGATTCATCAAGCGTGATCAAGCGGTTGATTGTGGAATTTGGACAGCTCGGAGAAAATAACTATTTTTAGTGGGGAATCGATAGGTATTTTGTGTGCATAGATTGCGGGGTATACCTGTTTGGTTCGAACATAGGTGAGGAGAGTGGAGAGTGGAAAGCGAAAGATCTGTCTATTTAAGAACCTGGGAGACTGTTGATTCCATTCTGAGAATAAGCGTGTGGATGCACATTGAAGCCATCGAAAGAGGAACTTTCTGCACTCGAAGTACGTAGTTCTGGCTCGCGATCACCTAGAATTTCGAGCTCAGGTATTTTTGCCGAGGATTTCACTCCTCAACTTTACTCCTTGGATTCTTGTTGTCGTTTTCTTTCACAATGAATTTGTCGCTGTGCTGTCGCTGTCGTTTAAATGATTATTATCTCGGCAGTTTCCAGGGGAAAGCCTGAATCTGTAACTGCTGAGATATTATTAGACAGAAACCGTAGAATTGAATTGGCGATATAGTTTTCTATATTCGTTGATATGTGATAATTATCAACGTAGTCGTCGATGATTCTATTGATGGGCATTTCTCAAAGGGAAAAGTGAGTGTTGGATATGTGTTTGGAGGCCGAAATACCTATGTAAGATAGTATTGATTATGAGAATCCTGAGATGAGAAGCTTATGACTGGGAAACTTTTTAAGACAATCTTCTCGTGCTAAAGGGGATGGATTCTTGTGCACAACTTATTCACTGTTGAGGTCAACGGTCTTTTTAGTAATGAGGTTTGACTTTGCTGAAGAGGGCCCGCTGAGAGAGGAAACGAGGCAGATTTTCGAAACTAGTGTTCATCTAGATCTTAAAGTGACTCCACGACGGTAAGTGTTATCCAGATTTTGCTTCGTATTTCAGGACCTTAAAATGTCCGTCTCAACGCTTCTGAGAACACGGCCCGAGTCAAGTAACAAGAACAATGGTTGCCACAATATAAATCTTGACCAGCTCCGATCTGATATCCAGTTTAGTATGCATTTGTTCCGGGGGTAAATGAAGATTTACTTTTGGCAGTGAAATCTGGCCGAAATTGGCGAGTTAATCTGGAATCTAGAACTTCTGGAGTGATTTTTGTATGCCACACCCTATCTTTTCGCATCTCCGGCAATGAATGTTCTCAAGAAACGCAAAATATAAAAGAATAATAATTACAACACATTGATCTCGTGAAATGGGAAGCGTTTGACTGGATTTGTTGAGTTGCGGTCAGTTTTCTCCATGAACACGTGATGGCGATCTATTTTCCTTGTCATCGGTAAGCTCGACTGACCAGAGACATTGGTCCATCACAATTTGTGTTTACTGAGCTCGACTGAGTTCTGGAGTAGATTGCAATACTCCCATCTCCAAAAAGACTCGTGAAGCGTCAACGATAGTGAAAAGTGCAGAATGGTTAGGCCCACTTGACTTGAACCTTTTTCTTTTCAACATCCTTCAATATGAACACTAAGGTTGAGCTACCATGTGTTATGCAACAGGATTTTTAAAAATTTATCAGGATTGATCCGCCGCTCCCAATTATTTGACAGGAAGACTGATTTTTGCACATCCACGTCAAAGTTTTGGAGGAACGAAAGGACATTGTAAAGTCCGGCCCCATAAACGTCATCCGGATGCTTTTTGTAAAGAATTATTGAGAAACAGCTGTGGCAATTATTGGTAGGTCTAGCTAAGAGCCCCGACTATAACGCAGCGTTGTGTGGTCTGCCTGCCATAGTTGAGTTTGTATGTCTCAATCCACAGTGAAGCTGGATCTCATTTTTACTGCTTCATCGTGGATTTCGGGAAGGGTCTCTGCCCGCTCCAGCCATTTCAAAGCCTCCTCAGTCTGACCCTGTGATTTACATATTGAAGCCATGTTCAACATACTCAATCCAAAGCCACTTTCAGCTGCGACTTGAAACCACTCTTTTGCATAACCATAACGTCGCTCTGACGGCTTCTTGTCCGCTTGGTCACCGTTCTTAGATAATTCAATAGCACCAAGATTATGGCATGCTTCAGGCATACCCGCACCGGCCGCTTTGAGTAAATAAACCATTCTATTGTCCTCTTCCTCAGGACCTACGTGCTTAGAAAGATAAAAGAATGCTGATGGATGATCTAGATCTAATGCTGCTTTGCTGAACAACTTCTTCGCAGCTGCTCTATCAGTCTTTTCTAGAATTAAGCCAAGGACGACGAGTGCCTCTGCAGCCCCTGGAAAGTTTGGTGTCTTTTCTCCAGCAACAGCTTTTCGTAACCAATCTCGAGCTTCCTTTTCTTTTCCTTGACTATATAAAATTTGACCAAGAAGTCCCATTGCTTGAACATTGCCCTCTTTCTTGGCTAACATACCTAATCGTTCAAGGAAGGGTGTAAACCTTGCTGTGTAGAGCTTATTATTATGAAAAGCTTCCGATACAACTACTAACGTGGCTGCCGGATCGCCCATAGCTGAAGCTGAATCTAACAACACTCTTGCTAGACGTTTTTGTGCTTGTTCCCGGCATCTCCCCATGGAAATAGATAACTGAGTCACATCAGATGCCGTAATACCATGCTCTAGAAAAATCAGTGAGCTGTAGAAGCCGCGAAGAAGAAACAAACACCTTACTATTGCAAATACCAGTCTCCCAACCTTGGTTCGGATTTCCATGTAAACTCTGGTAGTTCTTCAAGAATTCCATGGCCTTATTAGGTTCGACAGTTAGAACTCCAGCTTTATGATCCGTTGCAAGGATGAACATGGGTGGAAGAGCATCAGGAGTGTTGACTGGCACCCTCTTCCGTACAATCACTGGTTCAGTAGCATTCCTCTTTGCTAGTATCTGCTTTCTTGAAGGTTTGATACTGACGGCGGATAACCTTGTAGTGGTGTGAAGTGACCTTTGATTTAATAGTCTGAGACGATGCTTAAAAGGAAGTATTACTCGAGAATTCGACATGTTAACATTCGTGTATAGAGTGTCAAATATCAATCAATAAAAAGCCTGATATCAATATAAATCACAAGCTTGATGATGATGCAAGAATAACCAACCGCCTGCTGTTCTCGATTGTCAGAAAGGCGGTGAAGCCGATAAAATGTCAATGTCATAGCGCTTTCCGGCACTAAAGAAATCTCAAAGATTTTTTTACATACGCCAAAGAAAGGCCCACTCACACCTTTAACCATCATTTAAAGTTCACCCCAATACAGGTTTTCTGTATGTTCGCCAGAATCTTTAAAACGTCTTCGAAAGAGGATCTTCAGGCGGACGATCCATTGACTCCTAGTCAGCAATTGCGCGAAGAAAGTAGAAGAACTAGAAGTATGGTCACTACGCGGGGTAGAGCTCGAGAATTGGCAGATAGTCCCTCAGTAAACGGAGATGATTCTATAATCATCGATGAGGGTACTCCAGTTCCGAAAAGGAGAGGGCGACCGCGCAAATCGCTTCCTCTTGAAGATGATGAGGTTGCTGCCACTCCGCGACCTACGAGGAACTCGAAAAAGTTGTCGGCACAGGCAAGCGAAGAAGAAGCTACACCAATACAATCACCACAAGCAATTGAGGAAATACCTAATTCTGCAGAAGAGTCAGAGGATGCGCAAATTATTGAGGCAGATGAGGAGGTAGTTAAGACATCAAAAGCCAATGGAGATGTTTCGACCTTATCGAAAATCACTACCACTGTTACAACGCCAGTTGCGAAGAAGCATAAGCGATTCGATAGCGCAGAGCCTGAAGCTGAGCCAGTAACAGAAGAAAAACCCGAAAGAACTGAAATTGAAGAGGAAGAGGACGAGAGTAGCGATGACGATGCCCCAGAGGAAGTAACAACAAATGAGGCTGCGAAATCCGCCAAAGAAAAGGAAAGAGAAGCGATAAAAGCAATTGAGGAGTATGTTTGATGTTGTTCCTGCCTAAATAATTTGCTAATGAGGATTCCAGGCAAGAAGCTGCCTCCAAGAAGAAGCGCCAGGAGAAAGCCGCAAATCTTAAACGTCAAGCAGAGATCTCTACCAAGAAGCGCAAGTTGGATGTTGCACCCGGACAAGACGAAATGTTACCCCCCACTCAGAAATCGAAGGTCGAAGTCACATCAGGTATCGAAAAGGCGGATATCGATATGGATGAAGAATCAAACACTCTAGAGGGAGAAGGAACGGCAGATGGACGACTGGACTCGGAGGACGACATCGAAGAAATTAACAGAACTTTCGCAATACCCGGACAAGTTCCACTTCCAGATCTTCTGCCGGCTGAATTTCTAGAAGATGATGACGTTGATAGCCCAGAACCTCGCCGTCTCCATTCAAGTCTACCCACAAGATCTGTCAAGCCAGACAAATTACGTCGCCTTCTGGAGAAGAAGCCGAAAGATAAACGGGTTGGTTCAACTACATTCAGAGTTGCGGAAAATCGAAATCCACTTTTACCTCCTAAAGCGTCAAATCAAGCACGCTCGCTAAAGGAATCGTGGTTACAAGGTCGGGCAGGAACCAAGATCAAGCCAAACCGCAAGCCCTTCAGCCAAGGTTTTATCAAGACCAAGAAATAGAGTGGAAACTGTGCTGGCAATTGCAGTGGTAATATCGAGGGAATTGACTTTCTATGCAGCGGCATTTATTCTGTTCACTGTCGAGGCCTTAATTTTGAGACGCTCTCAAGTTGTTTAGATGACAGACACCAAAAATAACGAATTAGAGAAAAAACAGGGGACGAGATCAATACGGAAGAAAGACTGATGAGTGGAAAATGCGGCGGAGGTGACTACAAAAGAGAACGATCACTGCGAATAGGTCAGGGTATGAAGAGACAATATTGGTGTTTGGCTAGGGTTGGCGCATCTGAACAAAGGATTATTGAATGATTCCCAACTTTGTTGTTGAAGAAAAAATAAGTAGTATGGAAGTCCGGAGGAACAATCAAATTTGAATGCGCGCTCTTCCACAACCTATTGAATTTTACGATGCTTCCTATTTCTAAATTCACATGTCTTCCAAATTGTGACTCTAGACCCCACACTGACCCATGCTACCTGAGTAGTTGTCTGAGCCTCCTGTTCTTCCCGCCAGTGCGAATCTATTCAATGTCTTACTTGCAGATTTAATGAAGCGATTTAGACTTTTTCAGAAACTGGCAGCTAATGGAAGAATAGTAAGTAATGTAAGGGTAAAGAAGGAAGGAGGAAGGGGAGGGAGACAAAATATCATTTTACTCACACTGGAGCTGTATAAGCCCGCGAGCTTTTGTGCATGGCGGTTGCATCGTCCATGAAACATCCTCATTTCTACTGAAATTTAGTTGCTAGGACTTCATCTTGAGAGTTTAGTAGTGACATGACTAATCGGACGAGTGGTTGGTTTCAGGAAGGGATGAAGAGGTGAAAATTGTGTAGAAGTGATGGATTGATAGGTATTGAGATGGAAAGGGGTTAGGAGGGAATGGGTAAGGGGGAGAATAAATCGGTCTTCTTTCTTGAAGTCGAGCGATTGGTAACAAACAAAATCAAATCAATCTTCAAGTCTTTCAGCAGTGTGACGAACCCAACGAGCATTTAGAGACCAACCTTAGAATTAAAAGCTACAGAGCTAAAGAGAGTGTGCTACAGAACTATATATGCCATCGGCTTCGAGCTTAGTGCCGTACTAGCCCGATCGGACGCGATCACGTGTAATATCGTGACAAGCAGTATGTGTAGGATGATGTAGGATGATGTAGGATTAGATTCGTCTGGTAGCTCTCAATAAACTCTCTTAGCTTGTTCATCTTAAAAGCAGACATATAGTACTCTCACTGTATATATTGAAGTTGCTGCGGTTATATGCTCCAGTACGAAGCATTCTGTTTATTGATTGTAGAAGAAGGGAAAGGGTAGATTCTATAATAAAAGAATAGTTTGTAGTTTAAAATGACTAGATTCTATAACAAAAGGATAGATTCTAATCTAAAATAATTAGATTCTATAATAAAAGGGTAAATTCTAGTCTAGAATAACTAGATTCTATAGGGGGAGGGTAGATTATAGCCTAAATGGCTAGATTCTATCCATTTAAGCATGGATTCTTGTCAAGGTACGGGTAAAGACTTATATTGTACCATAAGGGTGGAAGAGCTATGGAAGAGTGAAGCCCTACTTATAGGAAGTAGGGCGCGCTAGTATACTGTGCCTGAGGCACGAAGGCAACTACAGATCATGTAGTTGGCGCCGTGACAATTCTATCATAGAATCTATTATAGAATCTATCACAGATTCTAAGTGGCATGAGAGTAAATGACCTCTCATTTTAGGGCATAAGAGTAATTTGCCGATATTGATTTCGATTCGCAATGCCTTCTCTTTTCGATTTCCCTATTCTCTTCTACTTTCTCCCCGATTGTCAGAATAAGGTCAATCGGCAGCCTACTCGCTCCCGCTCGGACGCCGCACTCTTCCGCGAGTGTGCCGAACACTAGCTATCGAGTCCGAAGAGCTCTGGCGTAACGATAACTTTGGTTTCAACGCAATTCTACGTAGCTTGCAAAATAGGAACTGGCCCTTCTTGTAAGCGTACATTCACTCTTCATTTTCTCGTGCGAGCGAATTCGTCAGTTGGCGTTTATTTTTTTACCTCATACAGGGGCTCGCCTATAGTCACCTAGACCTTAACCGTCTTAGCATCATTATGACATTGAGGCTTTACTGTATCTGCCGTTTGCCGGTGTGGAAGAAGAAAAAAACATCATGTCAAGTGAAACTGAGTGAGTTCTTCGGGGAGCTGCCTCGTTAAAGTTCCATCCCGTATGCACCCATGCCAATGATTCCTTTCACGGCTATAATCAACTGGGTTTATATGGCTTGGTGGGGTGATTAGGCACAGCAAGTCGGAAAAAATTGAACCCTGGATGACTTTCCTTCAACATTTTCTAGAAAAGCAAACGCGGTTGAGAGATTACCGACAGACAGTTCACTAAGAAACTTAAAGGAGGATCAATGTTAAATCTATTCTAACTACACGAGATTAACCACACTCACAATCATTGTGATTCACAGACATCTCGACCACCTGGATTGTCCTCTGAACGTGTTGCATGAGCATTCGACAATCTTCCGTACTAAAGACTCATTCGTAATTGGATGTGGTATTCAACAAACATTCTCAGTGGCTTGAATAATAAGAAATCGCACAAGTCATCGAGATGGCTCAACAAATGTCGACTTGCATTCTTATGAACTGCTAACCTTTATTCAAATGAAGTGGCCTGTGAAAAGTTGTGGCACAATTACAGGTAACTTACCAGCGCCACATAGTATTACCAATGGCAGAGACGTAATACCGATGTGCCTATGTTGGATCAGGCGTGCATGCACATCATAAACACCCACCCATTCGCAACGATGAGAAGCCTCCGCTGATTAGGTATCCCATATTTAATTGGCCACGAGATTATTGCACGGGTCGGTTCACAAAAGAAATGTGCTATCACCTAGGACAGGATTATTCATGAACAAAACCAAATATCAGGTCTATTTTTTCTTGAAATTTGTTGTTATGGCTTGTGATTCAAACTAAGATATCGATGGTTGAGAGCTATAATAGTTTGTTGGTGGTTTCGGAGATAGTGATATAAGTCCTAAGAATATTTGTGATTTTGAGCTGATGATTGGATCGAACGAAATTTAAATTTGCGTGAAACCTTGTGAATCATAGTGAGATTGGTAAGAGAAGAAGTGTTCGTTATCTCACCAGCGTAAAATCAGTACCTCACGCAAATTCCTTATAGCCTATTTAGATTCTGTCTTTATATAATTCCGTAGTCAAACTAGATCTAAATCTTCTAAAGTAATTGGTTTAGTAGATTTTTTGTTTCCTTATTAAGTAAAACAATTATATTTCGAACTTCTTATTTTTATAGATATATAACAAAACTAGGATTTAAAATCATCTGTAATATACTGAATAACTATAGACTATCTTGAAACTTTTGAGATTATCTTTAATTATTAGAGATCAATTCAAACTTAGACAAAAAACCATTGAGTCGACTACTTTATAAGATTTAGAGCTAGTCAGGCCACAACATTGCATAAGGACAGGACCTAAATAGGCCATAAGGAATCTACATGGGGTGCAAATCAGTACAAGACATCATATTAATAACTGTGTGAACCTAGGCGAATGACTTCAATTCAATGACAAATGTACTAAGCCCTAAAGAGCCTAGCTCTTTTGGTAACCCTTATTTAAGGCCTACTACCCTCCATAGAATAGCTATTTGGGATCTACTATACGTGGGTACCGCGTCTTTGTATCCTTCTCATACAAACATTAACAGTCAGTCGAATAGTCTAGAAAAGGCATCAGGGTGAAGGGATTGGGTAGCCATACGTGTAACTCAAATTTACTAATGGCTAAATTTGTTGAGCTTTGTTTGGTTGACAACTGGTATCTAGTTTCTAAAGATCAACTTTACAGTAATATGATTCAGCAAATTCATGATTGTCGATCTTCAAAATTGTGCTTGACATATCAAGGATGATCAATAGTCAAAAATTAAGTCGATATTTCAGTCTCTCAAAAAGTTATCTCCGGCACGGCGGCCCTCGAGGACAGACCACTGAAAGCTCCTATGCATTTTCTTCTTTTAGCAAACAGCAAACTTACTCTTGCCATACAAGCTGAGTCTTGGCTTCGGATATTTCCGAAACAAGATGTGCACATGCACTTTGACATTGAAGCGAATGCATTACGACAATGAAGAGATTCCTCTAGTTAACGGAACCATTTGGGAGCTACGACACTGACGATGTTGAAAAGCGCTAATCTCTGGAAGGAGTGAAGAGAGACTGAGGTGGCTAGTAAGCTTCAAATTCTTCTCTCCCCGTCTTCCAGCTGATTAAGGTGAGATTTTCTTCGTCCGCTGTGGTCACCCAAGTTAAAGCTCCAAGAGTTATCTCTCATTAACTTCAATAGTATCTCTCTTTAAGCTTCACCTCCCCGTGTTCTTTGGGATCAACAAACGCCTAATAGAAAACTCAGCACCTCATCTTCATTTGCTCAACCTTAGTTTCAGCTCTATGGAATACGCCTTCAACATGATAAGGAAGGTGTCAGAGAGCATATGGAACAATAAGGAGGAGAAGTCACTTGAGCTAAAGACTTCTCGCGGCTGGGTCTGCCGGACAAACTCATCTTCGACACTTGATTTAGTTGGAGTTTGCGATAACTTCTAGCTGTGCTAGCTTTCACCAAATAATACAATTTTGACGCACAGATGACGAGGTGACTTGTCGTCTTCGCCCTTTCATCTCAAACATATCTCACCCATCTTGAAGTGCCTGAAAAAAGGGTCAACATCAGCTAAAGATAGGGGTCTTTATCTTCACAGCGCTGTTTTAACACCAAGATGAGAGGAGCCACTCGATTAGCCTCGAAATACCCGCGAAGAGTTCATCATGAAGAAGAGTAGTGCAAAAAGAAACTGAAATAGAACTCAACAAGGATCACCACTTCACGATACGTTTTCGATATTCTGATAAACAAATTTATATCCAAAGGTAAAGTCTTGTAGTAGACTATATCCTGCAACGAGAATTGGTTACCCACGGCTAATTGATACTTGAGCACACTGCTGGACTTTGACAGAAGATGAACAGACATACGAGATGAGCCGATCTATTTTCATCAGTTATCAAATTGTGGGTACTCACAATGCTTGTCGAGCACTCATCAGTGTAGGCAATAGTATTTCCCGTAATCAACATACGGGTCCGTATAGTGATATTATTGGATTTATTTCGAATATTGACGTATGTGATATCGATTTTCATATTATTAAAGATATTCATCTTTCTTTTTATATTGAATATTATGGAATATGATAGAATATGCATTCACGTTTCGCAAGAACGTCCATGTCTCAAACATAATTACCGTCTCATGGCAAGGTTCTAAACTTTCTGGTATATGGACAGTAAACTTCTGGAGAACATGATGAAGTCGTTCCACGCTAGGAGGGCACAGGAAGAAGAGAGATCGAAGCAAACGATGTGCAATTGAGAAAGTAAGAAGTCATTCGATATAAGCGCCTTCAATGGGAAGGGAGTTTGGTCAGAAAATGATTCCCTGCAATTTTGGTTGCAAAATAATGTGCATATTTCGGGCAAGCTGAAACGACGACATATTTGGAACAAATCGGGGGTGATCCATCAGTTCCAAGTTCGGTACGGTGGTGCAACGTCGTGATACTATGCCGCAAGCCCAGATTGTAATGTGATGGGCTCACGCTGGGTAAGATCATCACGTCTTTGCAGTTGAGTTTTTGGATAATACTGAAACAAGTTATAGCAAGGCGAGAACATTGGGTTTCGGTAGTAGTCTTCAATCTACAACCTCGATTTATGCATTCTCGATTCATGGAAAAGCTCCAGGCTATTTTCTAGTATTGTCATTGGATGATGGAGCTGCAACTACTGATCCGAGATCAAAATGCATTTATTCCTGCATCTTTTCTCAAGATATGAGATATTCTTTGCATTGGTTACACGAGATCCTTGTTTGATCACCTGTCCACGCGCATAATTCGCGTTCTTGATAGGCAGCGACGCCACACGTTTCCAGAGACACTGATTATCACTTAGTGGTAAACTAATGCAGGACTTCCGCCCTCTGAGTTCACCAATAGCTTGAGAGAAATACAGAGAATCCTACTTGGAGACATAGGATTGTGAAAAATAGATTAGCTCCTCTAGGACGCGGACATCCTCGCAAGGGTGATAGATGTCGGAACAATTTATTTTAGACAACGTAGCATATTCATTGTAACAGTAAATCTTGAGAAAGTCTTTAATGAATGATCGCAAGTGCGAAAGCATGTATGTTATCTATCGTTACATACATAAGGATTGGTCAAATGGTAGTCAGATACTAGGATGTCTGGTTACTTCGCGTAACATCATCCGGACATCATAAAATGCATACTTTCTTAGGCTATACATGATACTTCATCTGGATAAACACTCAAATACTAGTTAGCTGATCAGTAATGACCAATCAGGTAGGCAAGTGCTTCCTCATTGCTCAACGAAGTTGGCAAGCCAGTAGTCCAGGCCTCGTAAGTGACTGTCCAGAAATTTACAAAGACAAGAGGCACTAGCCATACTTTAAATGTCCATTTATATCCACAGCATTCCCATAAACACACACTTGTTTTCTTGCACAAATAGTAGTCGCTTTTTCTTCACTCAACCCTGAATATTTTTTCGCGAGTGAAGCTCACTTGGAATTTCTTCTTTGACACAAGAGAAAACTTTTGTTCTTCGCAGGATAGTTCGAATGAATCCCTAATAGCTTCTCAACGTCACTTTGTGAGCACAGTATCGTCACTACCATCTCGTAATCAGTACTTAAGAGGCTAATTCGACTTGAGTCAATTGACCAACTCAAGATGAAGCAGGCGAGCTTGTGCTTATTTTCTTTGTAGCAGATATGTCTGCCGCTTTTCAGAGAGAAGATGCCGATAAATTCTGCTACTTTCTTTTTTCTCGGCTATTTTCACCACTCATACTCATTGAACTTGATTCTAACTCATATTTACACCAGCTGTCCAAGTCGCAGATGGTCTATCAACGTTCAACACGCCTGACTTCAATCCACACGGAGCAATCGCCATCCTCCTCTTTCGTTCCCTTCCATTCCAATAATTCAATTCAAGGGAGCTCCCTCTCTTGATGCTTGATTGCCAGATAGCTCGGAACATAAGTCGCCAGCTGGTGCTGGGTCCAATCAAATTGCGGTTCCTTTCGAAGCTGGGGTGGAACTTGCAAGATATACACAATAAAAGCTCCCGCATAGAGAAATAAGAAGCGATGAAACTATCGCAATTGACAAAGTCCATGCTTTCAGTCTCCCATCATTCAATGAAAGCAGTGATGACTTAAGGAAGAGGAAATCAACGTCTCGAATTCGTCAGCGCGTTCACAATGGCAATTCCCTTAAGTTATACAATCACATAATTTAGAGCCATGTCAAACGTCAAATGCCAGTTCACAGGAAAATTCAAGAAATTACTTGTTATTGTTCATCAGAGACTTGATTGAATTTGGCATTCAATCGGACGGGGGGTTCGTGACCCGTTTGCTACCTCTAATGCTCGCCTATCTTTACACACTAGCGACCGTCCACAATTACCACCCAGCAGCCACTCAAAGCTCATTTTCAAATAGAGACCAACAGATTTCAAAAAGAAACTAGGTTGATAGACGGTACCTGTGGTAACCCACCTAGTTAATATGGGGACTGAGCAAGCAGAGCATGGAGGAGTAGCATAACATCGCCACTACAACACCATTTATTACTTAAAAAATTTATCTTCACTAAAAAACGATAGTGTTAATGTAACCATGGTATCCAACCTCACATTTCGGTAGAATTGACTGTTCCACCAAAAGTGTTGAATGAGCATGATAATTTACTTTCACATTTCTCTGATAGTCGAGCAACTAGCGATATTTCGTCCTTCGAAGACAAAACGATAATAATAATAATAAGCTTAGGAAAACTGCATCTAAATCTATACTTTCTTCATCAAGCTGTAGGCTTAACTACTTTTCATTTCATTACGAAAATTGATAAGATACGTGCCCATTATTTCAACCATTATTCACAATCTCAATTTAGATGTTGCTGTACTTCCCTTGTTTCAATTCTCCAATTTATCCCATCAGGTATCATGACGCCCCGAAGCCCCTTAGAATGTGGCTCGAGATATCTAATCTTGAATAAAAATTCACCACGCACTCCAATCAATACCATCAAACACTGTGACTATCCTTATCTTTGCATATACTACAGGAAATAACCAAAGACTACAATACTCCTTGAATCTTATTATACAAAGCAAAAGAATCAAATATTCTCATTTCATAATTGATTCTACATAGAAGCTCTAGTTCAATGTATTAAGTACTAAGACCGAAATAAAATTATCACAAGTTTTGGTGCCTCTTGTTATACCATAAACCTAATGTGCTCTTATCCAGCTTACTCTATGATAGCTCTACACCCAAGCTTATAAGTTCAAGCAGTACTACTATTTCATTGGCCTGCAATAACCCGTTTCTGTTTTACCCGTCTGATATATGATAATCGAAAGGCGCAATTACTGGTTTAGTAGGGCGCAAAGAAATCCATGCTAATCATGCAGATTTGATAGAATCGGTCCATAACTACAGGCCAACATACAAATAACGAACATGACGAGTTAATAAATGACTACTATGAGGGTGTCATTCCCCATGTCTCACAGTATTTTGTGTAGTTGGTCACGTATTGCAAATTAATTCAGGTCAGAAACAGGTGAAGGTTTTCGGTATGAATTAGCTCTGATTGAATTTCTCTGCAATTCCCAACATCTCATCCGGATAGGCTGAGCTTGGCGCATGGTTAAGGTTACAGTCTTGATCTTAATGATAGATTCACTGCCCATGTCGCAGCATACATGTATTCTGAGTCGGGAAGCCAACCCGTCCCGAAGCTAGAATTATTATAAACCGGGAGCCTCTCTGCTTTTATTGGCATGATATCTGGTCAGCCAAGCTGGAAGATCTTCCGCCCGGAATATACTATCCAAAAGGGTGAACCTGCAGCCACCACAATACTTGATTTCCGCCCGCCCAGCTTTACTACCGTTATGTGAACGCCGGTATCGAATTTGAAATCAGCCGGAGGTCTTGGGGGGGATAAGAGCAAACGAATTTCCATCACGCCTTCCGTCATATGTTCTGAGAATGGAGAGTAAATTGTTTGCGTATGTCTCTATGTACTGGCTCTTTTCGCTACAAACAAACTCTACGTGAAACCTGATGGTTCATCCCTGCTATTGCCCCTTTAACTCACCCCGCAGTCGTCACAAAAGTGCCCGGCAAGGCGCGAGGCGATCTTTTCCCTGTCGTATGACAATTTTCTCTCACAAACAGCTGCATAGGCATCCACGCCAAATATTCTAGTCCTCGATCTCTCGCTGAACATAAGCGCTTTGATTTCACTGACAACTTATTGATGCTACGTATCAATGCTTTTGCTGGTTACCAACACCATCAATTCACCGAGTTTCTTACGATTGTACCAGCAAAAACTCTTCTCACGCCAGCATTATCTAGATGAATTCAAATGCCATTACATCTCCTTTCTTTTCTTGATTCGTTTCTTGATGTTGCGCTTACACAAATCGCCTCGCTGATTTGTTCCAGTCCCCCTTGAGAGAATGCGGCACATTGCTGCAGCGTCCCTTTGGCAGACCGTGGTCCAAGATCTTGCGGGAAGATCCAAACTTAACGTCTTGGTATAGCAAACGGGCTCTGTTCTCTCTGCCAGTTAGATTGCTTGCGTTCGCATATTGAATGTGAATAAGGACCTGAAGCAGCCACAGGATCGACATTTACCAAGACTGTTGCAGCGAACCGTTCTTGCCATGGATCCCATTCGGAATGCGGTCGATCCAAGGACCGGGTATTTGCCGATTTGAGAATTTGCGACACTGTCATGCAGCAATGATAAAGGTAGTATTAGCTGGGGCTTGCGGGGAGAAAATGCTCGCATCCCTATGTCTAGGATGTTTACTTTTGAGACTGTGACCACAAGATACCAGAACTCTCAGAATGCATATCCGATCACATTTTGCAGCGATTTCCGAGATAAGCTAAGCCAGACTTGAACCGTCTGTTCTTTGTGTATCCGCTCAAGCGATGAGATCTTTCTGACGTGTCTCTCTGGCCTGACAGTAACCTTTGAACAATAAGCAAGTAGACAGTTTAACTTACACTGTCTCTTCGATCATGCTCCATTCCGTCGGGTTGGAAAGGTCTCGTTCCATTAAATCTCGATTTGAATCCGCCGGAATGCCAGAAGTAAAGACAGCGAGATAGAAACGTGCAGTAGACGGGCTCGGGTCCACGAGCAATGCATAGGCTTCGGTTGTCGAGAAATGTTTGCTGGCTTGGACCTTGCTGTCTGATGGCATATTGAATGTTCGCAAATGCTTAAGTAGCGATGTGTGCTCTTTTCAAATCATAATGTTCAGATCATCGGCTTCACTAAGATATCTCAGCCTTCTTACGACCCATTTCACCTGCAACATCCCTGGTTCATGATCATTATGGCGAGCCAAACTCCAATCCATCAAAAACCCCAGCCATAAAGCTGCAGTAAATGTTTCAAGGCATTTACAGCCAGAAATAATCTGAAAATTCATACAAGAATGGTCCACAAGGACTTGGAGAAATGCGCGCTCTGTCACAGCGTGGTAAAGAACCTCGTACAGCACAACACTAGATATCATGGGAATGTGAGCAAGGGAAGAAGGCAGTGCCAACACTGTTTCAGATGGTACTTACGGATTTGCGCGCACAAATGCTCTCGGAGAAGCCACCGGAGTTCATATGTGCCCATAGCTTGTGCGTCGCTCCGCGTCACGGAAGATCTTGAGCCCTTGCAAGTTTCTTCATCAAAATCTTTCCAAATTATGTATACAATCAAGCTTTAGCGACATTTCTCCGTATCTAACATGGAATAGACCACTGTCCCAGCACTCCCGTTGTATCTTCACAGAATTCAAAGAGCAGATCAGTCTCCTTGCCCTCGTTGAACAACACTTCTTCGAGACATCAGGGTCCACCTTTCGAACTGCCCTCAAACAATACCCAATCATCATCTCACTGGGCACAACTGGATTTTTTGATGGGTTTGAGGGTACCATTCGATCCGACGACGGGCTCGCCGGAGCTTTTATCGACGTATCCAGACGGTATTGATGACACCATCTCGATATCTCCAATATCGATACCATACATTAAGGGGTTCACGTCAACGTCTTCGCCTCAAGGAACGTTGAATATGGATTTACCAGATCACGACATCCCGATGCCCAGTATAGAATTCTGCGATGCAGATCACCCCTCTGCTGCAGAGCCAGCAATTACTGAAGAGCCAGCAATTACTGAGTACGGGTATGATTGGATGACGTCGGAGGAGTACACAAGTCGCAATTTAATACGCTAGAGCAGTGGTTATGAAAAGAGCATAGATGGGGTCCATTTGCTTGTAGATATGTATCATCAATATACGAGGAGCAGATAGTGGGATCAGGTACTGGTCGTGTATCGCTAGCAGAATCAATAGCTTCAAAATCTAGATCTGGCTAATTCCATCAGTAAATACTGGCTTTGATTGCGACATGACCCATATAGACCGATATCCAACTAAACTTATCAGTCCTCCAAGTTCAATTTCTTATCAATCATCTATTGAATGTTCGAGCCCAAACATACATCCACACTTTTGATTCTTGCAAGTTCACTCTCAACTTCTTCCGGCGCAACGATCAGTCACTGATGTAGTTCTCCAGCTTGTGAAGTTCCATTCTCGAGTAAATTAAGGAGATAAATACCTTGCCGCCCTCAAACAAGGGGAGGAAGGAAAAATCATGCCAATATTGGATATTTTCGAGGAACCGGTGTGATAATCCTGAATGCTGTACGAAAGCCCGGGAATGCTTAGCTTCTCGATTGGTTTGTTTGTCGACGAGCGGAAAATATTACCGGGGAAGATACATAAGATACATAGTTCTGTATTATATCTCATTGAATGGCTCGAAGCACCGACATGAAGTGCGAAATTGGTGCTTGATTCAGTAATTATAAACAGCTTCGTCGGATACGTGACGAAGATGACGATCACATTTTATGCGTTCTTATTATTATCGTATATAAAGTCATATATACAAAAAAGAAAAGAGAACGGCATCGAAATAAATGTGACCAATGTTACCATGGTTCCTTCAAAATTTCTGGAGATACCATTCCCCAGCTTCAAGGTACACAACAGCGTTCTCAACATCTCCCAGCCTTGTCCCTGATATCAACCCTCATATACATGTTTACCAGCATGTTTTCAGACCCATATTCTGATAATTTTGTCCCTCTTTAGCAAAAAATACATTTTAGGTTTAGCAGCAGCCCGGCTTCAATTTGAGTACTGTAGTCGGGGTATGGAGGTTGGATTAAGGTTGATGTCCGTGGAGCGCGCCTCATCCCGCCACCAAATCACGGCATTGACTCGAATGGATCGCCTCGTGGAATTGAAATACAAAGTGTGTTTCATCTGATTGTTTTTGTGTGCCATAATTGAGTGTCGAGTTCAATCTCGTGGCATCCAAGATGTTGTGTTTGTACTTGTGTCTTGGATTTTGCATCCGCTTCGTGTCTGTGGCCACCAGCTAAGTCATGACTTAGTCAGCATTGCTTTCGAAGTAGCACGTGCGTGATCGTGCTTTACGTTAATCTTGACTACACCACAGGATATCTCAGCATGGAACATTGATTGTATGCTTGAAATGTTCGAGCATGCAAAATGATCAGTTCTTCTTGATGTTACTTGCCTTTATAACCTTTGATATGTAGTTCGACCCAGTAAGGTTATGCAATCCACTCCACTTCCCAGGAACACAGTTCCGTGGAAGCGAACCTACATTCCGATATGTACTGACATTGTCCTACATTGTGACGGGACCGACCAAGTACTGTCAAAAACGAAGCTGAAATCAGCGAAATGTCCCTCGGTTATCACCAGGTCAAGCAGAAAGAGTGATTTGACCTTTGATTGCAGCAGTTTGCACAAATCGTGTTGTTTTCATTAGGCTGCGTAGAAATTATCTGTACCCATGGGTTATCCGCGGATAATCCGTTCCACGAGTTATTTATCAGAAGCCTATTCGCTCTGTGGATTATCCATCTAATTTAAAATAATTTGTTTTATTACAGAAAATCCACGGATTATTGGCAAATAATCTATTTATTTACGGATAGATAGATTAACCACAAATAATTCACAGATATATAAATTATTTGTGGATAATCCATAGATTTTCGCTTAAATCTGAAACTATTCTCAAATCATTTTCCAACTCAAAAATGATAAAGTTATGTCGATATTATAAAAGATTATGAAACGTATTATATAATATATAGATAAATAGATAACTAGTCAATCCACAATTAATTCATAGATTACTCATTCAGATTTTTGGATTATCCATTCTGTGATGAATAATCTGCAGAGTACTTATCGAGGCTATTATCCGCTCTGCAGGTATCTGTTATGCAGCCTAGTTTTCATCAGCACGTATCGAGCGATCCATCTTGGTTCCAATTTTGTATTCTTGTACACCAAGATCGCGAATATTTGGCCAGTCGTGCCAGTGCACCAATTTCGACGATTCCGCAAGTCCCGAACAGTTATCACGAGGTTGACTGCCGGTGATATTTAAGCTTTCGCAGATCGCCAAACGAGGCAGGTGGAAGCTGCGGGGTATCGAATTAATTTAATCTACTCTTTCCTGATTGGCTTTTCGCGATATTGTTATATCACTAGAGCTCTACACTTTTCATTTGTGAATAGGCTAGCAGGGAGATTTTTTTTTCACATCTAGGTCATTAATCTACAATTATTGAGTTCCCTACAATGGCGAGACTCCACATTATATTAAATAAAATTGGCAGTGCCATTCTACAAGATCCACTTTTATGATCGTCCATTCGTATTTACACAGGCTAAATTTCACTGATATTCTAAATGCGCTCCAACTACAGTGTTAGGATCAACGTGCTTAAGTGGTCTAGAAGAAGCAATCTAATCTTGCATAGGATCTCGTCAAAAAGCTTATAATTTGAGATAAGACTCCTTTGTTATTGTGCCATTGCAATGGGCTCCGTTCTTATAAATTTAAGTTGAAGGACTTCGACTCATCGTTCGAGACTTTGGCACAACTCAAATCATGTTTCTTGTACACAAAATCATTGGACTGTCTGGCATTCTATTCACGACAGTCTCTAGCCAATATATTTCCCTCAGCTCTGGTACTTTGAACGCCAGACTGAACTCTTCGAGTCAGACACTTGCGTCTTTGATCCCAAAGTCTTTGACCACATTCGATTTCTCCCCCTTCGATCTTCTTTCACAAAGAAGTGCAAATGGAAATTATCATGTTGGCGATATTACACTCAGGTATCGACCCGTTGAGACGTCTTCATGGATCAGTGTCGATTCCGCTGCAGCTAGAAACGCGGTTACTTCCACTGGTGCTACTTCCGCAAATCTCGCACCAACCCTACCATCAGGAATCCCTTTGAACATCACTAGAGCTTGGTCCACCCTCGGAGCAGACATTAATCTCAAATTTACCATAACCAATGAAGGTAACACCAGTATCGAAATCGGAGGACTTGGGTTCCCTATCGAGTTCAATAGCATCTTCACAGATAGAACAGCAGTAGCTACTCAAAAAAAGTGCTCCCTTGTGGATCCGAACATTGGCCTTGATGGCGGATATCTACGCGTGACTCCATTATCTGGAACGGGTCCAGCGCTTGTAGTAACACCGTTGGAACATACACCCCTCGAAGGATGGCGATTTCTGGAAGAAGATACCGACACCGCACTCTACTATCAAAGTCAAACATTCGAAGGGTTCTATTCTTGGGAAACTTATACCCTAGCATATACTGAGAATGAATGGAACGGGACGAGTCCTTGGAATCCCGGTACATCTGTAGTGCTCGCAAAAGGCCAATCGATCACAAAGGGATTGAGGTTTTCTGCTTCAAGTGGTATCAGCAATATCGAAACTACTGTCGCAAACACGGGAACTCCTGTCGCTATTGGTGTACCAGGATATGTCATTCCTCAGGTAAGTAATTTGGTTTCCACATTCTACCTTCCACTCCCATAACCCGATATCTTTACATCTCCCATCTTATATACATATCGTCACTTCCCTGATGAAGTCATATCCCCTATTTCTTTGTATGGCATCGATCTATAGCCAGACATATATTTAACACTCAACAGGATCTCACGGCTCAATTATTTCTGCAACACAATTCCACTGTCTCTTCCGTTTCATCAACTCCTGCTGGAGCCTTCACATTTACTGCTACAGCACCTAATAAGTACAACCTTACTCCCAGCTCCTCTGCATTTGGAAGAGTACGAGTAACAATCACATATTCTGATGGTCTTGTACAAACGGTGAACTATGCCATCATTCTTTCAGCACCCTCAACCATATCTGCGCTGGGTACATTTCTCACAACAAAACAATGGCTTTCAAATACCAGTGATCCCTTCGGTAGAGCACCATCTGTCATATCATATGATCGCTCAGTTAACGCACAAGTCCTTCAAGATCCAAGGGTCTGGATTGCTGGATTGAGTGATGAAGCAGGAGCTGGGTCTTGGCTTGCAGCAACAATGAAACAAGCAATTTCACCCAATGCAGCTGAGGTGTCAAAATTGGAACAGTTTATCACACAAACACTCTGGGGTGACCTCCAAAACCCCGACTACAGCGTCAAAAAAAGTGTCTTTTACTACCAACCTGGTGCTGTTTCCTACAATTATCTATCCTCAATAGATTGGGGCAATTGGTGGAGTTGGGATAAAGCGACCGCAAACGGTACTGAAAGAACATACGACTACGTTCATGTCACTGCTGCTTATTGGGCTCTCTATCGCGTTGCTAGATTTTATCCAACTCTCGTCACTCAAAAGACCTGGCAATGGTATTTGAATCAGGCTTATGAAACTATTATCTATGCTACAGGTCCAAATACAGATTATGTAGATGTAGGTTTGATGGGAGAGACTGTTTGGGGATATGTCTTGCAGGATTTACAAAATGAAGGTAATAATACTGCAGCGAATGCGGTTATAGCTGCTATGAAAAAGAGAGCAAATTCGTGGAATAGTGAGGCTGTCCCTTTTGGAAGTGAGATGGCTTGGGATTCTACTGGACAGGAGGGAGTTTATTATTGGACCAAGTAAGTAATCTGAGATCCAGATCCGATTTTCGCTAATGCTTTCGACTTTCAGCTATTTCGGCTTGACAACCACGGTCACGAAGACAATCAATTCGATTTTGGGGTACATGCCAACGGTAAGCCATTGGGCCTGGAATGGCAATGCTAGAAGATATTGGGATTTTATGTAAGCCAACCACACTCAACACATTCAGGTTTCGAATTGTGCAAATGGAGCTAAAGTGAGCTAATGGACACAAGCTACGGGAGTAAATTGATGCGATTCGAAAGAATGGGTCATCACTATGGCTCTGGTCTCAATGCCCTCCCACTACTATCACACTTCGAACAAAATCCCTCTCAGACCTATTTGCTCCGAGTCGGATATGGCGGAACAAATGGCCCATTAACTAATATCGACCACGAGGGCTTCGCCTCAGCTGCTTTCCATACCTGGCCAGATACCATGGCTTGGGACGCATACAGCGGTGACTACGGACCTAACTTTGTAGGTTTGGCATTGGGGTCTGGTGTCTACGTCGTGGACGATGCTGTGTTAGGTCTTATTGCTTTTGGCGGTACCCTCTCTGGCTCCAACACTTCGTGGACTGTAGAGCCGAGAGATGCGGTGAGGAGGAAAGTGTATATCGCGCAGCTGGGGTTCAAATTTGAGGTTGATGCTGCGGCTATTGAAAGCGTGGTGTATAGGAATGGAGCGGTGCAGATTACTATTGTGCCGAGTGTTAAGACCGTGAGTACTATGGCAAGTGCTAGTTCGACGATTTTGAGAATCACGAAGATGGCGCAGGTGGGAGAGGTGGGGAGTGCGGTTGTGTCTGGATTGAGTGCTTCGAAGGGTGGGTGGGCTGTGGATCTTAAGGGCGGGAGTGTGGTTGTTTTGGTCACTTTCGCGTAGTAGCTTTGCAAGACGAGGATACATGAAATATGGATAGTTCAAAACTTGATTGCAGTTTGCATGGAAGGAAATTCTATAATATAAATGATTTTATTGATAGCGCCCCCTCCCATGTAACTCCCTCTCTGCGCTCCATTCTCTTACAATTTTAAACTAGATACAAGAAGTTTCTCCACTTAGCTGATATCGCCGGTCAAGTTTGCCATCACATCAGCCATCATCATTGTTTATAACCGCATTTTCAGTGTTCTCAAATGGGTTCGCATTGTTTCCTACGGTCTCTATGTATTTCTCTTCTTGATACAGGTCCAAAATGTTGGAATCGCTTTGTATTGGTACACTCCTAGAAAAGGTGATGCCAACAATATTCAAGCGGCCCTTTTGAGGACCGAGAAAACTTCCTCTTCAGCTATCGCCAACGCTGTCTGTTCCACGACAGTTGATGTCGTATTGTTCTTCATTCCCACGGCTGTTGTACCTACCTTGAATATGTCACGCCAAAAAAGACGAGCCATCTACGGGGTCTTTTGTTTTGGAGCTCTGTAAGTGCTTCATATGAATATCTCTTTCAAAGCTCTCATTATTCCGAGTAATGGAAATTGCTGACATTGCTTCAGGATCATCATTGCGGATTGTGTTGGTATAGCCTACAAAACGTACGGCGTTCTTGGAGAACATGGAGATCCTTTCTGGGTTGGCATGATTGCTATCATCACTGTGTAAGCCACAATTATTGCAATGGTTGGATTGAAAAAGAATGGAGTGCACTCAGACAGTTACTAATGATGATCTACTCAGGTATGCTGAAACGTTTGCCCTTATCATCATTAGCTGTATACCTGCCCTCTCCACATTCCATGTCGGCACATTCATCCAAAGCCGCTTCTACTCAACACTTCAGTATGGCATTTTATATTCACTGAGAAGGTCCGAGGCGTCCAACATCCCGTCATCCGGACCCGAGCATCCAAACTCCATGCATTCAACTAGATCATTGGTTGGAAGCGGCAAGAACGTTGCCAATATCGAAATGCCCGAGCTCAAATCAAAGAAGCCATCTCGAGCTTCCTCGTACTCAACACTAGGGAACCAGGAGTCTGGACAAGCCCATCGGTCATCCTGATCTCGCTCTCCAATTTTGTTGTGCGTAGCAATCAGAGAAATCGAGTGAAGCAATGGTTGAGGAAGACATTTTCAAACACAAGTTTGTTTTTCGAATGATTTATAGTTGGCATCCAAGAGTCATTAACTCCTTCTGTGTGTTCGCAGTAGGGCGGAAATCCAAGTATCAATCCTACAATTGCTTGTAATACCAGCGAGATCTTTTTTTCTAATTCTTTTGGTTATCATTAACACTTTGAACATCTATGATAAATGACGGTATGACTATATACTTTCATTCACATAATTCGTATTTGTGAGATATCAAATTATCAATCTTTCTATTCTTAAATTGTCAGTATCTCTACCCTTGCAGTCTTGTCCGAATATCGAAATATCGTCAGGACCTGCGGAACTTAAACTTGCAGTCTTGTACACATGTATCCAGGTGGTTGGCGAGCGAGTAGCAAGGGATACTATATACAAGAGAGACTGTTACTGTGAAAGAAGATAGAGAGATAGACTGGAAAAATGTGTTTTGTTGGAAATATGAAAGTGATATCCGTCCACTCTATGTTGATGATCTCGGGAAACAAGAAATGTTGCTTAGAATGATCTATGATCGTGGAAATATCAAGGGTGCTTCTTGTAGATACGTAAGTTTAGGATTGGTAAAGTGAGGATTTTTCGATGGTTTACTTCAATGTCGATTCCTAGTTAGAGCATTGGAAATATAGTAATCGAATCTGGGGAGGAAGGTTTTAGCTAAATGGGTAATGAGAAAGAAAATTCGTTTTGGATAACATTTGAATAATCTATGACAACTTCGCCTTCAACGAGGGCGACGAGTGACTCTGGTGTGTCTCGTTTCTTCAATAGCGCTGTAGTCATCACATACAATTGTATGTTTATACTTGTCTTCGAGCGATCTATCATGACTCTCAAAATATGTTCTTCGATCTCGCTGAATAGCTACTTGACTCTGGCCAGTATACCGCTGCATTCCCTAAACATTCTCAGTCGCATCTCGGCATCGATTTCTACCCTCTCATCAAAATCAAAATCAAAATCAAAATCAAAATCAAAATCAAAATCAAAATCAAAATCAAAATCAAAATCAAAATCAGAATCAGCATCGGGTAACGGGTAATGGGTAATTTCTACATGTCAGCACCATGGATCTCTTCGATTACTTAGCAGAACGATTATCCTCGCGATGTTCTTTCAGCCCTTTCATCTTTTGAAAAACAAGTGAGAAGGCAATTACATTGTTCCCCATGAAGAGGTTTCTTTCGGAAGAGCCAAGATACCTTACCATGCAGACTGTCCTGTTCGACTATCAAGCATCAAATTGAGCAGACGTGACGCCGAACTTCCGTACAACGAGGTTGCGAATATCTATGCACTCGTTGAACTTATTTGTCTCGTGATAGTACGTTTCTGGTTCATCATACACTCAAATCAATAAATCATTGCGTTAGACAAGCGCAGATTCTAGCTCTATGCCCCCTGAGGGCTCTCCACCATTCACACTCGATATATGCTTTGAAGAAGAATGTACGAAACTCAAGCGCTTCATGGTGTAAGATAAATGCAATCTGGGCCGACTTGGTGGGTTTTTGAGTTCCGTCAGTTGGGAGTGGCAATGGATATGACATATTGTCCGTGGAGAGTTTTTGTTGCAACTCAAAGGCTGCTCATCTGGAATCCAGCGTGTTGTGATTACTAGATAAACGCGTGCTATTGCTACCGGACCTAGCATATCTTAGAAGGGCTTTCTGTGGGAATTTGGGAACTCTGGATTCTTAGGCTTTGATTAGGATAACGAGACGGCCTTCCCTTCCCGGTCAGCATTTCTTCGGTAGAGGGACGCGATGGATGAAGGGTTGAAGCAGACGAGGTGTGTAACGAGGGTAGATTTCATAATCAAATGATTGATCCCTCAATCTTCGATGGTTCTCAATGACAGTCTTTCTTCAGGTTTCAATACTCTGTATGTACGCTACTATAATATATGTTCCCAGTATTTCGTGAAGCTTTGAAGTGTGATGGATTCCGTGCACTGAAACGGGACTTCAATCATCCAGGAAGCTTGGAGGGTGGAGTAGCTGATTGCCAAACGTTATCGATGTTGTTATAAATAATATTCAACAGCATTTCGATTGTAGGGAGGATAGGTATTACTAGAATAATAGACAAATGCTCAAGAGGCTCCGGTCGATATGGTTTCGGTCAATTGATCTGCATATCTATTATTATCAATAATAAATATCTATTGTTATCAATAATAAATATCTATTGTTATCAATAATAAATATTCCTTTTTATATATATAAGATAGATGTGGACAGAGTAAAAAGCCTCCATGAATCGTGATCCAAACAAGCAATTGATCACACGACGTCAATATTGAACGAAGTAGGCATGTGCATCCGAAGATGTTTTCTCAACCAATCATCCGTACGAAGATATAAATACCAAAATGGCTGATGGTGATATGTACCTAGATACAATGTGCATAGAAACGGTTCTCGACCCCGCCGAGGAAGTATCTAGGTCATCTCGGGAATTATCTCATTGAATGTAGCTAGCGACCTGGGTATGAATTGAATTCTTGGTACTCGTCACATTCCATCGGCTAGACATCTCTCGACTCTCTTGCCTCTCTTGTCTCTCTTGTCTCTCTTGATCTCGTCGTGAACACATTGCTTTTCCTATCTTCCTCTTTCAGTCTTTTCATCGTCCACCCGAAAGCCAAGGACCGAGTAAGAAGGTTGATAAGCTTCCTTGGTTCGGAAAATCGCAGGTTCCAAGGCGTCATAATTGATAAATGGCCGTAGAACTAGCCTACTCGGGCTTTTAGCTGCTTAGATAGCGCTTTTGCTCGACCCAAATTCGAAAAACCAACTTTTCCCTTCCATAAACTCACACAACATCATAACTTCATTCATTTCGATTTTCTTTCCTGGTGAAAACAAAAAAGATCAGATTCTGCACTTCGCCTCGTTTTACCTATCACCAATGTATCGTGTTGCGATAAACGATTCAATCGCTATTATCTATCTCCTTGCAGGTTAAAGAAACTTTCCTTGATTGGATCATCATTCCATTGGTCCCGTTCGCAAACTCTTACCTTACCTCACCTCATATCGAGTATCAGCCGGTCGAAGAAACATTTGGTGTCCCTCGACTGAAATACACGTTTGCCCTTCACAATGTCTGCACCGCTTCCACCTCGTGCGACAGGGCCTACAAGCTCGAATACTCGTGCCACACCACCTCAAAGACCGGAACCTACTGCGATACAGCCATCACAAGATTATTCCAATGACTCCAACGCGACATCCACGCCCAACACCGGGAAAGAAAAGAACGGCTCTAAGAAGAAGAGGAATAATCATCGGGGCGGAAAGAAAAAGAGACCAAGAAGACAATCGTTCGCCGCATCAACTGAGGATGGGAATGGTTTGGTCGAAACGCCAATGGCACAACGAAATGCTCCGCAAAGTGTAACAAGGTCAAGCTTCTATAGAGGAAGAAACTTGAGTAATACTAGTATTGAGAGCGGAGAACTTTTGGATCACAGGTGAGTCTTTTGATGGCATATAATACATAGCGTCCCCTAATAGTCTTGCGACAGAGATCATCAAAGTATGCGACCTCGAAGACCTTCGACAATGGGTCAAAACGCTTTCGGTCAGATGTATGATAGTCCTTCTTTCAGTCGACCTTCATACAACAATCCATTCAAATCATCGGAAACCGTTTCTCGAAGACCTGTCACCGGTAAATCAAAGAGCAATTCTGATGATGAAGCTCTAATGGAAGAATCCGATGAGAGGACCCCACTTATTTCCAGCGCTTCAAAATCGAAGAGCTCTAACACTTTTCTTCAACAAGGAAAACGTAGTCGCCGAGGCTCCAGCAGGTCATCAAATCATAGCAAAAAGAAGACCATTTTCGAAAAGACTACATCCGGTTTGGCTAGGCAAAATGATGAATATAATGTCAACTACCCGCCTTCGGTTCCAGGGTCCCCAGTGCTTGGAGCCACAAATCCAAACATGAGCTTTGGAGATGTAATGGTTCGCGATCATTCACCAGAGCAAGATTCTGTTCAGGCAGGATCCATGAGATCTTTCAGGTCTCTCCCAGAAGATGCGTGTGAAGATGATTCAATTCCAGGCACTCCGCGCAAAGGGTCATCTTACGGGGAACGTAGACACACTATCGCATTACAAGCCGAAGAAGACGTGTGCTTTCCAGTGGATATGTCTGAAATGGCAGAAGAAGATGCTCCTCAACAAGAGGATGGAGCATACAGATCAAGACGCCATAAAAGGAAATTTCCAAATCTAGCTGTCCTTGACGATTGGAGCAGATTTGAAAAAGAGGGTAGAAGTGAAGAGAGGCGGGCTAAGAAAATCACAGAGCCTCAATTGATCAATGGGCGGCTTCGACCAATCCACAAAGGTTGGCATCGAGCAGAGGATGATGCACCATATCGATTTACCTACTTCAACGAAGAATTTCCAAGCACCATTCACAGTCAAACAATTTCAGAACTTGTGCAACCTGGCGGAAGTTTCAGAGAATTATTCATTCCTGATCGTCCTATCATTGATGATAGTTCTGATTCTGAGACTGAGGATGAGGCTGATGACACGGATATTCGTCGAGAAAATGCATACATTAATCATGCCCTGGGACATAACAACGAAGATTCGAAATCCGCAACTCGTCAATCATCCATAATTGATATGGCAAATCAAGAATCAAGACGTACAGAATCTCCTCGTCCAGGACGCCCTGCAGAATCGCATTCTAGACAAACCTCCAACGACGCATCTCCAAATAAATCGTCGCCACCAAAGTCTACTCCACCGCTTGAAGAGAAGCCCAAAAGATATGGCGATCGCCCTACCTGGTGGCTTGATGTTCTTTCTCCAACGGATGCGGAGATGAAAATTATTTCAAAAGCCTTTGGAATACATCCCTTGACAGCTGAGGATATCTTGATGCAGGAAGCTCGAGAAAAGGTCGAATTATTCCGACATTACTACTTTGTTAATTATCGATCATTCGAGCAGGACATGAATAATGAGAATTTCCTAGAGCCTCTCAATATGTATGTGGTAGTCTTCCGCGATGGGGTTATCAGTTTTCACTTTTCTCAAACACCACATCCAGCTAATGTTCGTCGGCGAATTCGACAATTGAAAGACTACTTGAGGCTCACAGCTGATTGGATATCATATGCTATCATTGATGATATTACTGATGTTTTCGCTCCTTTAATTCAAACTATCGAAGATGAAGTTGATGATATCGATGATGCTATTCTGAAGCTTCACTCTCCGGCAGAGAACGAAAAGTCTACCAGGGATAACGAGAAGAAATCTGAAGCGGGTGATGGTACTTCGGGAGAAAGTGGAGGAGACATGCTTCGAAGAGTTGGTGATTGTCGAAAGAAAGTTATGGGTCTTTACAGACTGCTGGGCAACAAAGCAGATGTTATCAAGGGATTTGCCAAAAGGTGCAATGAGCAATGGGAGATTGCTCCACGAAGTGAAATTGGATTATATTTGGGAGATATTCAGGATCATATTGTTACTATGACTGGAAATTTATCCCATTATGAAAAGTATGTCCATCCTAAGTTCGAAGCATGATTGAAATCTTTACTAATACTATACAGAATCCTAGCTCGCTCTCATGGTAATTACCTTGCTCAAATCAACATTCGCATGAATGAACGTCAAGAACAAACCGCGGATGTTCTCGGCAAACTTACAGTCCTGGGTACCATCGTTTTACCCATGAATATCATTACTGGTCTTTGGGGTATGAACGTATGGGTACCTGGTCAGGACTATGAGGGAGATTTGACCTGGTTTTGGTGCATCACAGCCGGTCTACTATTTTTCGGACTAGCTTGCTTCTATATCGCGAAGATAGCCTATAAGATTGTTTAAGGATGGGTCATGGTGAACGAGGGATCTGTGGAAGATCTTATTATACACATGTACTTGTATGATGTGGAAACAGGAGGAAGGGGAATGTGTGTATATACCAATTTCAGGATACAACTGAGTTTTGAGAATTGTAAGAATTGCATGGTTTGGATGGTAGGTTGGATAAAGATAGATACGGTATTCAGGTTGCATTATTCGGATATATAAGGAAATCGGGCATTGATGGCGAGGTAGTGTAATAGGTTAATGAGAAGTAATTTGCAGATATGATCTTGATGTTCTACTACTCATACCCATTAGAGGATTTCTCCTGAAAATTGTGAATGCCCATTTTATGCATTCTGTGATTGTCCCGTGACGTGAATAATGCTAGAGAATCTTTCTGCATAAAAGATGCTGACTAATCAACATAATTCTTTGGGGTCGTACCGTACCCGTAGCGAATGCAGTCTACATACATGTTTTCACCAGTTGTTTTCATTCCAATTGAATCTATAAATTGTTGTTTGCTTTGCTTTGCTAGATCAAGTAGTTATTGTGTTCGATAAGTATCTGAACAAAGAATAGCGGAAAGATTCTTGGAGGAGAGATAATATTCTATTTTTTGATCTCTCTTTGTTTGTTTGTTTGTTTGTTTGTTTGTTTGTTTCTTGGGTGCACTTGTGTGTGGTGTGGATTGGATTGGATTGGATTGGATTACTTGAGGGAAGGGGGGGTTGTTGTTGTTTTTTTTTTTTCGAGAGATTCGATTGCATTTGATTTGATTTGATTTTGATTTGCATTATCATCTCTATCTGATTTGAGCAAAGAAGTCCTTTCGCATTCGCAGAAAATCTTTATATGGTGCTCGAGCCCTGCGCCAGTTTGAGGAATTTAAATCGTGGACCGAATCGCGTCTGAAGAAGAAAGAAGAGAGAAGGAGAGAAGAAGGAAGTCTTGATAAATTTGTTTGGGAACGCGTAGCGGAAGCGTTTAAGTTATAGAGATTCGATTCGATTCGATTCGATTCGGTAGGCTGGATATACTATACTATACTACACTATACTACATTTCTTTACTCGGCATGTCGAGATTCAAAGCTGGAGTAAAGGGGGTGGGGAAAGGGAAAGGGAAAGGGAAAGGGAAACCGAAGTCCGTGAAGGAAAAGAGGAAAGTTCGAGCGGGTTTGGAGAGGCGGGGTGATGGAGGATTACATCGTGGGGATAAAGTCGAGGTTTCTGGGGATAGTGAGAGGGAGAGGGGAGGAGCGAGGAAACGGATTGTGGTTGATTTGACGTCTTCATCTCCTCCTCCTCCTATAAAAAAATCCTCTCCTCCCCCTCCCTCAACACTCATCGCAACACCGCCCAAACAAAAACCAAATCCAAAACTAAAACCAAAACCAACCCCCAAACTCGCACTCTCATCCCTATCAACCAGCGAACGATCTCCCGGTATCCACTCCCCCATAACCCGCTCTCTCTCCCTCTCCCTCTCCCTTGCAAAACCCCCAAGTCCCACAGGGGTACTCAACATCTCAACTCGGCAGAGCACTACAACAACTACTTCCACCCAACCTCCAGAATACTACATCCAACCCCAGCACATTCTCTCCATCACCCCCGGCACCATCGTCTGGCTGCCCGCGAAACAACATATCGTGCAAAACGCGTACGTGGATCCGAAATTGCATATCAATGCGTTTGATCACCCGGCTGTAATAGTCAGCATGCCGAATCCGGCGAATGCGTTTTCGGTCGTGGAGATTGCGATCGTAAGTCTATTTTTGTTTGTGTTTTTGCAGCGTGCGGTGCAATTAAGCGGGATACTCGATCCCGATCCCGGATTTTTCCCCTCCTCCCTCCCTCCCTCTCTCTCTCTTCCTCTCCACACATTCCACATCTTACATCTCACATCTCACATCCCCCCAAATCCTAATATCCATCCATACCCCACCCCTAACCAAACCAAAACCCCCCAGATGACCACCCTCGGCTCGCGCACCCTCCACCAAACCAAGCAGCTCCCCCACCGCCCCCTCCTCTTCCGGGTCCGCACCACCCAGCTCCCGTGCGCAAAAGTCGATGTCACGTTGAGGGATGGGAGGGGCATGCGGGGAAAATATAGTTTTGTCAATTGTCGCGAGTCGTGGCGCGTGCAGATTGGGACGTTGGGGTTTTATAAGGGGGGGAGGGAGGGAAGTGTGGGGACGGGGACGGGGAATGCCAAGGAAGTCGACTGGTTGAGATTGACGAGCCAGAGTTTGGAAAAGCTGAGAGCGAGTATTGGTTCGGGAAAGGGGTTGTGGGGGTGAGCTCTGGTGAGGTGTGAGGTGTGAGGTGTTGGGGAGGTATGGTCTGGTATGGTATTCATGGTATTCATGGTATGCTGCGGGAAGGGAAACGGACTTGCGCAGGGACATTCTGGGAGTAGCTGGTTGATTCTTTTGTGATTCTTTTGGACGGGTGGGTGTGTGTGTATGTAAGTGAGTGAGTGTCAGTCATATCACATTCTTGAAGAATTTAATACCCACCTACCTCCCTCCCTCCCTACCTACCTAGCATCGGTACCAAAAGGAAAAGAAACACAAATCGGTTGATTTGATCGATCGATTGATAGATCGATAGCAAACAAACAAACAGAAAAACAGAAAACAGAAAAGAGAAACAAATGCTGGGTTTTAGGACAGGGCAGGGGACAGGGAACTTCACAGATGTGATGCGATGCGATGCGCAAATAGCGTAGCAATATCAATGTCAATATCAATTACTATTAGGATAATTAACTTATGGGTTCCCATTCGTATGAATATGAATATTCATGCGCCAGATTCTTTACCATCTACCATCTATCTATCCATCGATCAATCATCAAATGATTAAAGAAGCCTCTACACAAAAACACCATCCGGACTATCTCCCCCTTCCCCCTCTCGCTAACAGCTTAGCTTCAAATCACTTATCTCATCTGTGCATCTACTCCCAAGACTGTGACCAACCAACAGGCTCTACTTACTATCAAAATCACAATCGAGTATCACATCACAGCAACCCAAACAACCAATGTGAACGAATAATGTTATGGTATTGAGTTATTTTTCCTTCCTACCCATCCGTTGCCATACCGTATCTACATAAACCCCCAAAAGCCATACCATTTCCCTATCCTCAAATGCGCAGCATCAATTCCCGAATATCATATCCATATCCAGTGAGTACCATACATCCACCATAAGTAGGATTGTATAAAAAAAAACCCTATTTGCTCAATATCATAAAAAGCAAATAAAATATCATATTCCCCCCTCCAACCATATTTCGTGAAATCATTACAATCATTTCCCAAAGTGCCTTTCATTTCAATCCCGGAAAGTAGAGCAAGTTATAATACAAGGAAATAATGCTGATTAAAACAAGAAGCTATATAGCCTCAACGAAGAGTATCATTGCCTTAATCAAGGCCTGGCGAGATGAGTAAAAGCTCAAATTTCGAATTGAAGAAACTCCAAATTGCGTCATATGCAATAGCGCATAATTAATGGATATCATGGGCATAGAAGCGCAAATATGCAAGACAAAGAAATAGATGTATCCCAGACGGCGATGGAACAATGATCGATCGTCTACTGTACAGCAATTCATGACCATCTTAATTTCGACTGCCATTTTCCTTTTCTCTAATTTCAGCAAGCCTGGTATCAAGTCGAGTAAGTCTTGATTGTAGAGAAGGCCTTTCATCAAAATCGGAAGAATCTATCGAGTGACGTGGTTTATGCATAGTCACTATTCCAGAGTGTCGAACAGGTGTCTTTTGATGATGGGTTGCTCTTCTAGGAAATGTATTACTTGGTTTCTCCATAAAAGGCGATCGTAAACGTGGAGCATCGAATGTGGCCGATGGAAGTAATCTTGGCTGGGATCTTGGCGACGGACTAATATCGGGAACAAGACCCGTCTTTTCTGGTCCTATGGGAAGAGGTTGAAATAATCCTGGCATGCGAGTTCTGAAAAGATCATCACCAATGGTGAATGCTCTAGTTCGTACTCGTCGCTGTTGATTTCCCGAGAGAGGCATACCATATATCTGCTCATTCATGCTATTTGGCTTCAAAATCGCTCCACCTGAATTCAAGTTTTCGAAATGATTTTGAACCCGCCTTTTATGCTCCTTATTGTTTGAAGGACGAGGAGGATCAAAGTGAAGAGGTGATCTAAGACGAGGTGCAGGTCCTAGACCTGATATCGTATCAGAATGAACACGAAAGGCTGAAGGCTGAGGTTCATCAAATGTCCCATCCATGGTCGAACTAGGTCCATACGTCCGAGCCATGAATGGTGACCCGAGACTTCGAGTTCTCGAGTCGTCCAAGCTCAGATTTGTGGTACGAGATCTAGCCCAGCCCCTAGGTTGACACATTGATCTGCGTGGTCTAGTGAGGGAAGATTCTTGGGAGGTCGCTAGTTGAGCTAAAGATCCATTTGGTTGCATGGTTTCTGATGTACTTGTCGTTAACGATATTGAGATATCTTTAGTATTGAAAGACTTTGAAGCAGGAACTTGTGGCTCAGGAGTTCTGAATCGTGAACGAGGATTATGTTGTGTGAAAGGGGTAGAATTTCTAGATTGAAGGTGCATGTGTCGTTGAACTACGCTAGTATCTTTTGTCTTGCAAAGTTCGCGAAGATGTGCTCGAGTAGCTGAACTTGTATGGGGCCACTGTGTGTATGTTCGTTGCCGTTCTTCAATTGGGGTTGCAACCTGACCGTGTTCAGAAGGTGCCGCACGTGATGTATGATTGGAAGTTTTGGCACTGTGAGTTCCTTTGGGTCCCTTCCAACTCTTTTTTGCTTGTCGAGCAACACGATGGCATACACCTTCCGGGGGCACGGCGCAAGCTCCAATTCGAAATGGTGTCACGACTGGATCTTGGAGATAGAGGAGATAGACCGACCATAAATGAGAACTCATTGCTGAAGTCCATGGTGCATCCTTTCGAGACTTGTGACGAAGGTTTGCGTTGAGAATGGCGTTGTTGGGCTTAGTGGCTTCTGTGTGTAGCTTCTTGCCCTTGGCTTTTGAATATGATGGAAATGAGAATGGATCGGCGCAATCGGACTCGGGACTTGTGCAACTACCATCTTCAGAGTACCTTGAAAGATGACCTTCACTGTAAAATGAATCTTCGGAATGTAACGATGCGGCAGATGTTGGTCGTTCAATATCAAGCTCACTTGGCGACGAAAGTCCCATTCTCCAATCGGGACGTTGAAGATTTGTTTCTTCCATGGCTAAAGAGGGTATTGGAGTTTTCGGAGGAGATGAGAATCTTGTATTGTATGTATGCGGGGCCAAGAAAGATGTACTGATCGAAAGTGGGTCGCGGTCTGGCATATCGCAATCTGACGATACGTGGGGAGCTATTTGTGGCTCCTCGATTGTAGGGATAGGGATATCTGCAGCTGCAACAGAAGCGAGAAAATGTTCAGTTGGTGCTTGCAAGTTAGACACATTTCGTCGTCTGACCTTTAAACGATTTGGACGGGGTGGAGAAGGTGGACCCTCCGATCCACCAAGGTTGAAGGGTTCGGGTGTAGTTGGCTGATCTCCTTCAAGATGATGAAAGCGAAACCCCCGAGGAAGGGTATTTGACCCGTTTTCATGGTGATGTGACATCGTGGTGATGAATTTAGTTGAAACGTTTCGAGATCTGACTGAATATTGTAAAATTGTGGAATGGGAAAAGTGGGAATTCGATCTTGTACAGAACGCCAGAAGCAAATCTCACTCGTTGCAATGCAATTTTCAAATTACAGAAGATATGAAGTGTGATGAGAAGCCTGGAGAAGTCGAATAGATCGAGGGAGAGAGTGGATTGTAAAAGAATCCCGAAACGAACGTTTTGGTGGGTGATCAAAAGTAAATGAAAATCGTTTGATTATTCGGGACGAGCGAAGTGAATAAATTCAAGCCAATGTGAAGCTTGAATTCACCTCCAACTTCAGCAAATCCTATCAATAGATATTTCGGAGAATTCCTTCTGAATACAGACTGGTGCGAAGAAGGCCCTGCATAAACAATCGACGTTGACGATCTTGAAGAATCAAATCAGTGGTTAGGGTGTGATTCAATTGATAGATTTGAACGAATCAGGAACTGTATTCCCAGCTATGACTCGGTATTCGTGAGTAGGGCGATTCTTTTAACCAGTCGAACCAGTTGATTGACAATTTGGAGAGGGTCCCGGCGTATCGTGAGATTAATTCTTTGTGGAGATTGATTGATTGTGGCCGTGCTTCAATCGTTGACTGTTGACCTTTGCGCGCGTGTCGTCCGTCGCGATTGACTTTCTGGTATGTTCACCCTTCGAATATTATGATTATTTTATCGCCGTCGCACGATTGAAATTTCCGTTGTGAAATTATTATTACCGGATAATCGATTGCTCTACCAGCAGAACGAGGAAAAAGAAATCCGAGCGAGAGGCGAAGTAGTGGAATAAAGGAATGTGTGATGTAGTGAAAGTCGCAGATCGTGAGGGAGGACAAATGTGGTGTTGTTGTATTTCTATGTATGTGGTATTTGTGAAATGGCGCAAGTCTGCCGGATAGGAAATGGTGATCACCGTACTCCAGGCGCAAGAGAGACAATTGAGCGAAATTCGATGATCGAGACCGAGACCGAGACCGAGACAAGGGAGTATCTTGATTCGGATATCCGATTCCTCTCCAATATCCTACGATGCGAGGTGATGCGATAGAATGCGATGCGATTCGGTATCTCGATGATACTTGTTTCGGTGAAGGGGCGAATTTAATGAGGAAGACGAAGAGAAAGACGAAGAGAAAGACGAAGAAAGGAGGTCGATTGGTTCTTGAGAGTCTTGTTGATCGGTGCAACAAGAACTGAAGTGGCGATAGGCGTGCGGGAGGGAGGTGGAAGAATGAGGAAGCTATTCGGAGGAAGGGGATTGTGGTGAAGATGGATAGAATAGGATAGTCAGGAAAGATTAGGTATGCAAGGCAAGGCAAGTGCGGCGGGAAGGAGTTAAAGGTGGGTGGGAGATGGGTGGTAGATGGATGAATGGTGGGTGTGTAGGCTCCAAGTGGAATAGAGAGTGAAGCGAAGAGAGAGAAAGCGGGTCAGGTTTCCCAATTCGGCCATAGTGGATCAAACAAAATGAGGTTTGGCGCGTCAACACTTCACCGAATGGGATAATATGATTGGTTCTCAGCTGATCTTGTCCCATACATAGTTTTCATTGGTCGAAACATGACGATCCAAACAAATCATCCATCAGTGCACTTTTCGGGTACTTTAAAAATAAATAAACTCAAATTTTAGTTGAACTTACGTATGATCAGAGAAGGTTGACGTGAAAAACGATCGCGATACAACCATATTACACACTCATGCGTTCGTAGGTCGGCAGGTCGGTAGGTAGACATCTAGTTGGGATGATAGTTTTATAGGATTATAATTGCAAAGACTCCTGGTACTTTATAGGTCAAGCCAACATCCAGAAGAACCGACAAGAAACAGTAATATATCCTATATCCTCTTGCCTCTTACGCAAAGTCCCTTGTTTTCGTATTCTTATGGAAAAGTACTGACTAGGTAGTACTCAAGCATCCAAAATATCAGGCTTGCAAAGCTGGCAACTAATGTCCACAATGTTGCAGGAGGGAACTGGCTAGAATGATGAGAATCGCTAGAATTGGATAGTGGCGCTGTGCACATCCATCTGCAAAGCACATTCGTCTGCATTGACCAGGATGGATGGTATGGTGCAGTATCATCTGTTGTTCATCTCCATCAAGAGTGGGTATTTTGACAGTTAGGACTTACAGCAGGTACAGGACACGCAGTTACATTGCATGAGATCCAGCGAGTCGCAGGAAGAACACCATGTTAATGTGTGGTATGTATGGTATGCAGTAGGAATTTGGAAAGCTCGTGTAGAGTTCTTGGACCTGCAGGTCTTTTTTCCAAGACGACGTTGGCCAATGCTCCGAGACTGTTGAAGTGGATGTGATGGATGTGATGGATGTGATGGATGTGATGAATATGATGAATATGATGAATACGATGTTTCGTTTTCTTGATTACTTGCTACTATCTAGGCAATAATAAAGCTTCGTGTTTCAAGGTTTATCGTCCTATCTGAATTGCCTCAGTACCCAGAAGTACTGTATCGACTTGGCTCGTACCGACATCATGATTTGTGAATGATACTACTGCACCTAAGAGAGTAGTAACTCCACAAAAAGAGGGATCGAAAATCCCATGATGGGATATCGTAAGGTAGAGAAGAAAATGGAGGGGTTAAAATGTCAGATGTCAAATGTCAGATGTCAGATGTCAATTGTCAATGGTGAGGGAATACGGCAAAACGGGAGAATCTTTTTTTAGTTTGAACTTTGAAGACAACTTGATGAGACGCAAATGTAGAGATGGGATGAGATGAGATGAAACGAAATGGATTGAAATAGAGAAAAAAGGGAAATCGACATCAGAGTATTTAATAAGAGATGATATGAGAATTAGATAAGGTTATTTGAAGCTCGAATTCAGGTATTAAAGTAAAGGTGTTCTTCTTTCCTCGTCGAAATTCAATTTACTTCTTTCCTCTCTCTCTCTCTCTTTTCACTTCACTTCACTTTACTCACGTTTCCTCGTCTTTTCCTTTCTTTCTTTCCTTTCCTTTCCTTTCCTTTCTTTTCTCTTTTCATTTCTTTCCTCTCATTCCACTTCCTTTCATTTCTCTCTATTTTGGTGGTGCAAGAAGACGCGTCGCTTAATCTTCAGTTCCTCTCACGCGTAAATTTCGCGTTCTCTCGAATCTTGGGGATCTTTTAAATCATTTGATTGGATAAGCAAATCATTCTTGTTCCGGTGCTGTACCACATCAAATATGCATAAGTGCTAGGTGTTTTATGCATACTCTGCATACTCTGCATACCTAGGTATCTTCTTTCTTTCTTCTCTTTAAAATTACGGCCCAACTTCCTTTGATGGTCGAAAACTCCTGCTGCTCTTCAGCTTCTCGTTTCATCCATTTTCATTTCCCAACCCTCATAACTTTATTATTATGACAACCATAATGAGTAAAGGCTGAAGCTAGCCACACCGACATTGCGATATCACATTCTAGAATAGAGCTGTCCGTCTCGGCACTTTTTGATTGTACGGTGTGTGCTCGTCTTCATGGTTCATGCATGAAGGATAAACAAGCATCAAGAAGAAGAAGAAGAACACGGGATGAGATCGAGATTTACGATGGAAGGAATGTCAAAACTTGAGATCCCCAGGTTCTGATAGTATCCCTGTTAGACTTTTGGGCCATAAAGTGTCTGGTGCAAGGTTGGAGTGAAGTGAAGAGGAAGAGATGGCGTCATGAAAATGCTGTGCTTTGCGGTGCTCGATACGGATATCGTTGAAAGTTCTTTTCTTGACATGTTTGTATCTTTCTCTCGGAATCGCGTTACTCGGATCCATTGGGCTTAATCAAAAACTTTCACATACGATGAATACACACAGTCGCGTCTATCCCACATTCTCAAGTCTTGGTAAAGTACCTCGATGCACCTTGTCAAGCTTGTAAAGCATGGGGAAAATGTCTGACTTCATTATACACGTGATTTGTTTCCACATCAACTTACTTTTTACCTCAATATTATATGTATCATTTTTTCTGAATCAAGTCGTTCCTGTAAGAACCACAGAATGATATAACAATCATTGCCATATAGTTTTCCCGAGAGAGCTTCATACATACGCGCCACATGGCTACTCTCCACCTGCTTTGAGACATCAAATTCCTTTTCCGTCCTATCATGCCGTAAGGGGTAATATCATTGCAATGTGTAACGATTACTCTGTCCATTCCATTCTGTAATTTCCTTACCATCATTTCATCTTCAAAGTTGCACGAATGATCAAAAATGGTCCTGTCACAACAATCATCTCAACTTTTCAAGCTTGGTTTAATATTCATTGTTACTATCGGTTTTGGGTTCTATCTTTTTTCAGACCATGATTATCATGAGATAGTTCACGTCGCTGTCTCAGGGAAGAAAGGAATCTTCGTCCAAAAGGCTCTCCTAACAGATATTGATGGATCTTTTGACGACTCGACTTTAGTTGATGTCTGCGACAACGCAGAATGGAGAGAAGGGTTGGTTTTTCAATGTGAAGCACCATATGGAGGAGTTGCGAACATTCGAAACATATTATTGAATTGTGTTCGATATGCTATTGAAGCTGGAGGTATGTAATCCCATTCTTACTCTTCATCTGCTAACTTTGCAGCGACATCAATTGTCATCCCAGAACTTAAACTTTGGATACCTCATAATGATAGCCCAAATGTGCCGGATCCAGAACTGAATACAGGACTACAAAGTAGAAAAGAAAAGGACAACACGATGCATGTTCCATTCTCCTATCTTTTCGACCTTGATTTCTTTAAAGAATCTTTGACTGGAGCATGTCCCCGGATCAAGTTCATTCCACATATCAATGATTTATATTCGGCTCCTAGCACTCAAAATCCACATCCACTTGATCCTGGTTCATTATCCCCAGAAAAGCTAGAAGAACCATTCGAGTCTCTCCTTGCCCATCCTAGCACATGGGCGAATGATTTTACAACCTGGCTCAATGAAATAAACTTTGAGTTCTCAGACAAGCTGCCAATGCGTGTGACGATCAAGGAGTCATTGCTACATTGGCCATTAAACTACGATAATCCCGACTTTGTCTCTCAATTTGGACGACTGATTCGACCCAATCAAAAGATCCGCACTCTCGCCTCAACAGTCCTTTACGCATTGTCTCAAAAATACAATCTTCGATTCAATGCCAGTGAAGACATACAAGATGAAATGTACTATGGCGCACATCTTCGAACAGGCGAAGACGCTAAAGCAGCCAATTGGACCAGTGTCGAAAAGCAAACTCAAAACTATCTTCAAGCATGCAAGCACAACAAACTTCGAGTGATTTATCTCTCCTGCGCTTCTGAGAATGATATCAAACAGTTTACCTCTCTCGCTCATAGTTACACTACATATCATATCCACGTCGCTACAGCCCCCAATCTACTAACCCTCCATCCCAAAGATCTCGCAATCTATACCTCTCTCTCCCCACCCCAACGCTCTCTCATCGACTCCGAAGTCCTTCTCAAATCTTCCATCTTCGGCGGTACCCTCGAATCATCGTATTCCTGGAATGTAGCACTGCGCAGACATATCGTATGGGGAAACAGAACATGGATCCCACAAGCTGCAGATTTTGTCTTTGATCGTGGAGGATTGCTCAAGGATCAGAATGAAAAGGATGCCGGGTCGATAGGGGGACCGGTGGGTGGGTATGGAGGAGGTGGGTTTCAGAGTTTTAGGGATGGGGCGGCGGGGGTGGGGAAGGATGGATTGGGGAATCCCGGGAGGGGTGGGTATGGGTTGAGTGTTGTTTTTGGGGATGCGTTGAGGGGGCAGGAGTGGGAGAGGGGGTTGTGGCCTTAGGTTTGGGGCTGGGTTTGGTTCTTTGAGAGGGGGGGGGAATAGTGGGAAGGTTTTTTTCTTTTATGTGGGAGTTTAATTGCTAGTATTATTTCAAATTCTGATTTTGATTACTTTTGTATGGCAGCATCGTAGCTTTGGGGTGGGTTTAATGGGTAAATCTGAGCTGGAATAAATGGGATCCGGTATGTCGTTTGTTTAGGAAGTACAACAACGACTGTCCCTGTGTCCCGAGACGCACCCTGTTCCCGAGACGCACCCTGTAACGAGACAAATCTATAATTTTGAAATCATAACTTTTTTCGAACCAAGTTTATAGAGTTGCTATTAATATAATGTTTTATTTAGCTATTTCTCCGTAGGGATATCACTTAATAAAGAAGAAGAAGAGTATAACTTAGTTGATCATGCTATCGATCATTTCAATTACACCTGTCAAGGTACGGGTAAAGACTTATATTGTACCATAAGGGTAGAAGAGCTATGAAAGAGTGAAGCCCTACTTATAGGAAGTAGGGCGCGCTAGTATCCTGTGCCTGAGGCACGAAGGCAACTACATATCATGTAGTTGGCGCCGTGACAACACCATCGATCGCCGCTTCCGCTATCCACCCCTGTTTAACCACAACTTCTGAAGTCTTTTTCTAATTCAGAATATATTAAGAAAGTCCTCTCCCGAAATAATATGGTTCTAAATATTGAAGATATATTGAGGAAAATAATGGATTCTGGGAATTACTCTGATATGAGGAGACAGCCTTTTGTTTATTGCTTAGTGATACATATTAGCCGAGCTGCAGTTTACTAAATTTACGTCCAGGCTCGCTAAACTTCACCCAACCATTATTCGCATATAGAGTCACGTGTGTGGCGTGAGAGTGGAGCGCCGTTTGGAACGGCGAGTCTTTGCGCAAGGCGCATGAACTAGATTGTGCTCTCATAGATTACAACACCATCCTTCATTCTGCATTCTCTCTTGTGCTTATGGATGACGCTCAATAAAGAGAAGGCTTAGAGCCAATATTACCTCACTATTACAACAACTGTGTGGGGGTGGGTGCTGGAAATACGATTTTCGCAATCTTGAAGATCTAATCGTCCGAAATCCAGGTATTATAAACCCATGTCTATTTTGAGATTTACCCGTAGTCCTCAGCCCCGTATGCAACCTCGTCGCAACTCGAAACTCAGCCTTACGAATAAAGATGTCTATTATATGTTCTTTTCATTTGCTTTATTGCAATAATAATGGCAGAGGCTCTCGGAATTGTCTCTAGTGTTATTGCAGTTGTTGATTTATCTGTCAAAGTTGCCTCACAGTGCTCCGAATACTGTACCAATTTCAAGAATGCTCGATACGACATCAAACGTCTTCAAAGTGAGGCTCAAGAATTAAAAGCAATACTTGAGAAGGTTCATTCAATATGCAATGGTTCAGATGGTGTAAGACTACAAGATCCGCAGGGCTTGCGTAAGGGAGTCGAAGACTGCCAGGAGCAGCTCCGCCAGCTGGAGGCAAAGCTCGAGCCTCGAGGGAAAAACAAATTAATGAGTCGCTATGGTATACGCGCCTTGAGATGGCCTTTCCATAGCTATGAGGTGGATAGGATCATAGAGAAACTCGGAAATTGCAAGCACGACATATCTTTCAGTCTCCAAGTCTACCAAGAGTTCGTGATTTCATTTGTATTTCAAATAGCAGAAGCTGACGACGATGCCTATAGGGTACAAATCCTTAACATTCATCAAAAATTCGTACTTAATAAACTGCGGCCTGCCGACAATGTCGCATTTGACTTCTACGACGAAGACCACAATGCCCGATGCTATCAAGGCACACGAACGGAACTCCTTCAGCACATATACAGCTGGGCTAGCGATCGAGGCAGCGATCGCATGTTCTGGCTAAATGGAATGGCGGGCACTGGCAAATCTACAATCTCCCGCACCGTGGCCCAAAACTTTGCCGACAAAGGAGAGCTCGGTGCCAGTTTCTTCTTTAAGAGGGGTGAAGGCGACCGTGGCCACGCAGGAATGTTTTTTGCAACAATTGTTACTCAGCTCATCCAAACACTACCTTCCTTGGCACCACATGTTCGAGATGCGATCGAAGCTGACCCAGGAATCTCTGAGAAGGATTTGGGGCAACAATTCAACGCACTTGTCTGGCTACCGTTAAGGAAGATACAAATGGACCCTCAGAAGTCTTGCAGCATAGTGATTGTGGTTGATGCTCTTGACGAGTGCGATCGAGAAGAGGACGTCAAAACTATCGTTCGCCTTTTCTCACAAGTGTTCATCGCATCAGCACGGTTCAAATTCTTTTTGACAAGCAGGCCAGAGCATCCGATTCACTTGGACTTTGAGAATATGTATCGTTATCATGCAAGATTGAATCTCTATCAAATTTCAGAGTCAATTCTTAAGGCGGATATCTCTTCATTCCTAGAACACGAACTGGCAGTAATCCGAGAAGATTACAACAAATCAGTCACCCAAAGCCGGCAATTACGCGCGAATTGGCCGGGTCACGAAATTGTTCAAAATTTAGCAGGAATGGCTATCCCATTGTTTATTTTTGCTGCAACCGTCTGCCGATTCATCAATGACCGAAAATGCGGCCAACCGAAGGATCAGCTTGCCAAGGTTCTGAAATACCAGGGTAGAAACCAAGCGTCTAAAATTGATGCAACATATCTTCCAGTCCTAGATCAGCTACTCGTCGGAGTTACTCTTTCAGAGAGAATAGATCTATTAAAAGACTTCAAGCAGGTCGTTGGATCAATCGTCATTCTTGCTAGCCCTCTTTCCGCTACTTCTCTCGATCGACTCCTTGGAGTTCCTGAAGGTACAGTCGACAGCAGAACAGATCTCCTCCACTCCGTTCTAAGCATCCCCTCTCATCCTGATCACCCTATACGACTGCTCCACTTGTCGTTCCGGGACTTTCTCACTGGTACTGAGAAGCGCGAGACGAATCCCTTTTGGGTTGACGAGAAAGATACCCATAAGAAGTTAGCGACCCGATGTATTGAACTCTTATCGACGGGCGAAAATCTTAAAAAAGATATTTGCGATCTTCGAACACTAGAAAAGCCACGAGCAGATATTGATAAACAAACGATAGATTTTCACCTACCATCCGAAATTCAATATGCTTGCCAGTATTGGGTATACCACTTGAAGGGAAGCGAAAGTAGTATATACGATGGCGATCAAGTCCACAATTTCCTCAAGTGTCATTTTCTTCACTGGCTTGAATCATTAAGCTTGATTGGAAGGCTACGAGAAAGTATTGGGATGGTAGAGAGCTTGATCGCTATAATAGAGGTATGTCACCCGCTACTCTCAACTACAAGTATCTACTAAATATAAGTTTCAAGCCAATAAAAGGCAGCGAAATATCTAAGTTCCTCTACGATGCAAAGTGCTTTATTCTCAGCTACTACTCTATAACTGACTCGTCGCCCCTCCAACTCTACTCCTCTGCACTTATCTTCGCTCCAAAAGAAAGCATCATTCGAAATACATTCCATAATTACACTCCTGATTGGATTCTACAGGAGCCAAATACAGATCTGGAATGGAATGCAGTTATTCAGACGCTCGAAGGACATAGCAATTGGATTCGCTCGATCGCTTTCTCGGCCGACTCGAAGCTGCTGGCGTCGATATCGCGTGATCACACAATTAAATTATGGGATGCAGCTACTGGCATACTACAGCAGATACTCGAAGGGCATAGTGATTCGGTTCGTTCGATTGCTTTTTCGGCCGACTCAAAGCTACTGGCGTCGACATCGCGCGATCACACAATTAAAATCTGGGATGCAGCTACAGGCATATTACAGCAAATACTCGAAGGGCATAGCGATTGGGTTATCTCGGTCGCTTTCTCGGCCGACTCGAAGCTGTTGGCGTCGGCATCGCGCGATCACACAGTCAAGATCTGGGATACAGCTACAAGCACACTACAACAGACACTCGAAGGGCATAGTGGTTCGGTTCGCTCAGTCGCTTTCTCAGCCGACTCAAAGCTGCTGGTGTCGGCATCGCGCGATCATACGATCAAGATCTGGGATGTAGTTACAGGCATACTGCAACAGACGCTTGAAAGGTATAGCGATTGGGTTAGCTCGGTCGCTTTCTCAGCCAACTCGAAGCTACTAGCATCGGCATCGGACGATCACACAATCAAGATCTGGGATACAGTTTCAGGTACACTGCAGCACACTCTCGAAGACCATATTGGCGCCAGAAATTTATCATTTGATATCACAAACTCAATCTTAATTACAGACATTGGCTGCTTTAGGTTAAATATGAACAGCAATATCCCTTTGCCTTCATCTTCTCGAGCAATAAATAGTAGAAGCCACCGTCAAGGATTAAGTATCAATGAGTCTTGGGTAATATGGAACGACCAGAACCTTCTTTGGTTACCACCCGACTTCCGGCCCGAAATCTTTACTATCTCGCATACCGGCTCGAAACTCGCCATTGGATGTCCATCTGGGAGAGTTTTCATTATCGGAATAAATGATCCATATAATAACAATCTTTCATAATGTTAGCGTAGTTTCAGAAATAATTATTGTATACATATATAAACATCATCTTCTCCTTAGTGTTTATCTTACAGCCGAGCCAGAAGAGAGGCGTGGGGAGAGCTACACTTATATACCATGGTGGATTATACCGGATTCTTCTAACTACACCTTTCTAACGTTTATTGTCCTTGGCCAGTCCAGTCTACTTGTGTCATGCATATCTGTGCTCGACTTTGTGGGAAGTGACTTGCTGACTGTGGCGGACTGTAGCGATAACGCGTTTGATAGTTTTTTGAATTGATAGGTTAAGAGTACTCTGAAGAGGCACAAAATGCAATTATAAATGAAACTAATAAGTCAGAAGTTTTAATGGGATTATGGATTTCAAGCCACGCAAACTCGAAGTACATACCTACGATTTGTCTCGTTATGGGGTGCGTCTCGGGATATAGGGAGAGACGTTAGATTGGCTTATTGTTCATTGATAGGTTTGGGTAGGTGAGTTTCATCCAAGCTTTTACGATGTGAAGATCTTTACTTCAAGATTTTGGGTGGGGTGGAGTGGGCGATATTCATTGATTTATTTATTTTTTGTTGATTTATTGACCTCGTTGCCATTAATCACTGCAGTCTCAAATTACCGGCTCATATTTTGTGTAGAAATTCTTATGTGTGTATGTATGTATGTATATTTCAATTTATATTTTTGTTCGAAATCGGGGATGTCAAGCAGAGCACTAACCCCACTATCCTTTCGTACGCAACCTCTTCCTCCTCCTCATCAACACTCTACTTCTGAACCTTCTCTCTCTCTCTCTCTCTCTCTCTCTAAACCATTGTCCACACCAGCCCCATCACCATCCCTATCACTGTCGCCAACGCCCCTATCTCCCTCTCCCGCTCCTCCCCCAACCTCAAAATCTCTCTCCGCTGTTCCTCGATTGTTAACTCGCGATCCCGTATTTGATCGTCGAGGATAGCGATGAGAAGGTCTTGGCGCGCGATAAGAGTATTCTGTTGTTGGGTTTACTAAGTGAGGCTATCGATTAGAAGGGAGGCGATGCGGATCCAGCTGATGAGGATAGTAAGGATGATAAGGATGGTGAGGGGGCTGTAGGTTGATTGTGGGGGGTGGGGGGGAGCGTGGGGGTGGGACATTTTTTAGGGGGGGGAGTGGACTTTTTTGCTTGTTTACTTTTTACTCTTTGTGTGTGTGCTGTGTGCTGTGAAGAGTTTATTTGTAGATAAGGATGTGAGTAAAGTATGGTCTGTGAATCTGGAGATGTACTGAGAATCAATCAAACTTCACAAAAGGGAAAGTATGGGTTATATATCTCCAAACTGGGATTGTTCACTTCCTGTTTGTGGATTCGATGATAGTACGGAATTACACTGTTTGGAACAATAGGGGAATTGGAGATTGGAATGGTTGCGGAATAGATAGGGAATAGGGGGTGAGGTTTTGTATGTGGGGATTTGGTTGTGTTGTGTGAGGTGGTTTGGATGGGATGGGTGTATGTAGTTTTGAGAGGGGACATTGGAGGACAAAGGAGAAGGAGAAATCATTGGGAGGGGGAGAGACTGGAGGTTTGGGGAATGTAGTGTACGAGTTGGTGTGGAAGTGATAGGGGGGAATATGGATAGTTTCTGATTTATTGAAGTTTATTTATTAGGGTGAGAATGGTGGAGAGAATGGATGGAAGGAAGAATTCTAGATAGGGTGCAAGAGCAAATCGATGGATTCTTGCAGTGTTACTTATCGGATATATATGAATTATGTCACGATAGGGATAGAGATTGATTCTTAGTTCCAGTTGTGGTGTTAACTTGTGCTTGTGAATTTGGAAATTTGTTTGGTTGGTTGATTGAAATGAGGCATGTAAATGTAGAAGTACATTATCGGAGATCTTTCCTTAGTTTTTCTCTCACGTAATCTCAGACAGATGTCATTCACTGATGTTGCTATTTAGTTTGAGATTCTCAGATGGTTCAACCAAGTCGCGTAAGACGATCAATCTCGGAGCCTTCAAGCTTTTAGTCACGGTATTTGTATGAATCATGTCAGTTATGCAAAGTTTGTTATCACTCGATGTATTGTTTCTTGAAAAAGATTGTTTTATATTATATCTGAGGAATTTCTATCTAAGGAATTAAGCAAAAGTAAACTTTGCTACACACCAACACTATATATCCCTCCGCTAAATCCCAAGCAACCCCTCAAATCCCTTCAACACCCCCCATCTTCAACAAAAGCAAAAGAAAATAATAAACCAGCCCCGCCACCGCAACCACCAACGCCAGCTTCAACATCCTCGTAAACTCCTCCAACATTGCTATTCCCCCCTCAGCAGCAGCATTTCCCTCCTCACGCCTCCGATCAAACTCCTTCCAAAACATCACCATCTGCATCTGCAATTGCTGATTTTTCATTTCCAGAAGTGCGATTTGCTCGGTTTGCTGAGTGAGTTGGAGAGAGTGGTCTGCGATGGGGTTAAGGAGTTCCCGCATTTGGGTGCGGAGGAGGAGGAGCTCGGTGAGTTCGGCGCTGGTGGCTTCGGTTTGGGTTACGGGGGAGGAGGGGGGAGAGGGAGTGAGGGTGTAGGGGGGTGGGGGTGGAGGTGGGGGTTGGTCGTTGGAGAGCATGGTTTGAGAGTGTGGGGTGGGATGAGAATTGGACTAATCTTACTGAGTGGTTTAATACTGGGGGTTGTTTAGTTCAATGCTGGGGGATGGGTGTGAGTAGGTAGATCTCTCTAAGCTGTAGAATAGGGATAGCTAGAGAAGAAGGAAAATTAAAGAACTTATAGCCATGAATTTTTATTGTTCAGATGTTGTTACTGATCTGTTCAGTCGAAGTATTTTTTAAGACTTCGAGCCATATTATCGTAATAGATAGTCCCACAAAGTGATTGACGAGTATCACCTGACAATATACAATGAAATGATACAGATCCCACAGTTTTATGCTTCAGGATGAGTATCTTAGAACAGCGGAGATTGAAGTTTAGATGATTTTCGGTCAACGACACATGGGAATTGCACATGTTTAAGCGAATTTTTCGCTATGAGTTTTCACTTGAAGAACTCACTAGATGATGCTAATTCTGCATTCTGGATAAGTTTCAGAATCTTCGCTCTCCATATATCAGATTAACGTGAGTGATGCGAAGGAGGAGAGGGTAAGAATTGAAGCGATGTAATCAGTGAGCTTGATAGCAACGAGACGTCCTATTTTGAAGTGGTCACGCTTACATAATATGAAAGAAGGTCTAATTTGAGGTTTAAAAGCAATGCCTCATTGTTTTTTATTTGTATCTTAGATTGTGTTGTCCGTAGGTGGATAAAAACTTCATTCACCAAGGCACTCAAACTACTCAAGTTAATTAGCGTCTAAAGACTTGTCATAAATTTCTACGACACAGACTGTATAGAAATATTCCAGAAAACAATGCACCTTGCGTGTAAGAAACTTCAAGATGAGTCGATTCAGCCTTCTCGGTTTGTTTCGTTCTTTTCTATCACTTTGTTGCGCAACTTGTACGTGGTAATTTACTCTGCACTCTAGACCCTCGCAGCATCTGTGTTTTTTTTACTAGGATTCAGTGTGAGAGTCCATAAATCTACTTTTTCTCCAATTTGCTAGCCGAATTCATATTGAGCCGCTTAATCTTATATCTTCGCGCTTGTTTGTATCCTTTTTCTCATTGCGGAACTGTTCGCTGACGGGTGGTCGAAGAATAGAAAGCTAGAGATCGAGTGTTTGAGGCAATCCTCAAGTTATTTCATGCAAGTTGTTTGTTATCTTTGAACACGTTAGGAAATCTCAGTCTTGATATCATGATGTGTTTTCAGAAGCCTGGACATTAATACTAGAGTATTTAGAGATTTTTCGTCTAAATACTTCATCAAATGAACCAGGAACATGCCTCAGCTCGCCCTGAATAATTATTAACATTTCGGTAATCATCTGAAATCCTCGAAGTCTGAAGTACTTCCATATTGCGATTCTCTCAGATGTGACACCTATCCATGTCAAAACTTCTTATAGTCATTATGCACTAGCAATCGGCGAAGGAAATATGTATTTGTAAATTTGCAATATATTTGTATTAATAAAATTGAGGAAAATTCTCTAAACATTTGAAATATGTAAAGAGTATTTCAATCAAAGCGCATAGTTGATCAGGATGAAAAACGAAAAGTATCAGAAAAGCTTCTAATACGTTTTTAACGAAATTTTCCACCACCGAAAAGAAAGGGTGGCTAAGAATGGATAATAGAAGAGCTCCGATGAGTATCGAAGCCGGAATAATGTATGCCTGGAACATTCTATGATAACTTCCCGATTCCTTTTGTTGATCTATCTCCTGTGTTGTTTCTGGGGATTCATCTTGTTCTTGTGGAAGTGTATCACATTCCGGGATAGGTTCCTGTAGATTGCTGATAAGGTTCTCAGAAGTTTCATGTTGGGATTCTGGGAGTTTCGTTTTTGGTTGCATTGACCTCTCCCATTCAGAGAGAAAGTTCCAGTCGGTAAATTCTGGTGTTGGTCTTCTTCGATTGGAAGAGGTAGGGTGGGGCACTTGTTGATATTTCTCGCTGTTAACTATTGCGGATTCTTTTAGATATCTTCGTATTTGGCTATCTGTTCCAGCAGATTTTGCAAGATATTGAAAATATTGAGCTTCGACATTCATTATCGCGGTTTTATTCAGTGATTGTGCTTTCTATTAGAGAACATTTGCAGAGCGTTAGGAAGTATATATATCCCCATACATCTCTTGACTATTTTAATTTCACACAATAAACAATAAAGGTCCTTGTTAAGTACTTAAAGGTGTCCTTGTTTCGGATGCTGTTGAGAGTGAAAAAGAATGTACTGATCACAAAGAAGTTGCCTATTTTTAGCTTGGGAATTGTAAATTGTTTATTTTTGGATGGAGAACGAGTACTTATTGTTGAGATTATCTCTCATGGACAAAGACAAATTTCCTAACTCGAGATAAAAACAAAGGTAACTTGTATGATGTGAACATCACAGATAAAGATGGAGTTCACAGCCCAAAATCAAACAATAAGCTCTATTGTGCGAATCGAATGTGTTCAACGAACACAAATTTAAAAACTTCCTCTGGGTATACCAGTCCCTTTTGATTATCTCTTTTACAGTGCTGGAGACTGGAAACAGCGCGGAACTACTTCCATCTTCCGTGCGATCAATATCTCCTACTCAAATAAATAGTCACAATTAAAAAAAGCTCTCGATAGATTGCGGATCAAAGAAAATTTCAAATGACACTGTTGGATATCGTACACGTGGAAGCAATTAGACCAAGTTAGTCAAGAGCGGAGACAGCTAGACCAACACCTATTGCTTCAAGTGTTTCACGGATTCCATTTTATCTGTCTTTTCATGAGAACAATGAGAAAGGTAAAGAAGATCATCGATTTCCTCGATGAGAGATGGCGGAACCCAGAACAATTGGAAAACAATACCGTCGGAACACATTAAATAATCCGAGTTCCCTTTGTTCAAACTTCGAACTTTTCTTTACTAACTATTAGAAATATTAGATCAGCTCACGTACTCACAGAAACACTCGCGCTAACAGACAACTCCATCCACAAAGATGTGTCTCTCAATCTGCCACGCCCATACTTGTCCACATATGTCCTACATTAATCATCTTTGTGGACCTGATGCCCACCCTGCAACATGTCCGTTCCGCAAAGAAGAAACAAAACACTTGGAAAGGAAATGTGTTCGTTGTTTGAAGGAAGAAGGCATCTTCATCAAGAAAGAATTTCTTTATAAAGCAAAGACAAGAAGACTCAGTGAAGCAGCCGCAATCAGAGAAGGTACGATTCTTACTCTTAAGAGATTAGAACAAGCAGAACAGTTTGTGAGGGAAGAAAAAAGGCAGAACATGCTCAGAAGAAGACACACGGAAAAGGTTGATAAAACGCGCAAGTGTGTGATTATGTGAGGGATGATGAGATTTAGGAAAACGAGATCAGAGGTAGTGTTAACTAATCCACCTATGAACGCACTCATCATAAAAAACTACGGAACCGCCGCACTAGTCACAAATTTCAATACAACTATTTCCACGAAAACAGAAACGACTTTGACCAGAATGTGCTGTGAGACTCAATCACATGAAGAAGTGACAGAAGATCGAATTGTGACTGCCGGTAGTTCGAAAGGCCCTCATGATTAAGCGAAGTACCCCTAGACTAGTTCTGATGTGTCAAACAGCTCAACAAGATTGCCAATCTAAGCACACATATGGAATCATTGGAATGTCACCAGAGCGTGCATGTTAATTAGCTGCCTTGGCTGGCTAGGATTGACACCAATTGAGAGGCAAAAGAATGAAAAGTTGCCGTGGTTTCTCCGGTGTTTAACCGACCTACGATGAAATCTTCTCATCCGTTCCTAGCATGAGAGCTAAAAGTATGTCATCGAACACCTACTTAGATAAGTGCCTAGGTACGTGCCAGGTATGAAAGATGATTACTAAACACCAAGAAACTATTCTGGTACGATCTTCGAACTCCGGCTTATATCGCATAGGCGGCCCGCAAGCGTGGGGTAGCCAAACACGTGGTTCCTTCCTTTCCTCGTCCTACATCATGACAACTATAAATGGATGGAGATGGAAAGAATCTCTATTGTCTAAAGTAAGCAAAGTTTAATTCTCCTAACCTGTGGTGCTATTCAAAATCCATATTATCACACCTACGAAATACAACCAATACAAACAATATGTCTCCCACCAAAGAACCCTTCACCATAACTGCCTCTCCATCCACCGATATCTGGCGCAAGCCTCCCACCACCGATGCCTTCAATGCACCCACCAACATGGCTTCGGCAATACCTCTCACCTCATTCCTCTCCTCCAAGATCACATTTTCGCTCCCTTGCAAATATCGTTACGATCAAGGGGGTCTTCTTCTCCATCTCACCAAAGCCGGTACCAAAGATCGCTGGCTGAAGACTGGAGTTGAATTTTATAATGGCAAACCATTTGTGAGCACTGTTGGATGTGACAATTTCGCAGATTGGAGTATCTATCCGACAGATCTTGATTCAAGTAAAGACGTGGAGGTTACGGTCGAAGTGAGGAGAGAGGGAGATGAGAATGGAAAGGGTCTTTGGGTTTATTGGATCAAGGGCGAGGAGAGAATACCACTTAGAGAGGTGGCGTGGTTTTTTGCCGATGAAGAGGATTGGGATATTGGAGTTGGAGCGATGGCTTGTAGACCTGCTAAAGCTGAGGCTACTAACGGAGAGAGTTTGGAAGTCAAATTTTGGGATTTCGAATTGAAACAGAATTAATTATTGGATTTTGGTAATAGATGCAATCAACGGTTTGGCGCACAAGGGTTTGAAACTGTTATGCAAGACGAAACGATAGTAAAGAAATGGAATTGCTTTTGATTTCCCATGATGGGTATCACACTACGTGCAAATAGTAGCTTCAAGAGCAGATACTAAAATAAGAAATCCCGGAGAGACATATAAAATAACATGAATTTCTCGTTGGGGCTTGAACCGTGAGGACTCTGATATGTAGATCCTCCTCCTCAGAATTACATCTTAAGAGAGAAAAACCAATGTTGATATTTGTATTCCTCCTATCAACACAAAGTTTGGAACACCAATGCGCAATTGAGTTCCCAGTGCCATCCATCGAAAAGCGTACTTGCAAATTTGCCTATTCCTGCAGCCCAATGGATATCTAGCTGTTGTTGGTTATCATTTCCGAGTTTATCACACGGAAAACTAGCTTAATGTACACGAATAGATCTAGAAGTAATACAGAACAATCCCACACAATTAGTATACAGTTTGCCTCTTCTTAAATACTTCTCTATTCCACAGCCTCCTGAATCTCAATCCAGACTGCAAACACCAAACCGCCGATCGAACACCCAAGAGCCAACCCAAAAAAGCCGTCATGTGTACAGAAATCTGCACCAAATTCAACGAATGCGGCTGCTGCCATTTCGATATTCGTACCTGCGACTATCAATGTCTACACAACTGCGTTCTCCAAGATTGTCCTGCTTACCGCGCTGCATTCCGTCGCCAGTCGGGTAAGTGCCCGCGTTGCACTTCCAATATCCCACAAAATTGATAGGCTTTATTTGAAATCGTTTAATTTTCTTTCTTTGTTTCTTTCCGAAGTTGAGATGGGAATGGTAGGGGGCGAGCGAACGCTTGAGGGGGTTGCAAGCGAAGAATAGATAGATGCGTTGGTAGATGCTGAGAAGTATAGTATCTACCATCTAGCAGTCTGAGAAAAGCCCCAATATATAAAAAATTCCTTAGGGTACTTTCAATATGGAAAAATAAACCGGGATAAAATTTAATAACTTATGATAAACACAATACTGATGATTAATTATGAAGTGACCACACTGAGACTGACCAAAGTAGTAGAAGACCGATAAATGCGGGATATCCAAAAAATCATCAAAAATAATATATTGTTTTGGACCTGTTCTCCTATAACTCCAATCTTATTTCCATGGCCAGGAATCAAAGACCCAAGAATCCATACCAACACGAGAACTTCATCATTTCCAAACAAGCTCAAAACAGTGGCAGAATAATTTCCCTAATTAAAATATTAATAGAATAGTTCAAGCCTCTCCTATCAACTCAAATCTTCAGACTCCAAAATTTCCAACTCATCAAACCCAATTAATTACCCCCAACATCATCTCCCCAGAAAATTTTACTCGCCTAGCCATCTTCCCAAATCGACCCCGTAACCAACCCAAGCCCAAATTCAAAATGTGTCGTCATCAACACACCATTCATTTCTCCTGCATGCATTCCTCTACTCGTATACAACACTGTCCTCAAGCCCCTATCAATCCATCCAACAACACTCCTGATCCAAATCGATGTTCATTCTACCGACTTTTTATCGTCCAGAAGCGTAATTATTGTCCTGTTTGTAGCAGAATTCGATGGATTCGTGTGACTGGATTTATGAGGCGGCGAACGGAGTGAGACGGAGTTAGACGGACAGGATGGAGAGGAGAGTCTATCCTCGGGATGTGGGATACTGTGAGGAGGGGAGGAATCTCAGAGGATGCGGAGGAGAAAACAAAGGTAGGTGGATGTGGTGAATTGTTAGAAGCGATGTTTACTCTGTGTTCTAATTTTCCTTTCAATTTGCCGCCTTTTGAATAGACTGATAAAGAAAAAAAAAGAAAAGAACAATTCCTCTGAACATAATTTTGAAAAAATAATTGTGGATTTACCTTAATAACAAAACCGAAAAAATGTCGTGCACAGGGACCGTTGCTATGTAGTATATGATTTCAATAACTAAACATGCGTCTCCATTTCCTAAAGCTGACTGAAGAAAAGTCATAGAACCAATTTAATCTAAATTCGCAACTTGAGAGTAGGTTTATTGAACCCACATTTCCTTGCCTCAAACGCTGCGTACACACTATCAATCTCAGCTTTATACATGTTTGTACAAATGGATCTGATGAGTGTTCCCTTAGCAGCCCTCTCAAACCTCTTATCCTTCTTCGCCACGAGAACCAGATGTCGCTCAATTCGAGCCTTTTGTGGTATCGTGTCGTTGGCCTTTACCACGTCCGGCCATACTTTTGCTACCAATTCTTCCTCCGTCAATATTGAATCTGCTTTGGGTTCTAATAAAATCCCACAACGAGGTCTGCCCGCTCCGAACACAAGAGAGCCGTTCAATAGCGGGTGCGATTGTAGTAGAGTCTCAATATGCACAGGATTGGCTTTGGATGCATTGGAAAGGATGATGAGATCATCAATTCGATTTTCGAATTTCCAAAGTGGACCGACTCCAGCCGGAAGTGGACCTTCGTACCGACGTAGAATATCCCTGGTCCTCCACTGAGTCTGGTCGGGTGCCATGCGAAAAACAGGTTGAGACCAAGCAAGAGCTGGATTATCACATCTGTTCAGAATTACTTCACAGAGCGTAGCGTCGGAGTTCACTGGCTCCAATTCGGGTAAGAATTGAGGGTGAAATTCGATATATGACCAATGTGATTTAGGCGGTACGAAAAGGGGTAATTGGCCAGTTTCAGTCGACCCGAAAATTTGGCACAGTACTGCGTTGGTATTGGCGACAATGAAGTCTCCTGTCTTCTGTGATAGTGGACCTAGTTTTTGATCAATACGTATCTAAGATCGGACTATGGGAACTTGATTTACCTCCGAGCCAGGAAATATGTTTCAAAGCAGCGATTTCATCCCTGAGGCCCTCACTATGACTCAAGAATAATTGTTCCAAATTGCTCGGCACCTCTGTTATTCCATCTATTGGAAGAGCCTTCATGATATCATGAAGGATCTTTCCACTAGACGGTTCATTCGGTGGGCCTTGGACCAAGGTTATACCTAACATGATGGTTGAGAATACCATGCCTAGTCCAGATGCATGAGTGAAGCCACACCCACTCATAAGTAGCTCGCCTTTTTTTACAACCTTGGAGCCTGCAATCGCTCGTCCAGGTACATCAGGTAACAATATGTTGCTGTTGATGTAACCACTGAGGAACCCATAGCTGCAATTCTTTGGCTTTGGCGCACCTGTGGAACCCGATGTATGAACAATCAATGCAAGCTCATCTTTATGTGTATCCCAATTCTTCGTGTAAAGATACGGCTTGCTTTTTGTCGTTAATATTGCCTGTAGCGTCGGTATTTCGTGCCTTTCCAAAGTTGGGAGTACTTCGAAAATCCGTGTAGCAAGATCTGAATATTGCGATGTGTAGAAAAGTTTTGTGCTTTTAGTCGCTTTGAGCAATGAAATTGTGTTTACTAATGCATTTCCAGCCCTTGGTAAAAGCAGAGGATTTCCAGTTTTCATACAAGCAATCTCAATGATCGGATAGCGAAAGTCCTGAGATCCAATAAACGCGAATGTCTCCGTCGATGAAGATTCAGACTTATAAGAGTCGATCCAATGAGCTAGAAAGTCGACACCACGCAAGAACTGTCCAGCATTGACCTCATCGAATCCCTCGGATATGTCGGATGTCTTGGCCACCATTGCTATGATTCTTTGAGGATTTTCACGTGCCTCTTCCTCGAGAACATGAGGAATGAGCCTATTAGCACGTTTGAGTTCTGCATCGGAAGGATGTGTCTCAATTTTATACGAGACTTGGTAATCGTGCTTCGCACTTGTCATGATTTGTGTTGTTGAGGCCATGTTGGATGATGAAGCTTCGAATTATGATAGAAAGAAGACACAGAGGATGTCCAGGTATATGTACATCTCTTCGACATCATATTATTGATCAACCACCATGATTCATACAAATTTCCGAAATGGGACAAGAAAGTTTCACACCCGAATGCAAGCACATTCCTTTTTGTTGTTATCAACTATGTTGTCCATTCGCGATTGATTCAAGAGAACGGAGCACAAATACTACGAATTGGGCTTCCAATCTGACTACTAAACAACAATCACGAGTAAAGCCACTGATCGGAGGGCTGTGATATTCAATGCGAACTACCACATATCTTTTTCTTGCTCGAGAACAGCAACGATAGATATAACAATTCCTTTGCGATAAGAAGTTGAGTTTTGCAAATTGAAGTTGTCTCACCATGCGACTTGTACTATACCCGATGCCTGTATTTTGATGGGCGATACATATCCCCTGCATATCTGTGAGAGTTATTGCCTGTTTAGAAAGCGTTATCCATGAAATGTGCTGCCGCACTTCACAGTCGTCTTCCAAGCAACAAATCTGAAGTCTCGTTTCCACGCCGCCCTAGTAAGCATAGAATGGTTCATCTACCAATTGAGGACTTTGGCCAAGTGAACCACTGAGCCGTTTCAGTGATGATCTTGTATAACTTTTCTCCCAAAGGCGAAGAGCGGTGAACTATAGATCGTTCAGTTGGTCAGGGCATTCACTTGACAGATGGAACCCATCAAATGTCAAGGACTCCAATAGCGGCATATCGTCAATAGTTTCCTTTCAGATCAAGAAAAGATAGCTTTCGAGAACGACAATGTGTCTTGGAAACATTTATTTTTAGCCAAGCCACCGGTGTTGTGGTGTCACTTGTGCAGAAGGTATCAGATGGATGTCAAGATAAGAATTGACGTACAGTCAGCAATTCCTCAGGCTGATTCGGCGACCCCAAAATGTAAGCAACGCTAAAATACCCCTGTAACCTGAACGTCGCCGACCCCAAAGAGCATATTCCTTCTAATACCCCACAAAATGAAGCCCGAGCAAAAGTTTGATAATGAGCTACTAGGTATATAAAGATAAAGAACAAACGCGACGTTATAAAAAGAGATTTCAGTTTATAAAGAACAGATCACTTACTTGACACTTCAGTCCGCAATAAGCAAAATTACCTCACAATGTGTAGACAAGCAAGCTGTCCGACCTGTCGTATGTTTCTCACCCCGCCTTCCTCTCATCTTACATCATGCTAATATCGGCGGTGCGGCAGAGAAGGAAACCTGGTTCGGCTGCAGTCAACATTTACCTTCCATCTTCTCTTCGATCTCTGCCGATCAAGAATGTACCTGCATACCAAAGTTTGAGAAGGACGGGGTCCAATATCCACCGAAAGCTGGTACCGGCACACCACAGGATGCTGGAGAGGAGGGGGATGTTGTCATACACGATTTGAAGCGCAGTACATGACTAGCCGATCTGCTAAAAATCTTAGCACCAGTTGGCTTGGGGGCTATAGTTTGGACTTGGTGGACATAAAAATCTAAGGGACATTAGGTGGGTGGTGTTAACGTTTGGCGTCAATCTTTGCGGGTTGCCAAAGCAGGGTGCAGTCGATGCTGGTATGTGAAAACTGGCGAATTGGGTAGATCTCAGGATGGGCGACTTCCAGGCGTTTAATATAACCGCTTCTCAACCACAATACATGTGCTATGTATGCTCGCGCCTCCTAGATGTGTTGTGGCAGATATATGTCTTGACTAAAGCGCGCTGAATTTGAAACCCAGTTCAAATTACAAGTGCTTCTGGAGAATTGGGAATTTCCGTTTCGTACATTGGGAAGAGAACGCTTTGGAAATCGGACAATGCTCGCCGTCTGTAACTTCTTCCCTATTATCGTCTCCTTATGAGCATCGAGTGAGGCAATATAAGGACGCTTACCTACATATACTCCCAATTCTTATCCAACTCATTTTCAAAAAGAATCATTGAGAACATTCACTGTATCGATTTCCACTAGCCTGTTTTCTATAGATACTTCGCGTCCCGTCAAACTCTGTTCAAAAACCAATCTCGAACTTTACAACTACGAAGGAGTGTGATTTGGCTTCCTATCTGATCCCAATTCACAACGAATCTTACTCAAACTCAACTCAACTCGAAGACGGCTAAACATGGATCTTGATCAACCTCTTGGGTGAGTCAACCATTACCTCAAACATGTCTGCGATGTATCGAACCTAAGTTGACATTTCGATTAGAGACAAGATTGAGATCAACATCGGCAACTCTCAATACTATGTCCACGAAGAATTGCTGCGCAAAAACACGAAATTTTTCAATATTTACGAACACGAAAGTGTTATGTACATAGATGTAGGATCTGAAATATTTGAATCCTTTGTTCAGTGGCTCTATACTCGAGATCTCTTCAAACATCCAGCTGGTGGCGTCCGGGTGATTCTAGAACTATGGTTCTTTGCTGCTGAAATTTCCTGTCCAGAGCTTCAGAACTACGCCATGGATTGAATTCAGGTTTACCATCAATGCGAATGGATGGGGGATTCGGATTTAAGATATGTTTTCGAGACGGCCGAGCATGATAGTGGGAGTTCTGCTTTGGAGGAATTCTGTGCTGCTATGCTTCGCCAGAGAAGCGCTACGGACTGTTTCACAACAGTTCGTGATTTTCTTCAAGCAGTTCCAGTCGCCCTTGGTCCGTATCTTTATTATGGAGGTATTTGCGAAGACATTGACCAGCTACGCTTCGACCCCACATGCCGAGACCAGACTCATCTTTGCAGATTCCACGTTCACAATGACGATGACAAGATCTGCAAGTCCAAACCAAATTCTCAGTAGAATCTGCGCTTATGTTTCATTGGTGGATATTTTCGGTAGGTTTTCTTCACGCTGCTTCTATCGGCTCTCTTTGCTGACCCATCTTTAGAGTCTTTTGATCGTCTTGAGAGCCCGTCAAAAGTCTTGAGATTCGCTTACAACTTCGATGACTCATTTCAAGCACCTAGTTTGGTCCATTCATATTACTATGGAAAGCCGTTCATTAATCTGGTAGATACAAAAGCAATGAAAGACATCAACAGATTTCTAAAATCCATTCATCAGGTTCCATGCGCCGAGTATGTGAGAACAGTAGTGCTTCACATGTATCTAACTTCATATTCCTCTCTAGTCATTATCCCTAGAACTAAACCGTATAACTCGTGAGACCTACTCTTCTCAGTGCCGTCTCCTTGTCTAACAACTATAGTTTATTTTATCACGCACCCACCTGGGTGCTTGAACTGATGAATTGATCAATATAAATCCGCAAAATTTATCATTTCATTATTTGACCCGTAATGAGCCACTGTCCCAAAGTCTAAAGCTTTCAGTCAAACAGTCAGAAAACATCACCAAATTCAATTCCAATAATGTCCTATCGAAAAGTACACTTACTACTGGCATATTCATTTCAAGTCACTTATGAAGAAGACTGATATTCACTACATCTACGGTAGCCTAGATTACATTATGTTCAGCAAGCGATCGAAAACTTTTCAACGGCGTTTTCCTTTTGCAACGTCAGAAGGATCGATGATTTCGTGATAATCAGCGATATCTAGAAGCAGCAGCTTCGAGAAAACGAGATGAATTCCATCCAGCGTAGCGGGTAAGTCCTCGATTTTTTCCAGGGGGTGTTAATCTATGAAATCCAGACTAACAAATTCTAGAGAAAGATCCGCGTCGAAGTCGTCGGAGGTTGCTACGAGATCCGCAAGGAGTTATTGGCCGATGCCGGATTATTGAAGCGTCTGGTAGATGATCAGGCTATCAAACTATCGGAAGACTCCGAGACATTCGATTATCTGGTCCAATGGCTCTATACCCCAGGTCATTTCTTCAAGATGCCGAAAATCAAGACAGTCCTAAAATTATGGATTTTTGCCGACAGGATTGAGATTCAAAAACTCCAAAACTATTGCATGGATTTCATTCGGGATTATTATCTTCGCAATGCCAAATTCATGGACTTGGAAGAATTGAAATATGTCTTTGCGGTCACTGGGGGCGTGGACGAGGAATTTAATCTTTTACGGAAATTCTGTGTTTGTCAACTTCATTTTCAGAACAACAATGCGGATAGCTCAGCTGTTGCATACTTTCTTCGAATTGTCCCGAGTGCTATTGGCGCGTATCTCGATTATGAGACCTGTTGCACCATAGACAACCAACATGACCCTAGAAATTATGAAAGGTTTCCCTGCGAATTTCACGTTCATACTACCAAGAATGATCAGCGGGCCTGCCAACTGTAGTTCGAATAGTTTAACTATCTTCAAGCTTGCAGTTAGTCGGTTTGTCTCCCCATATATGTTACTGTTACTCGTCTTACCCGGAAAACGTTTGCTGACTTATCGTCCGCATCTTTCTAGACTTTAAGGAAGGCGATACTCGTCAACACAATTTACGTTCTTTCATAAAATAGGCACTAACGCACGCATCGGGTCTAATTCTAACAGATGTTTCAATGAGAGGCTCAGTCGGAGCTGAGGGTCGATGATGGTCACAGAACGCTACACTGTCGCGGCGCACTCAAAAATGTTCTCTTGTGACCTTCAAGGATCCTATGAGAAAAACCAGATCATCCTCAGTATGATAAGATAATTAAAAGTATTATCAAATTCTCTAAAATAAATGGAATATACGAAGCCGCAAACATGTGATAAGCATTCTTCCCAGCCGCTCAACTCCACTTCCTTTGATTAACCACACCAATTCCACAACTTGCCAAATTAAGAATCATAATCCAGAGAAGTAATTATCTTCACCAATATCTAACAATTATAATTCAAATACACACCCCTAGCCCCCGCCCCATTCAAAGCATTAACATACTCAGTCCAGCTCACACTTCCCTGCCCACGAACCCAATCCGCATATCTGAAGACAAAAGCCAATCCCTGACCACTACCCCCATTGCACGCCTGGGTATTAATCACCACACTCTGTCCGCTCGCGGAAGTGACAGAGCCGAAAATGCCAGAATTGATTTTGGGACTGATGTTGTTGAATGTGGGACTGTTGGGAAGAGGTGCAGAGACGGTGAAGACGTCGAGGGCTGGAGAGACGCCGGTGATGGATGGTGTGTAGTCTGGTGGGAAAGTGAGAGTGAGTGAACAGCCGTAGGATCCGGCTGGGAGGGCGGGGAAGGAAATTAGTTCCCAGAATTGATTGGAAGGGTTACCTAGGAGATGAGTTAGTTGGTATGCATGGTATCTTATGGAGAAAAAGTCACACCATTGGCATCGGCATCTTGGCTAATCTTGACAGATTTATCTGTGTTCCATGTGTTTGGATAAGCTGTGTTTGGATTTGCCTTGGAAAGCTGGACGATTTGATTCGGGAAGAGTTGTGTTCCGCAAGTGCGTTTTTCGTTCAAGACTTCTGGAACGGGAGAAGCTTGGACGAAGCTTGTCGCTCCGATGAGAAGAGAAAGGAGAGTCTTGGAAAGCATGTTGATTGAAAGATTACTTTTAAGTGAAGATGAAGAGCTATGATTCTTTGTAAAGTTCTTAGAGTCTGAGTGATGATGATGATAATGTTGATGAGAGAAAACGACAGCTCCACCGATGCAGCAGCAGCATCATTATATACTCAACCACCAAGAAGTAACCTGATGCCACTATCATCAACTGCTGAGATAAATCATATGACGATCTCATGACTTTGGGGCGGATACGAAGAGGCTTGTTACAAGTGCTGATATACACAGGGCTGACGCAACACGAAATCTTCATCAAGCTGAAAACATCATATGATTTTCATGATTGTCATCTTTACATGATGTTTTTAGCAAACTGGCGAGAGGAAATGTTTCTCATTTCTTTGTAGATGTAGTTTTTGTGACAAATGTAATGATTGATGTATGTGGTTGTGTAAGGAAAGTCGGATTGGGCTACCAGTAAGAGTCGCAGGGTAAGTGCTTGGCAGCTGCAAGGGAGTGAGATTTTGGGGAAATTTCATAACGGCTTGGGTGATGAGGCTGATGTGAGCCTATTTTTGGAGGAGGGTAAGCAAACAACAAACACTTTGCTGTTGGTGTAGTGGGGTTTGGAGGGTTTTGATTTGCTGGCCCGAGTATGAAGGCTGATGGTCCGATAATAATCTGAACCCCTTTCTCTCAGCCTCTCGGTAGGCGAGACATTTGACGAATCCCCTTTGCGGTGCCAAGAGGATTTCCCATGGGACTCGTTTACTAGTAGTCATAGGCACGGTTTGTGATTTAATTTTGGTGAAATCGTAATGTACCCACGGGCTGAGTACATGTAACATCACCCGAGGACTTTTCGTTGATTTGTGCAGCCATTTTTGAAGTTCTATCAGTTGGCAGCAATACAGCGCTCCGGCCTGATTTAGTCAACATTACCATTGGCGTTCTCAGCAATTGAAATCTGTAATGCGATTGTCGAACTTATTCTGGGAGTTTGATCTACTTAGGTGATTTACAATTCTCCGGGTGCTAGAATGCTAGAGATTCTGAATTGTGGAGACAAAAGTATGGATTATCAAGCGAAAATATCATTTATATAGTAATGGCTGAGATAAAAAGAGGCAGGGTTCTATTTCTGTACTACTTGGTAAGCACTTTGAATATCATAACTTCCACATTACGAGTAAAACATCAACAGCTCTCAATATTGTGACAACTAATTTCTGTGTAATGCTTCCTAGGATTTGAGATTTGCACTGATTTTGGCCGTCTTGAACTAAATTTTGAAGATATCAAAGCAAATCAACCCTGAGAAGATGAAATCAACTTTCATTATCCCATCTCGCTTGATTGCATCTACCAATAATCGGGTCCATGTTCAGATCCCCGGCTACGTAAGAAAAATGCAAGACGCTTAGGTCTAAAAGTCGAAAGTCAAGTCTTCTACACAATTGAGGTGCCTTAGTATATGTTTCTATATTGATGAGAATTCAATGCCGCGACACAAACACATTCATCATTATCACTATGTTCGTGAAACGCACATTTATCATAACGAGCGCCTCGAACTCTCGGATCAGCAACAGGCGTCCCTCCAAACTCGTTTGTGAATTCTAATACGTCTTCCAGAGAGCCATTCACGTCGTTGAATACACTCTCCAAATTAGCAACATCTTCTGGATCTCCGAACTGAATCTCCCACGCTAACATCGCTATCGCAAATACTCGCAACTCATCGCCCCACGTTGTATTCTCGAATATGTGCACAACTTCAGAACGAGACAATGGAAATCGACCTATTCTTTCATCGCCGAGCGCATCTTGTAGAGCGTTCCTGGCGCAGTTTTTCAAAGTTATAGCTTGGCAATTTTGGGCGAAAATCCAGATATTGATGATTGGCATGGGCTCTCTTAGTCCTCCTTTAAGATGTCCAGAATACATCCAGTTGACGAAGATTTCGAAAATTTCCGGATCGTCTTCGGGAAGACGCATCTTGTTTTCGATGCCTTCATTGAATCTTCCATTGAAGGCTTTGTTAAAGAAGTCGCAAGTTGATCTGATGAGAGTCTTGTGGACGAAGAATTCTTTGAGCTCGGGACCGACTATGATTTGGACCAGTTCGTTGCCAAGACGACTATAAATTTTCGAGTCAGCTTTGATCGATTTAGTACACAGTGTTGTTTGTTACCTAGCATTTAGATGTGCCATTTTGGATATGCTACTTGGGTATCTCGTTGGTAGGTCGCAGCTTCTTGCTCGCTAATTTTGATGGTGCTATGCAAATTGGATTGGAATTGCGGATCTAAAGTTATTGCGTCGGAAGGTTGCATGTGTCGAAAGCTAATAAGTACTTGCGAGTTCGAAGCCTTCCATCAACGTGATGTTAGAGTTCTGTTGTATCATGATGAGCCGTATGAATCTTCAAGAAGTGAATTTGATGATGGAATCTCAATTCATGTACCAAAGAATTATCGATTCCCTCCAGTCACTTTCATTAGGGTGAAAATTGATAAGTCTGATTACGCTCAAGTTCCTTTACCCTCACATTGCTGCCAATTTTTACAAGTCAGTTTGCATGTTGCTTCTGGTAATGAAGTCATTATGACTGGGTTTCCATACAAACTGGGTGTCAAGAGTAGAAAGAAATGGCTCAACATGAATTGTCTCATGTAGGAATAACCACGTAGTGCGAAGACAATGTGCTAATGTTATCTATCTACTTATGTTTTTCTCTATGAAGCCGAACGGCCTCAAGGTGCAGTCTTGTGCTCAAACCATAGTGCACTTCTCGTTGCAAAATATAGATGCAAACCTCCCATTTTCACCGCCTCCAATGAGCAAACACTGAGTTTGAATTTCCACCACTAGTGCTATTCTCAAGAGCTTATAGACAAAGCGAAGATAGTGTAAGAATAAATCAGCCTAATTATTCGCGGCCAAAGGGTTCACTTGGTGGCGAGTTACAATCTTCACCAGTTTTGTGTAAGTGGAATTTGCAAACACCAAATCCCTTGCCGCACATAGGATCGTCCGTACGATATCTAGGGTCTTTATGGTTTCCCCGATGTGTTGGAAGGAGCATAGGTATACACATGAGAGTCTCAATCAGCGCACCATCAATCTCTTTAAATATATCTTCCAATTTTTTGAGCGAAGAATACCGCAAGCCATCATTGCTATAACAAAGTATCGTAGAGGTTGATCGGGCCTGGACTTAGTGAATTCAAAGATTGTCTCAACTTCTCGGAACGAAAGGCGATTGTCGTAGTTGTTGAGAGAATCTTGAAGCAAATCCATGGTAAAGTTCATTAGCTGCTCAATCTGGCACTTATCGGCGAAGATATGAAGCTCAATGATAGCAAGATTGCGATCGTTTTCGGCCACTTCAGGTGGGATTCTAAGGCTTCCAACCTGTGCGGTATACATCCAGTTAACAAATCCCTGGAAAATGTGTGGCATATCCTCTGGCAGATCCATCTTATTCTCCGCCCCTTCTTTAAATCCGTTGTCCTGAAAGGCCGCCTTGAAGAAATCTCCAGATCTGCGAATGAGATTCTTGTGGACCGAGAACTTCTTTTTTTCGGGTCCGACGAAGATATGGACCAGTTCATCTCCATGCTCACTGGAACTATCATTAGTTACTTTTCGTATTCATGAGTATCCCGAGATATTGGGAAGGGTAGCTCACTCTAGTCGTCCCGCCATGATTGTCTAGAGTGGGGATATCAAGTGACAATTGATGGATGGAAGTATTCCAGGCAGGTTGAGTAAGTCGACAATCCACATAGATTTGCTTCGTGATGAAAGTGTGGATCTGTCGATTGAGGACTTGTGATGGCCGGCCCTCGTTATCTTGGGAAGTCTTTTATTTTAAGACCCAGTGGCAGAGTCTTGACGATGAATAACAACCCCAACCACAAAAATCTCTTCTCTTGTAGAAAAAAAAAGAAGTTTGCTTAAAGTTGAAATTGATTTCAGGTGAGGTGTTGAGGGAAAAGCCGCTAGACCAATTTTGAAGTTTGCTTCGTTAAAGGTGAACCCAAAATTTGCCCCAGGATGCTATTTAGTTTCTGGCTCTTGATATCAGTGTTTTCCACCATCCGAGAGATAACAAGAACACCTTTGTAAATACTTAGGCCGAATTCACATCGTCTTTCTATACTTGATCAATATTTCAAGCATTTACTATTCCAACAACACCATGAACATTAATTGCAACATTCTGGTGAGTTTATAGTATCACATACACTCCGAAAGATTTCAGCTACATATTAGGTTCAATATATATTAGCTGGAATACTGCATTCTATCATAAATACAACATTAGTTCTAACATTTTTAATATACTAGGTCTAAGTTGAAATGGAAAAGTCGATTCGAACGAGCCCTTAAGTTTTCGTCCTCATATGCCAACTACTTTGTGGTGGACCATTTACATTTAAATCATACACAAGATGAATGCAAAGTTGTCATTTTAGCAAAGGAAGAGAAATCACAAAATTCCCTATCCACAAGTTCAAGGTTTCTTCACAGGTCAATGGAGGGTATTGTAAGAGTAAACCGATTGTGATACGAATCTATTATTATCCAGGTATAATCCTGTAGAAGGTCCATGTCTATCATCTTTTTGTATGCCAAAACCATGCAATCTCCTGTCCCATCATGATCGTAATGAATGTAAGTCTCCCATATCCCACTAATGCTGCCCTCGCTATGCTCAACACAAAAGTACAAAAAAGAGTGACGAAAGCCAATCGACGCTATGCATATGCATCCAACAAAAGGAATGTGAGGTTTATACTCCAGATCCATCATACGCAAACCCATAATACCATAAAGACCAAAACGAAATATCAAACCCCCTTCCCCCGTCTGTATATCTCTCCGCCGTTGATCACATGCCAAATGCCATGTCTTCTATGGGAACTGTAGCTGGCAAGTGTCAGAGCCGTATGCTACGTACAAGCCGTAGTTTCTAGTAACAGTGTCGTTGACACGGAACTGATAGATATCATAGCTGAAGTCGCCTGGGTCGGACAAGTTGGCAATACCCATCAAGAATTGAGCCTGCGAAGAGCAATCAAAGGTACCGATGAGAGTCTCCCCGCCAGGATTTAAAGTGTTAGGTGTAAATACTTCCACAGTTGGCTCGCTATTGACAGGGAATACATCCCAGTATGTAAGGTCACTGGAGTCGAGGGGAATAGATGGGCCGAAAACCTCGACTTGTGGGTCCAATGGACCAGTAATGACCTCATAGTCGTCTCTGCTTGTAGGAAAGGAAGACCAAAGTTCACAGTTTTGCGCGTCAGCTGGAAGGTCAAATGATGCATAGGTGTATTGGCGCGAGGTCCATGCTGTTCCGTTCCATGTTGCACCCATTCCAAAATAACCTTGGGGTAGTGTGTTGTAAGCGATATGCTGAGGAGTATTTTCCCAGATGTACTCTAGAACACCCGGCCACACGATTGTGCAGTCATCAGAAGCGACAGTCGATGTTTCGGCGGAGGAAGAGTCGCTGGTTGGTGTAGGTGCAGCAGACGCAAAGGCGATGCTGGCGATGAAAGCGATTGTGGAAGCTTTGAAAAACATTGTGATGGTGGGTTTTCTTTGCATAGTTAAATTATTCAGGTGATGTGATAAGAGAAGAGAAAATGGAAGTGGTATTAAAGTGCGATCTTTGAAGTTGAGGAGTTGTGTTGGAGTGTTTGATGTTGATGATGAAAGTAAAAACTAAGGTGGTCGCCTCGAAATATATATACCTCGAGTCCAGTGCAGCACAGCACAGAAAATGAATTCACTTTCAATAGGTTCTTACCCAGCCCACAGCTTTGTTGGAGATATTTGTTGTACCTGCGAGTGCAAGACAAACAAAAAGTTTGTGATCGTATTCATTGTTTGCTGTGTGGTGCTGGCTTGTGTGGCTAGGAGAATAGCCATGGCAATGAATAACACCACTAAAACGTTTTTTTCAAAATAGTGAACGTGTATAGGAAATCTATTTCAAGAATCAAATAGGGCCATATGAGAGGCTGGAGAACGTGGAACCAACAGAATTCAAGCAACAATGCCACACTTTGAGGCGCGACTGACACCTTGTCAACAAATCATACACCGCCAACCACCTCAACGGAGATCAAATCTCACGTGAGGCTGTGCATTACAGAGCGGTATCTCCTAGAGAACACTGTAACATGCAGTAGAAACATAGCAAGACTTCGAATAGTTGCTTGTCTATTATGTCAAACCTTCAGGGGTTGCAAAAAATATGGAGTATTCTGCTTGACTAGGGCTTACATCGATGGATTCTGAATGTATCCGGGTTGAATCCCCGCCTCCATGTCTGCATGCAATTGACTACCGACAACACTCTTCTTTTTCAGAACAACTGTTGGAAGAAGCATCTCCGAAATAACATCTTTCGAAGTCTGTAACTCGTGAAAATGTGTATAATGAGTGGGGTCCGTAACTCCCCGGTACAACATTCTAGAACTTTGCTCGAGAAGACTACGCCGCCTGCGCCATCATCCAACCACTGCCAGCACAATCAATATTTCCATAAGTGAAGTCATTGAATGATACCAACACAGCATCGTAAGCCTCAATACTGATCGGTCTTCTCGTTTTGTTGCACTGTTCAAAGACCATTCGATCGTTGAAACCCATGGAGAAGCTAATAATGAAGCTCGTATCTGGGTAAACATCATAGTTTCACGAGGAATCAGACGTGTTGGATATGTAGTAAACTGCTCACAACCCAGACACTCAGATGTTATCCCAAAGTTACGAACCTATAGCTAGGTATGCGTATAATGAAGGAGACGTGAGATGAGCGCTTTTGGTATGAAGCCATTCAATCGACCGAGCACGTGCCGAGGTAGTTTGACAGTCTCTCGAATCCGGGGTTTTAGCGTCCGATTCACGCTAAATTGCGGGATATTCCGCATATTCATCGGCAAGACAGACCGAGCACTTTTGTATCCATCATTCAATCTTTAGATCCTTGGATACGATTGATTACTGTACTTATTATCATTATAAACATCTTATATCATTCGCTTTGGCAATCATGGGATCAATCAGTGGAAATCAGAATACGCATCCTGATTCAAAGGAAATTCGAGTCTTGGTCACAGGTTTTGGTGTGGGTTATTCTGACATTGCACCCCGCTTTACCCCTCAATGGTGGACTTGTTCAATCGATATGTTGAACTGGCCAAACCCTTACAGTTCCTAAATGCTAACTGTGACTTCCAACAGCCTTTTCGCGCGCAATTCCTCATAAATCCATCGTGGGAGATAGCATCTCGTCTACCACATTACGTTCCTACGGATGTAAAAAATGAGGGGCACCATCCGCATGCACGACCACCAATAAACGAGCCCACGCCACGCATTAAGATTGATACTTATGGAGCGCCAGTTCATGTAGGATACAATGCTGTTCGGGAGCTTGTGCCTGTACTTCTTGATGACAGCAAGCCGGACCATATTCTACATATCGGAATGGCATCCGGTCGATCCTTTTACAGTTGTGAGCGACGGGGTCATCGAGATGGATATTTCATGAAAGATGTGGATGGGAATGTTTTGAACGACGAATACAACAAGATCAAGCAGGGCGATGACTGGGTATGGCATGATTGTCCTGGGGAATTATTGACGAGTTTGCCATTCGACAAGATGTTTCGTCAATGGAAGGAAGCTTGCCCTGTTCGTATTGACTTTTCTATCCGTTTTAATAATAACATTACCTGGGTATCCTCCAACCTTCTCAATTCGTTACTAACTACATTAATATAGGAAGTCGATACACGCATTTCTGAAGATGCGGGTAACTACCTCTGCGATTTCATATACTATACTTCTCTCGCACACCGCTACAAGCATCAACAACCAAATAAAACCATGTTTCTGCATGTACCTGTCGACGCGGATCCCGAATCTATACTAAAGGGCGTTGAAATTACGACTGAGCTAATTCGAGCAATGGTTGAATGTGATCTCAAAGCTGAAGCGAATGCCGGGGACAACATTAATACCACAGAAGAGAGAGTGGATCTATGAATTTTCTAAATATTTGACACGTGAAATTGTATATACCTTGATTTAGTAGAGTGGAGCTGGTAAATATATGAGGCAGGATGAACATAACGAGAATAACATTTGGATAGCATTGGTAGCGTTAGTAGTTCTAAGAGCATAGTAGCATGACAGAATCAGGACCTCAATAGACACGAGAATCGATTTTTAAAATACGAAATGAGAAATGCAATACTTAAATAAAGACTCAAATTAATCGTCAAGTGTTCACTGTGATATTTTAGTCGGCAATCGTTGAGTAAAGCGTGCGCCAACCATCTCTGAATCTCGACTCGCGTATACAACACGATGAAGGGGCGAATTCAACGCGGCGCCAAACGATCTCCCGATACTTTGGTCAACGGCGGTAGCACAGATGAAATATTCATTTAAGCATTGGAAGTTTGACACAGCTCCCCGCACATTACAATGCATTCTTGCTGAGTGGAACGAATACATTTGTTTTCATTCAAGATCTCCATTTCGGTAGATTATTCATATCTTCATTCCCCATCATTACCCCGTCATTATCATCCAATATACCCTTGATTCCCCAGTCCCCAATTTCCCATCATCTAAGCGTATCCAACCGGACTTGTACATCCAAAACTGGTTGCATGGCCCAATGCGAAATTGGCAATGATACTTTTGATACTAGTATACATACCCAAAACAGCAGTCGCAGCGCTTGCCAAGAAGAATAAGAAGCAGAAGACCTTCAACCACCATCTGGGGATGAGGCCTCTCTTCCATCTGCTCATATCTTTCCAGGTGTCGATTCTGTTTATGGTTCCGGTGGCGGGGTCGAATTTTTCGTCGGGATGCATGGCGTCTTCTTTGATGGCCATACCGAAGTAGAGAAGTGTGGGGAATGTGTATGTGAATTGCATGATGCAGATGGCGGCAACGAGCGAAGAGATGTTGGTGAATTGGGGAACTGCGGATCCGAGAACAAATGCAAATGCCCAGTACAAAGGTACGATGGCAATCCAAATGAGTTTTCCTTTCTTGGTGGTGAGTTCTGGGCCACCGAAGAGATCTTCAACAATATTTTGGTAGATGACCTTGATACCGATATTACCGTATAGAACCGCAGCGATGAGACCGGAAACTAAGTTGATTGCATTGGTGACGGTTTGCCACGAGTATGGTGAGAGCCCTTGATTGGCTGGGTTGTAGGTGAATTGACCTTGCTGCGAGTAAACGACGAGACCGAAGATGAGGTAGCAAACGAAGATAAATATTTCGGCGAGGAATTGCGCCTTGATGAAATCGAGTGGTCGTTTCATTTCGGCCATGAATTCACAGTACAACATTGCGCCACCGTAAGCATAGACGATTTGCATAGCAGAGCTCAATTGCGAATCGAAAGTTGAGCCGGAAGGAATCCAAACAGTATGCTTGATGGGAGCTTTTGCAATACCAAAAGATGCTAACACAGCGTCGTAGTTTGGAGGACTGTTTGCTGCAACGCCCATGGTCATGAAAATGACGAGAATGTTCAACCAAATGGCGAAATTGGCAAGATATCCAAACTTCTGCAGAGAACGGATTTGACCCAAGATCATACCAGCGAGTGCCCAGACCAAGATGCAGATAGAAAAGCAGAGCTTGTATTTGGACATTTCCGACAGTGCTTGACCGTTAGAGATGACAATAACACCAACATTGAATAAAAGTTGAATACTTTGCAGGAGATTGATACCGTGGCGAGAATAAGCTCCAAAACTACAAAAGTTAGAGTTGTACCCATGGAGTTCGTGATGGGCGTGGTGTCCTTACATTCTGAATCCTAAGTCACCAAATGTCCTCATTGGATACCTGTCACTGTCGAGCTTCAAAAACATGCGCCAAATTTGCCATCCAGCGAAGAAAGCCATGATACCCATGAAGAAATACATCATTACACCTCCAACATATCCAAATTGTGAAACAGCGTATGGTGCGTTGGATGGCCCCAAAATATCGGTGGTGATAAGGTATACACTGTTTGACCGTCAGATACATCGTCGCTTTATCCCAGAGTATAACTTACACAGCTCCCCACGTAGCGTTTCTTGCTGCTCGGGATGCGGATTCCCATTCACCAGCTCCGACGTGCGAAGGATGAGGGGCTTTGGTAATGGAACTAGGTTTTGATTCGCCGACTGGCTGAGGTTCGTTCTTCTCATTTTCAATTTCTGGAAGAGCGTGTTTCTCGTTACCGATTTCCTTTCCGGCAACATGGTCTACTCCGGCGAGATACTCCTGGTACATTCGCTCCCGTTCCTCTGGACCAAGTCCATTCTTCTCTTGTTCCCGCTGAATCTTTGCATAGTACAAGTATTCCTCAAAGGGGACATTTGGATCATGCAAGTTGCGACGAACAACCGTTGGTACGTTCACCTCGCCTACTCCGTCGATGCGAGGATCGCCGCCATCGAGGGCAAGATTTCCTAAATTGTTGGCCATGACTGAAATCTGTAGGAAACTGACTAAAGGTACCACGTCGGAACATTTTGGGAATCAAAGAGATATATGAAGGATTGTCAATTTCCTCTGGTGGATTCATCACATGGCTTCAGCATGGTGACCCGTGTAATCCGAGGTCCTTAATGTGGAAGTCGTTAAAGGGTGGTGGAGACGCGTATAGACGCCCCACCACAAACCTTAAGCATTGAAGCAGATGAAGCAGCATCACTGGATGAAATCAAGATCAACAATCCACATCACCGTATCTCTGACTCGTAGGAACCGTTAACCTCCACATTAATCCCATCAGATATGGTTCCATATGAAATTGTACTAACGACATATCAAAATTGGGGAACCTTGATGAAAGAGGAAGGTGGTCGGAATCAAACGCATCACCTGGAAATTGCAATACGAATAGCACAATTCTCATTCGCAACTCTTGCTTGTTGTATGTAGGGTCGTCAACACAAGCTTTGGGGCGTTCTGCGGAAAGACGGAAAGCTCTTCAAGCATTTGCCAAGACAGTCGTCACTTGACAATTCCATCAATCTGGGAATAATTTTGATTCGATTCCTTCTCCGACGAGCCATTTTTTGGCAATCGTCAAGGATCGGAACTAGCCATATTGAGGGGGCAGTCCGTGCTATATTTCCACTTCCAGCGCAAGCCCGAAATTGAGTCGCGTGAGAGAAAATTTTGCTTCGGAGCGAGCCGAGGTTCAAAAGTAATATATACTTATGTGTGATAATAGAATGAAAATGAAATCATGTTGTAAAATGCGTTGTCTGGTGTTATTGAAAAGAGAAAAAATTCAGAATGATTTTATACTTACTGTGATAATCTGCACATATCTGATGTCTAGGCAATTCATACAGTAATATCTCCAGTTTCGCCTGAGGATACCTCAACCGGTGGGAGAAGGTTCATCTGGTCACGATTATCATCACGACGAGAACCCAAGCACCTTCTTCAACCAGAGTAGCGTAGTCTGTCCCGCCCTGACTAGATAGATAAGAGTGGATTCAGTGAAGTAACTCTAGGAATCAATTGACCGTTTACAGGTGCCGGGCAAAGGTTTGCGGGTTGGGGCCCACAAAGTAAAGTTTCGCATACGCAGTGGAGTCCTGGCCAAGTAGCGTAGAAGCCGAGACAGGCAGTTGATTCGCTGTCAACAGCATCGAGTCAACGCCCTTTCAGTCATCGGAAGGGCGGCGTGCTTGTTACACATGTGCGGATTAGAAGAAGAGAATGGATCTCGATTTAGTCGATATAGTCCCGTAAGAGACTGGAAGTGTACGAGGGATTTAATCTAATGTCATATTCAGCTGTGGTGTGTATAATTCAACACGGGAAGTCAGATTTCTGCAACAAAAGACAAAGACAACACTGATGGGTGTTGGTTGAAATTTTGAAATACAAGAGATGTTGTCGCCAAATTGTGAGAAATTTCTTCCCGTGGCACGTGTGTGGCTAGTGGTGATGTCTAATGTCCCACTTAAAACATGCAAATACCCAGTTGGGAGGCTGGAAAGGGCGTACCGGTAAGCATCCCCTCTCATCCAACCCTTCCAATGACCAAGGGATCTGACTAATGTTAGGTCTGCAACATAAATTGATCAATCACAATCGTCTTCATTGTTGTTGTTTGAGAAGCTTGAGCTTGTAGCAATTTTATTCTACATACTATTTGTTATGTTTCTATGATTTGATCTCGGTCAAATATTCGATATTTGTAGGTCGTATTCCAGATCTTTCCATTTTTAACCTGTGGTGTTTTCCATATCAGTACTAAAAGAGTGTTTCAAGCACAATACTAGACCGATCCTCCTTTTCAGGGAAGAACTCCTACCAAGAATTTGTTGAGACTGTTGTTGCAGCACTTGAAAGCTCTCTAAGCAAGTGCGCGATGAGCCAGTGCTACACATACGAATCTCCTTTTGAAGAACCACTTAGCACGTCAAGTATCTCCTTACTTCAATATCTTCGTTTACGAGAACTGAGGAGCATTCGACAACTTCATTGATTTTCCAGTTATTAAGATTGAGATTGTCTCATCAAAAGTCGTCCTGACATGACAGAAACACAAAACCCCGACAATTCTTTCTCTCTTGTGTTCCAAACAATAACGAGATCTGATACAGAATTTCATACACTTTCTCGGCTGAATGGTGATACCCATTAACACAATCGGGGTATTTCGGTATGTAACAAAGTACAAACTTACCACCAAGACACAGCGTGCGGGGTATGGTTACCTTACAATATAAGATGTATTCAAAGCAGTCGAAAAACAGCCACCAAAGCAGATCCACCAGCTGAAGTCACTCACTGATGAAGCGTGCATCTTCCTGGTTGCTCGATATATGACTATTCAATCATTGTTTCATTATTTCAACCTTCTCGTTACCTCTTTTACAGAGGACAAGTGGCTCATTGTGCATGCTGAGAAGTACTTTCCATATGTCACCATTTATTTTGGGTTTTAGTACTGCCTCTGGCCAGCTTAGGCCATTTTCGCCCAATATTTGAGTTTGAAACCATACGTGCTACGCCATATAACACAAGAGTGGAGAGAAACAAGATACACTACTATTTGTTGTCAAGCTATGAGCGAATAACTGGTAGAACGGTTGCTTTTCTAGTCTGCTGCGGTTTACAATGAGTCGCACTTGGGTATTGGTTGGTTCCAATACCCATGAATTCTGGAAATGGCTGGCTGACCAATCTTTTCTTTCTCGTGAAAGTTCAGACAAAATCTGAAGCACACAGCAAATTTATAGCATTTGCAGTTATTATCTTCCCGGCGATGAAGTGGGAGATCTTTCGCCTAGTAGCACAAGATATGAACACAGCCGTGAATTCTAGGCACGTTACAAACCATTAGGATATTGACAAATCTAATTGAACATCTAAGTAACCGTTCGTTGCAATTTCGGGAAGCTTGAGGTGCCCGAATGGCGATATCGGATACAATGAACATCTCAAGTTTGGCTGGAGTTGGCTGGTAACAACTACTTTTGTAATACATGTAGTCCTGCCCTCCTACCTCACCAAAGAGATACATACTGCTTAATCAACGAGTGATTTGGGTTCTATCATTTTCTCAAAACTCCCTATGATTATTCGCATTTACACAAAAAAAACATTGCATATACCGACTCCCCAATTCAAATTGAGCAATTCAAGCGCACAATCCAAGCTACCTCCGGCCATTTCACTCCCTTGTCTTCATTACCCTCCCTCGGATTAAGCCTCTTGCCTATAGTATCCCCTTCAATTAAGCAAATTCTATCTCAAGAAATAGCAACATGGCAGGAGCAAACCCTGAAGGTGTTGCTTGGTTCCCTCGAGCAGCTTTGAAATGCTGGGATTTTGACCCAGATGATCCCAAACAGTTCTATAGTCATATTCTACTCGAGATAGTTCCAACGCTTATGTTGATGAAGGCTTCAATCCTCCAGACATTCCTTACCAGGACTTCAATCGCGTAGGAAAGCAGGTTCTCACTGAGTTTTGGCGAAAATCTTATTCCCGTTACCAATACATTAACGCCAGTAAGTACAGAAGTTATACTGTCTTTTACTCTTTTACTGCCTAATTATTTTCACCCGTTTCACCTCTACTATTCCTGCTCTCCAAAGCAGCATTATGTCTTTACTGCCTTCCGGAATTTGTCGTTAACAATCAATACTAATCCATTTAATTTATAGTGACCGGAAGCACTTGCAGGGGTACCAAACGACAAGAGACTGCTGGGGGCACTGATTCTTACTTTGAAATTAGTGATCAGACTGGAAAGAACAAGGTCGGGCTTTGGCCATGCATTATTCCTACGCTCGACGAACAGTTTCTCTGGGTAGATTTATCTTATCCACTAAGATGCATCTATATCCCGTTATGTCAAGAAGCGCATAAAAGATACCCTGATCGATGCACGTACACTCGGGTGGCAATGCATCTTTATAGTCCAATCTTAAAGGTCTACAGATATATCAAGCTCGACGAGGAAGAACTGGTCAGAGGGAATTACAATCTTGTTAGCCGCGAAAAGGACTATGCCAAACAGATTGACTCTCTTAAAAAAGGTAGTGTTGGCCAGAAAATGAGAGAAAGAGAAGGTCACACGCTTTCATCGGAGGCGCCAAAATTGGCACACCTGTTTGTGCATAAAAATCCGACAACAAAGCTCCCAATTACAAAAGAGCCTGGTGTCTTTGGCGCCGAGAAAAGGGGAGAACAAGGAATTTTTGGTGATGACTTCGAGGTGTTAGATAGCAAAGTTATACCACGAAATGATACTTTCGGATGGAAATTCCTGCCTCAATACACGGCCCGGTTTGATATCAGATCTCTTGCAAGTATGCTTGCAATCCCCGCCCAACTACGAAAAGAGGAGTTTCAAGACCCTTATCAATTCATCGCCCTTTTCGATTCCAAATCCGTCGTTGCAAGACAACCACAATCATCTGCCGTTCGGTGGATGAATCAGGCAGGTCTCATCCAATTTGATGCTTTAGTCAGCAGCCAATATGGCATCCTTGTTACTTACCAAGGAACTGGGTACGACAAAGATTGGATTGCCAAGTGCCTTATGGGTATTGTAGCTGTGGGTCTCAGCTGTATTCCGATGATTGGACCTTTAGTTGCCTTGGGGTCTCAGTTGATCACAGACGCTATTTTGGACCCAGAGTCTTTCACGACTGCACAAGGACTTGTTGGCAAAATACCAAATATTACTACAGCCTTCGTTGCCACTGGACAAAACACGCACGGTTTCCTAGCTGAAATGAAAACTGGGAAATCGGGAAATCGGCATGTTCTAGCTTTGGAGGGTGACGATAAGCAAGGTAGGTCGATTCAAGTTGGACTTGATGCTAGTGATAGAGGCGGAACAAGTGGTCAAAGTGATAAGAAGGTTGATACGTTGATCAACAAGGATACTTTTGAGATATTCAATGATGAGCCTGAGCAGAGGGAGGAGCCGGATAATCCAGAAAGCAAAAGCGATAGTGGTGAAACGGGAAAAGAGGAAGGCGAGGGAGAAGAAGACGATGGAAAAGAAGGGAGTGCGGTTGACGGAGATGATGCTTCTGGAGATGAGGCCAAGGATGACCCAGAAAATGAGGCAGAAAAAAGCGATGAGAGCAATGAGGCAGATGAGGGAATGGGGAGTAAGGAGGAGGGAGAGGTTGAAGGAAGTGAGGCTAAGGCAGGTTCGGATAAAGGGAACAATGACGAAAGTCAGGATAAGGGTGGGAATGGAGCGGATGCCATTGAGGATCAAGATGACGTAAACAGCAAAAATAGTCAGGAAGGAGATAAAATTTCTAAGAACGGGGATTCTGAGGAAGACCTTAAGAGTGAGAATGATAGTGGAGAAAAAGATAATAATAATGAAGAGGACGAGGGAGAGAACCAGGAAGCTGAAGATGAAAGAGATGAAGATCAAAACAATTCTGACAGCGGAGACAAGGGGGCGATTGGGGAGGCTGATGACTCAAAAAGCGGGAACGGTCAGAACGAAGAGGACAATGATGATGGTGGGGATGGTGGGGATGGAACAGGGGAGGCGAGCGAAGTTAAATATGGTTCGGATAGCGGAAACAATGAAAACGACGAGGTGAGTGGAGATGCTGATCAAGAAATCAGAGAGGGGGGTTCCGATGCTGCCGACAATCAGGAGAATCCAGATTTGAACGATGGCGATAAAGGTGAAGGGGAAGAAGGCAAATTGGAAAGCGGGGATGATGGAAGTGATAGAGATGGTGAAGAAAATGTCTCAGAAACGAAGAATGTCGACCAAGATGACAAAGAGGGAAGTGATACTCAGGGAAGATATTCAGGAGATAACAACGATGTGGAGGGAAGTGATCAAAAGGAGGACGATAATCAGAGCCAAGAAGAAGGTACTGAAGGGCAGAATAACGAAACCGATCAAGTAGATGGAGACAACGAGGGAAGTGGTGAAGAGGATGACGGTAAAGCAGATGAAAAGGGGGATGATGATACTCAACAAGAAGACTCGAGCGAGCAGAACGAGGAGAAAGAAGATCCAACGGGTTCAACCGAGCAACAGGATAATCCAGAGGGGGATGATTCAGAGGGGGATAATCCAGAGGGAGGGAACGAAAGCGATCAAAAAGATGAAGGAGAGAGGAGCGAAAATGAAAATGAAGGGGCAGCTGATGATCAGGGCGAAGGGAGTGACAATGGAGATGATCAGGGAGGAGGCGAAGAAGGAAAAGGGAGTGAAGATACTCAAGAGAACCAAGAAGAGGGCAATCAGGATGATGATAGAAGTGGGAACTATCAAGACGGGGATGAAGCAAACGAGAATGATACAGAAGAGAATAACGCAGGCGGAGATGAACCGGAGGGAGACCAAGAAGGAAATGATACTGGTGATACTGAAGCAGGAGACGAGGGAGAAGATGATACAAAAGACCAAGGGGACGGCCAAGAGGAAGAAGATCAGGGGGGGGATGACCAAGATGGAACTAAAGAAGACGGGAATGGAGATGGAGAAGATGGCGGTGGTGGAAACGACGAAGGTGGGAGTGATGATGGAAACGATGATGGTGATGGGAACGATAGTGGGAACGATGGTGGTGGAAACGATGGGGGTGATGGAAATGATGATGGTGGGAACGATGGTGAGAATGATGATGGTGGAAATAGTGGTGGGAATGATGATGCGAACGATGATGGTGGGAACGATGGCGGTGATGGAAACGGCGAAGGTGGAGAAGATTAAGTACCTTTCAAATTGTAAGGCAGTATCCGGTTGTGATTTAAGTATTGAAGTTTCTCTTTCTTTATTTTCCTTATGATATTGATAATTTTGAATACCTAGTCAAGCAAGTAATAATGATAATTTGGGTTGCATTTTTTTGGGCATAATACCAGTATTCGATTTCGAACAGTCCTGGAATAATCTCCAGGTTCAAATCATCAATTACAGTAACAATCTTCAGATTCCACGAGAAAAGACTCTTGTATTTTCATTGCGACCTAAATCTGTATACAGATACCAAAAATGAGTGTATTGAATCTCGGCAATTCGAAGCCAGGCTACCCGCTACTAGATAATGCTCTTGCTCTTTACTTGGCATCGAAATACCATTTCTGGTTATCCTCATTCTTTGAAGTTGCAGAGAGAATATCAGCTCCACTTTGGGTGCCAAAGTCTTTTACAGAAAGTTGGCCTCGACTGGAAATCTTGCTGTTGATACTGTGGATTCGATGTCAGCTACCTAGATAGACTATTGACTTGATGATTAGAACGCTACTCACGTGAAGACTTGGTAGCCATTGGTTGTTGCGGCTTTGATGGTCCAGCGGGCAGACTGATCAGTTGGGGAGATTTGAGGGGTGGAGACAATCTTGTTGTCGCCTATGTTTATTGGATTAGCATGTGAATCAACCCCTGAAGCTTATTGGCATAAGACTTACCAGTCGCGGTGAGGAAGAAACCGCTGCGAACATTGATGATCAAATACTCTGCGCTATCTCCAGACCCAGAAACAAGTGCAACCTGCCACTTAGCGTTGTCGCTTGGTGTATCACCACGAGCGCTGAAATTCCCAATAGTATTAGTTATTGTCGACTACAATATCTTAGGACGTTTTGTAGATCAACTTACTATGTTCTGACGACCGCTCCAGGTGCGAGCAAACCATCCCAAGCATTGAGGTTGAGAGTTGGAGCCTGGTATGGCACAATCTCGTAGGTACCGACGCCGTTGAAAACCATATTGAATGATGACTTGTGTGAGTTGCTAGAGATAGTTGATTTGAGAAATGATTGTTGCTGTGAGAAATAGATGAGTGGTAAGGAATGTAAATCAGATCTTGGTGTGGATATGCTCGACTTAAATATTCATCTCCTTGACCTTTCACGGTTAGAGTAGTGCGGAGTCCTTCACTTTCTGTGTTTCAGTGGCTGGCTGTGCCATGGCTGATGGTTGCCATCGTGAGAGATGCAAACACTATTGAGCGATACATCAATAGATTCTTCATTGGAATGGCTTGACAGTTGTGTCCTGATCTATTACATATTGCTGCAATCAAAAAAGGACGACATACTCGAACGAGCTTCTAGCATAGCCAAGCACGTCGTCAAAACACGTTCATGCTCTTTTGCGCAAAATTACCCAATCGTAATGCCATATCACATCAACGAATTCAGCTCAAAATAACAGCCAAACTCCAGCGATAATATCAATCATGGTCCTTGGAAGAGGAGTACTTGATACCCAGCGTTTAGCGATACTACGTGGGTGCGGGGTAATTGAAAAGGCGTAGCTGGAAATTTCATTTGAATGATCTCGAATGAGTGGGGTCGTTTTAAGATCCGTGATAGGTGTTAATAACGATAGCAAATTGCTTTTGCTTGGACTGCATGCGCGTTTGCTACGAGTTTGTACAATGAAGCTGAAAACACACATCTCAAATCGCGAGTCAAAAACAAACGCCCAATTGCGCCTCATTCTCGTAATTTTAAATCAATTTAAATCAATTTGCCCATAGAAAGAACGTATAGAGACATCACAGAAAGATAGACCAAAGACTACCACAAGCAATTGTTCAGATTTTGCTTTGGCAAAAAGACAATTTCTGATCAATTGCGGGTATGGAGAGCATAATACGGCAGACTGGCCTTGGAAGCTTTAATTATTTGTAAAACATACGTTGAAAATGTTTATGTCGTGTAGCTGACAGCGGTGGGACTGCAGTCATGTAGTGATACAGTGGGGGTACCGATTCGGGAAGTTGTATGCAACCTAAGAAACCAAAAGATGTCGCCATACTGACGACCCCCAACCTATCTAGATGTAGCAGAAGAATTCTATCAAACTTCAGATCTTTACTGTCGTTCGTTGGAGCCTGCCGTACAGTGCCTGCGTCAATCATATTGAACGTCTCAATATCCCGCCCCTCTTCAACCATCCAAGGCTTTCTCAAACGACACAACTGTTTTTAGAGGACGCCATTTCGTATCTTTGAAAGTCTGTGGGATTCTGAAAGATTCTAGACTCATAGGTCAAGTCATATAAGGTTGTTTTGTGTTCCATCCAGAGCACAGCCAGGCCGTGAGGTTAATTAGCTAATAATCTGTTCCTGATGCGTCGCAGCTTCGAATGCAAATGAAATTTCGTCCCGTGAATAGGACATCGGCGCGTTTGTCGTAATGGCAATTTATGGCCGAGTGTAACCGTATAAAAAATAGTGCGACCTGTTGTGATGGATCTGTCTCGGCATTGCGGGGAAAGGTTTCATGCAACAAAAGATTTGCCAATGATGATGACCCTTTAAGAAACGAAAGAAACGAAAGAAACGAAAGAAACGAAAGAGACTAAGATGTTGTGCCGAACTTGCAGCACATCTTGTCAATACAGTATGTCAAATAGCTCTGAGTCGATTCTTGGTATAATAAACAAAAGTACATACAATCGTGAAGTCTTCTCCACAATGATGTAGTATGTATATAGAAATAATTTGGGATACATCAGAAGGAAGAGTGTTCGTGAAATAGTCTCGATTTTGTAGATGTCGAATGGATATAGAAGAGACATTGGGATTTTCTCGAAGAAAAAGTACCAGCCACTTGTTGCATAGTATTACCAAATACAAAGCGGAAGCCTCGATAGCTACTGTCATAAGCGTAAAGTATGGATTTGTGCTTGGGATTGGAAATCTGAGCCCGTTGAAATCTCAATATCAGGTTTGATAATGTGGATCTAAGACCATCGATATTCGTATTTGCTGTAGAGATTCCTCAACGGCCACCACTCTTGGGCCCTTTCATCTTGACACTTGTCGGTTCAGCATAACAGGAAGTACATAATGGATAAAGTCAAATAGAATCCATGGAATATCTAAATTCTTAACCCGAGGAGGCGAACTACAGCCCCCCCCCCCCCAAGCCCTCCGTATTGATGAATTTTGAAAAGTTCGCCGTCAAGAATGGAGATAACAAATCCTGTGGTTTATCAAAGAACGAAACAATCTTGAAATCTGTTTGGCTTTGACCAGATGGCAAAGTAAATAAATATCCCCAAATATATTCAGCAGACGTTCTTCTCGTGTCCGTTTGCGAAAGGAGAGCAACGGACTGACTCGCTCCCTAACAATTTTATCTATCCCATCCAAACCAGTGTTTCCGTACCAAGAGCAGTCGTCTTGCCACTTTTACGAACCATACCATGGGAAGATAACGAGTCCATCATTGAAAGTCGTCCAAAGTCGTCCTCCATACCGCTGACATCATTCCTCAACCTTACACAATCTCCATCCTCAAATCTCTATTCCGATCTAGCTTACCCATCTATCATCTATCTATCCATTATCTATACTCGGAAAAAAAATGTCAGTTCCGTCTGAACAAAAGCAGCGCCCCTCCTTCGCTACTCGCTTCGCCCCCACGCAAAATTTTCACCACTCACACCACCACAACTTCAAACATCATATCTCCATCAATTCTTGACTATTTTCGATTGTTTTCGATTGTTTTCGATTGTTTTTGATGCTTAAAGAAAGCCAAAAAGGTAATGTGATCACTACGAGGGTCGAACTCGCGACCTTGGCGTTTTCAGATTCTGAGATAAATCAGGAACTATTAGCACCACGCTCTAACCAACTGAGCTAAGCGACCAATTGTGGTTATTTGATGCTAGAAGTAGCTGCGTTATAAAATATATACAGCATAGCAGCTGCAGGACATAGAATTATGGAGTTTGTGTGCTGGTGGTGGGTATGATTGGTGGTGGAGTCTACACACTGGACGGTGTATTCCGAGCCGAACCGAGCCGTGCTACTATTAGTGGGGCTGGTTTGCCGTTCCGGAGAGCGGGCTGCTTCTACTACTCTGTATAGAGTTTAGGTACCTTCTTGAAAGTGACATGCTGAGTGAATGAGGCCATATGTACTATACAACTAAGGATTTGACTCTCTGAACTAGGAACGATCTATCACTATCAGGCCGTGATCTCACAAAGAACCTATCAAGATAAGAGACTGAGATTGGAAGCCGAGATCTCACATGTCCAGACTCCTTCGGGTGATGGTGTTGGAAGACAATGTTATCCATATTAGAAGACATCAGAAAGTTGAAACTCGATCGAGTCGATCGAGGATATTGCAAGCTCGAAATGAAATTCTAGAAATGAAAACGACACCCTAATGCATCCAATTAATTCGCAGCTCATGGTATTCTCAGGCTGCAATGTTTATAGGGTTTAGCAATATCACCAGCTCGTTGGAAATCTAAATTCCGCAGTATACTGAAAGTAGGTAGGACATGAAAGATGACCCAAACCACCAAGAGATCTATTTAGAATGAGGAAGGTAGAGTATGTAAACTGTTGGGTTCAGGCAATAAGACTTGGAAAGAATGGGTGCCACCGCGTTAGGCAATAAGTGTTAGTCCACTCCCATCCACAAGCGTCTTTCCGCCCTCTCAAAGGCGACAACCTACTCGAGATCTCAAACTTCGATGCTCCTCTACTTCTCGTCTGCTGAGTTCCGAATTTATACTCGACGATTAGACGGACGTGAGATAAGACTCGACTCATCATTCCTGGCACGGGTATCTCAAAGTGTCAATTTAAATCACCATATATCATACAAACATCCTACCAATCACACATTTCCATATCCAAACACCCTCGCCAACAAACAGCTTCTCCCTTTTCCCACCAATCCCCAGCTACCAATACCGATCTCACAAATCCAATCCCGGATAAACCAGCCGCCCAACCAATCAATCAACTCAAACCACAACCTAGCTTTGACATCTCTTTGCGCCCCCCGGCATTTGATGTTAAATATTGCATTATCACAGACCTCAGCCAACAGTAAGTACACCTCTAATAATAAGAACATCCCGAAGATATAAATAGACACAAACCAACATCAATAATCCTATCCCGTACATAATGAGACCATACATCACCAAGACCCCCGTTCGTGCAACCAAAACACATACATACATTTCCCGAACAAGCCCACGTAATCTCCCCCCGCAGCAGCCACCACTTGACTCGACAGTTTTCGAATTCCCATACCATAATATTCAAGGGAGAAGAGGAGTTTCGAATATTAATTGTCGAAACAACACTATAATGATGTCTTGGACGATTATGTGGGCTCCTACAGTACACTAACACATATGAGATTAATGATCAAATCAGCACGCATGTCATAACGATCACCAAGTAGCACAAGAAGAAGTCCAGTTTTGACTAAATTTTGATATCTTATTGTGTCCTATTTCACCTCATCTCAATTCATAAGACATGATCGAAATTTCGTAAGCCTCTCCCACCACTTCAATTCTCAGTCTTCATCTCCATGCTTGATAATTTATCTCTGCTCACAGCACTCCCTTTCTTCGACACTTTTGTATAGCCATTTCAATCATCAAGATTAAAATGTATTATCGACCCCATAATCGCCTCTTTCAAAACCACCCATCTCTTTTCTCACTCGTCCAAGCCTAAAATACATAAAAGCACATAGCGTAAAAATTCTCGCCTTCGTTTCGTATGTGAAAGGTTTTTTCTAAATATTAAATGGTGAATGTATGTAATGGTTATCGAGAAAAGAAAGGACGCAAAAACCGCCTGCCGTGCTGCGTCATATTTGTTTCGTGGAGCTGAACATTATGTTTGAATAGAATACAATGAAGAAGGAATGAAAGAAGAAAAGAAATTGTTTGAAGGAAAGAAAAAAATTGAATGTACAATGTGGGAAATAAGAAAATTGGTATCATGAACGCCGTAATAAGAATGAGAACTCTTAGTCAACCTCATTTGTGATTGAGAATTCTTGGAATAGTGAGGGTTTAAACCTTCACTCCAATTTCCCTTCTCGAATTCACAAAAGAGGTGCCTCTAGTTCTCCCGATAGTACTAATAGCACTTCCAGGAGGCAGAGGAGGTAAAGCACAATCTGGAGGAGGAGCTGGTGGAGCACCATGCATAAGAGCTGGCAAGCTTCTTCTGTTTGAAATAGGTCTTCTGGATCCACTTCCTGGAGAAACCAAACCAGAGGAGTAACTTGATTTGTGATTGAGAGGGGAAGAGAGAGTTGTAGGAGCGAAAGATGAAGAATGTCGCTTGCGACGTGGAGGATTTGACGGTTCTTCAGCGATTGGTGGCTGATATCCCGAGGAAGCAAGCATACTTCTTGGGCGACGCTGCAAACTTTGCTTGGCGGGTATTTCTGGAAGTGTTGGTAATGGATGAGCCGGAAATAGAGATTCTTGAAGGGTTGGTAATGACTCTTTGTCTTGAGTAGCCTTTGGCGAAAGTGGCTCGGGAAATTTGAATACACATGATCCATTAGATTCGATAGGTGGTGTAGTTTGACGAACTGCCTGCATACTAGAATATCGTCGTAAATCTGGATCGCGAACTTCTAATGTATTTTTTGATGGCGTAAAACTAGAGACACGTCGAGCGGACCTTAATTCTTTACTTGGTCGCTTTCCAATTGGAGACCTTGCTGGAGAGCGTGATTTGGTATCCACTGTCGATGATCTAGTTCGTTGAAAAGGCCGTTGTAAATTTTCTGTAGAGGTAACAGGTATTGGGACCCGTTTCGGTGATGTGGTGGTATCCATGACAGGAGATAACGGTCTAGCCACGGAAAGTGCCGTTGGAGGTCCCTTTTTGTTTCTCTTCTGAGTCTCCATGGTCAAATTCATTGCAGGAAGCGATGGTCGTCTTTCCGCAGCCGGAGTCCTAGTTGAAAATCTCTTACTTGAAGAGACAGGCACGCTAAAATTTGGTGTTGCAGGCGATGGGCTTCTCATAGTTCGCGAACTTACCCCGTAATTCGATTGTCGCAAGGTTTGTTGGGGGCTCTGAAGGTGAGATGATACTTGAGATACAGGATCCCGTACCCCTTGAAGTGTTTGTAATGACCTTCTACGTTCAACAATCTCTGCAGCATTCGGCCTTGTTCGTACTGCATCCAGAGACAAAGGAGGTAAATCTTCCATGGTAGAGGTACTATCCCTAGTTGGCGATGTTGCTGGAGACGAGATATAAGTTCGTTGATCGGATGAGCAATATGATAATCTATGAAAACTATCCCGTAGACCCTCCGAATTTTGTTCATGTGAACTAGAACTATTTGTAATTGATGCACATCCGGTCATTGGTCTGTTAGCTGCTTCACTTTGGGCTTCGTGTAGTGACCAACGTGGAAGGGGCTCAGGTAAAGATATCTCCTCGATATTCTGTTCTTCTGGCTGCCAAGAGGGACGACGTTCACGGGGAGTTGACCATGGTAAAGCCAAATCTATATTCTGCCCTTCCGGTTGCTGCCACGAGGGACGGCGATCACTAGAAGCTCGGTGTGGTGAGCATGGAATAGAAATTTGATCGGAGCCCCTTCTTTGTGCAAGATATCGATGACTTGGTTGACTCTTCAGATCTGGTGGGTTCTCTTCTGTCTTGACAGTTCCGATTTCCGTAATCTGCTTTTTGCCACCAAGTGTTTCAATTTCTTTCCTCAGTACAGCAATCCAAGCATCCATTTCTTCGGCGCTGTCCAAGACAAGCAGAAGACTAGTAGCATTTCTCCGGTAATCAGCACTTCTGAATGCAAGTCTTGATAATAAAGACCTAGAATCTGATGTTGGAACTCCATCTGCACTCATTGATTGAGATACTTGTAACACCCAATGTTTACCAGGAATAACGTCTGATGCAAAAGCTACAGACTCTTTGCCCAATTGAATCATCTTTTCTGGCAGTCGATCGAAATTTCCTTCGCCTGGATATTGTAGAAGATAACCGGAAGTTACCAAAACAAAAATCTTTTGAGTCCATTCACCTTTGGATATTGAACCTGACCTTTGCCTGTTGTGTTTGATTGTTATGTTCTTCCCATCCGGCCCGATTTCGGTTGTTTGTGCTATTTCATCTCGTAGGCTGGCATTCCTTTTGTGATTCGACATGCGGATAATAGCATCGGCTGATAAAGTCAAAGCAGAAAGACGAGTATGCTTTACAGATTGAGGATAACTTTGAAACAATGGCGGTGGATCAAATACCGAGGTTTTTGGGGTGGGTTTTGATGCAGGTTTGGCGGCAGTTTTGCCGTCCATGATCGATTTGGCTCTAAGATTCAAACGAGATGGGGTCCTAGTGGCTTTCCCTGGTGCTGCTGGTGTAGTTGGAGATGACGATTCGGTTGCATTGCCCGTACCAAACTTTCGAAAAAACCCATCTCCAACAGGACTTGTTATTGGACTCATCAACTTAGGTGAAAGCGGCGTTGGTGATGTGACTGGTGCAGCTGGCTTGTGTTCTTCAAACACTGGCGATACCACATTCTTTTCAGATTTATTGCGGGTGAAAATTCCTCGAAGACCACCTTTCGATTCCTTGCGTTGAACTTTTCGACCGCCCAGAGGAACTCTGCCTTCCTCCGAGTTACTTGTATTTATTGGTGGCGGACGAACGCGGCGACTGAGCGCGTTGGACGATGATGACGATTCATCATTGCTATTGCTCTCTCCCATAGAACTCATTCCCAAAACTACTGTCATTGTAAAGGTTATCCAAGCTTCCTATGTAATTTATATGATTCTGAAGACCAGATCCCTAGATTGTGGCTCGGAGAGCTCAATTGAGCCAAGCTTCGAATTCTCGCAAATGTCTCGATTTCCTAGATCGAAGAGTAGTACTGCAAGCTCTTGGATAGATACCGTTGAAGTGATTTCGATTCGCAAGTACGTTGGTGGTCTTCGTGATGTATCGTGATGGTTGTGGAAAAATGAGCTTTTGGTCAATGTAAACAAAGCCAAAGGTGAAAACCCGAGTCAGCAAATCACGATTGATTCAATGAGTGACAGTGAATTTCGCGAATTGTTATAATCGGGACAGGCATCATAAGAGGGGTGGACCTGATATCGAGTGAGATTCTTCGGATGAGATGGGGAGGACGTTGTAAGCAATTAACAATATATCAACCGAGCTCCTATATGCGAGAAAACTCAACACACAATGGGATTTGATATATCTGAGGAAAGCATTTAAAGGAAGGAATGCAAGTAATGACGATAGAAATGAAACAGCATAAGAAAATGTGAGAGCACTCAAACGTAGTGAAGGAAAGTACATCGTGCTGTATAAGAAAAACAAAACTTCACTCTTACAGAGTACCCAGGTCCACGCGGTGACAAGGTCTTGACAAGGCCGCGACATGGATAAATAGACTTCACGTTCCCCATAGCGCTCAGAGACCAAACTGGCTGGCTAGTTTTGCAGAAGAAGGTTTCTCCCATGTCAATTCCGTAGTCTACAGTCTAAACATAGTAGACAAGGTATGGTTTAGACCGCTTAAAATTAATTTCCCAAAATCTTACTGGATGCCGCTTAAATAATCTTGGAACTGTAAAAGCGGGAAAACTTTGAACTTAGAAGTTAGAAGTTAGCTTTGATTCTCGTCTGTGAACTCGAGCCGAAGATAAATGAATAGGGTCCCTTGGCTTGTGACGCACGGATTGCCCCAGTTTGAGATTTGGAGGTAGTTTGAGATGGGTGAAGTCTTTTTGTTTATTTTTGGTTATCTCTCGATATTGTTTGGATAAGTTCGAACTCTGAAAATTGGCTTTTTTTATTGCAAAACGTGAAGCGAGTAAGTTCTACGTTGGCTTGGAGATTCTGCAACGGGAAAGCCCCGCATCGGCACACTTGCGTGAATATTAACAGTCAGTACTTGAGTGGCTGAGAGTTGTGCGATATGGAATTGAAATAGTGTAAATCGTCTTGTGCAGAGTGATTATCGATCTTTTAAGGGGTACATGAAGCCCCTATACTACTGGTAGAGTGTCCTAATTCGTCCATCTCATCCTTGGAAATTCGTCAATATCAGCACGTACGATGCAGGTAATGGACATATCCAAATTGTCTACCCAATGATTTGTCTGCTGATCTCTGAAAGACGGCGGTTACATCGTAGGTAGAGATGGAGCCTCGGTAATGTGGAACCTAAACCGAAAGTTCCTGCATAAAAACTGGCGATGATCCTGCAAGGGTGATCCTATCGTTCCAATCCTTATGCACACCACCTGCTCTCTGCTCTGAGCAGTGCACGGAGTATAAGCCATAGAATGCTTGTCGTGCTTATGAAATATTTACCTATTAGTCCATGTTTCTCGAGGAGAATTCTGCTAGTTTGAGGCAGTGGTCGTCATGGCAGTTGAAGATTATTGTCAAGAAACGTTTTAGGCTGTCAGAGATCGTGATCTGGAGGTCTGGAATTTCTCTTGATACAAAGACAATGAATTTGCCCACTTATCGACTTTCAATATTTCACAATGGTCGCAAGAATCTATTGCTTTGCTCCCCCCTATTGAGCATTGGGAGGCAAGGGCTGTGAAAATCTGAGACTCTGAGGAAGGGGGGAGGGGGGAGCGGGGTGTCAAAAGAAACGATGCGAAAAGATAACGTCAATTATAGTAGAATTGCGGAACACGCCAGTAATAGTGCAGATTTCCGGATGCTGATACTGATGCTGATACTGATGCTGATACTGATGCTGATACTGATGCTGATGCTGATGCTGATGCTGTAAGGCTTCTGGATGGTGTGGATTTGTGATAACCCTCAAGGGATATGATCCAAATTCCCAGGGGGGTCTTGTCTGTGCTTTTAATTCGAGTTGAATCAGTTGATGCCTACAATGGGGTTGATGTTGATCAGATGACAGGCTTAGCCAGAATTCGTATCTGTATCTGTGCGAATCAAATACCACTATTGTGAATGCGTACAAGAAATAAGAAGTCTTGGATAAGAAAAAGGAGAAGACGGCACAGAAGTTGTAGCGCAAAACAGTTGCATGAGCGGGAAGAATTGGTGCGAACTGGCGGGAACTGACGGGAGTCTGAACGTGGAACACCCAATTTCCCCATGCCATCCATACCATCCATCCGTACCGTCCATATCGCCCATATCTATCTATCTCTGCCTTTAAGCTTAAGGTTGAAAGGAAACACTGGACAGTGCGGCGTCTGTTCTCCGTGTACTGTACGTGTACGCGTAACAGAATCGATAGTGCTAGTTGCTACAAGAACTGATTAGATAGTTAACACATTGATAGAGGATACTAGATAATGTGATAGAGAAACAAACTTTGCAAAACCTCAAATGGAGGGAATTATCAACGATCGTAATATCATATCGATACTGGTAGACTTGCTTTGCATTGAACTCCATGTTATCTTGAAAGCATAAAATGTTGGGGACAGTAGTAAACACAATAAAGTCAAAGTAGACAAATCTTGAGAACTCCATAATCACGTGCTACGCCATTTAATCAGTTTTCCTTCGCATGGTAAAATCAAATCAGTGACGCGCCGGTCGCTTCAACCCCTCCGCAACCTCAAAAATTCCAATCTCTGGACGAGATACAAAATTACATTGAAAAGTATGTCTCGAGCTAGTGTGTCGTCTGCAAGACCTCTTTCTCTTACGGAAGAGCTTGAGAAGCTCGAGCAATCTATCACTTTGACTCTACAAGGCAAGATTCCACCTCTTCCCTAAAACATTGTCTGTTTACTAACACCATCTCAGAAATTGATCACAACTTTAGTCGGGCACACCGTATCGTTACTACAAGTATCCTGCCAGTCGTTGAACAATATGCCAACCATTCAAATGCGGTATGGGAGGGGTCGAAGGTTGGTGCACATCTCCAGAATACTTGAAAGGTAACTAATAGCGGGGTAGTTTTGGAAACAATTTTTCGAAGCCAGTGCCAATGTCTCATTATTACAAGTAGAGCAACAGGAGGAGGAGGAGGAGGATGTCTCATATGCCCAGTCGCACGAAGAACCAAGTCAATATACAGCATCGCACGTTGAGGATGAAACTATTCGAACAGAAGATGATGGGCATCATTCTTATGATCAGGATGATTCAATGTTAGAAGATAATGACATAAGTGGTAGCACTCCGCGAGCTCCTCCTAGAAAAGATAAAGAACCACAATTTGCAGACTTCTCGTCTCCATACGAGGACTTGAGAAGGGAACTTAAAGGAGCCACTTTACAGGACGATGAAGATGACACACAACTACCAAGTACACCTGGAGCGAAGCAAAGGGCACCAGATATGTCAATGCTACCAGATTCATCCCCATTTGACCCAACTTCATATCGAATGGACCCGACATTATATGATTTACCGTCGAATGCTCAAACTTACATACCATCAACGGCTCAAAAGTCGAAAGATCCTCAATACCTTAAAATGCTAGAGAAGAATTATCGAATCCAAGCTACGCCACTTACGAATCGGAAAGAAAAGAAAACACCTGCCAACAAACCCTCGTGGCGAGATAACCATTCACCATTGTCTTCACCGCCAGCTGCAGCACCTCAACTACACGCTGATATATTCAGCTCGCCGATTAGACAGCCATATAGACAAAATGCACCACGCACTCCAGGTGTAAGCGTTCAAACCCCTGCGAAAAGCAAGTCGAAGGATATCTTTGCCAGATCTGTGAAGAAAGAGAAAGATGAGATTACATGGGAAAGCGACAGTGATGAAGATGCGGAGGATATCTACAAGGAGCTTGGAATGAGTCCTCCAAAGACCATTCAATTTTCCTTGCCACAATCAAGATTATTACAAACTCCTGGTATGTCGTTGCCCTTCTTTGACCAGTTGATTATGCAAGCTAACTTGCTTATAGCACGAGAAGCAAGCAAAAGAATCGTTGAAGATCTTCTGACCACTGCAGGAGCTGGATTTGACAATACCGACGAATTGGACAATAGTCCAAGTATAGTTGCGATGAAAGATGATTTTGATGATAGTTTTTGAGAAGCTCGAATTTATTTATTAAAAACTTAACGAGATATGAAAATCAAGAAGTCAATTTCCAACACCAAACTAGAGCTTCCAAAACGCCGTTTCCCAATATATCCGTTCCCATTTAGTATAGGATCGTTTCATAAGTATTTGGCTTTGATTCAGACACTACCAGTATGTCACCAAGGATTCAAGAAAACTCCACCGAACCCCATGCCGAAAGATATATAATATCACATCATTATCAAAAACTCCCCAAATTCCAAGGATCTACAATCAAACACCATTTAAACAAACGGACAAACTGAACGCTGGCTAGGATTACTTCATAGCCATGATCATATATGTCTCCGTGAGTGACTGTCTCGCTGCTAATCCCATCAAGTCAGCCTTCTATCTTTTCATTCGCATCCATCACACATCAGGCTTTGGGGTCAAACGTACGTGTCTTCTCACTTGACGTTGAGGAATCTATCGAGGTTTTCACGTTCGACTTGGCTGCTTCCCTCTTCAAATGATCCTTGTGCGAGAACTTTGTTTTGAGTGAACTAAGCGGATGCTTCAAGAGAGAAATGGTGGAAGTGGTGCTGTAGAGTGAAGAGGTATCGTTTGCGGGGGTGTATGTGGTAGTGGTGTCCATTGAATCTTTGGGAGAGGAGGAAGATGTAGCAGTGTAGGATCTAGAGGTGGAGTAGGAGACGGGTGTTGCTTTTGGGGATTTGGGAGATGAGGGATGAAAGAGCGTTGGGGGTTTTTCGTTGGGAAAACCTGGACTTTGTTAGATGAGAGTACGGAATGGGGAAGGGGGGAGAGGAGAGGAGACTTACGGGAAGCGTAGGCGGGGAATCCGGCAGGCATTTTTGTAGATGTACTGTTGATGTTTGAGATGATGGTGGTGACTTTGAAGAATGAATTTGACGTCGGGATAATATTGTTGCTGTTACGTGTATTGATGTCTTCTTATATCTGATTGTTGATAGTGATGATGATGAGAATAAGAAGGCCTTCAAAATCGAGGCATCTCTCTCTCTATATATATCCATCCCCAACCCATTACAATCCCAGACTCCAAAAGTTATTACACCCGTCTATGTACCTCCACTCCAACCAGCCGAACCCAGAAAAAGCAAAACAGTCACAACAGAACGAGAATCCAAAATCCAGAGTCCCAACCCCGTCCCATCTCATCTCATCTCATGTAAACTCCGCCCGCTAAGCAACTAAGCAATTCTGAGCAAGATGGTTGTCACAAAAAACAAAAAAGAACTAAAAAACTATCTCGTCCCATGCTTGCTTGCCTCATTTTCACCCAGCCTAGAATGGAAAATGAGTACAGGATAGCCACAGAAGAGGATGTATGCTTACCAACGAACAAGCCATGCATGCAATGCTTATCAATTTTTTTCATGTATCGGTACGACTTCTGTGGTCTTCTTTAGAACAATCAGAACGCCGGCCGCGTGCACGCTTTGCATGTGTTTGTTGGATGCTGAAATGCTAGGCGCTATGCTCGAATGGGTTGGGAATAAGGCTGAAGGGGAGTGGAAATGGGAAAATGGGAATGGATGATGAAGGGGTCGGAGTTCGCTTATTCCACATGGCGATGCGGTATTCCGTAGGTTAGCTTGGGTTGGGTTATTATTGGTTGAGGGGGTAAGCTTCGCGAGGTGTAGCGGTGGGAAAATTGTGGGAGCGAGGCCGGATGACTCAGGATTTGGTGGTGGATCGGTGAGGGTGAGGAGGGGGGGAGGGACTGTACTCGGGGAGCTTTGTTTGGGATGGCATGGGATGGTATGGTAGGAAGAACTTTGATGAGGGTTTTAGGGTATGGGGCATGGGGCATGGAGATGCGTCATTTACTTTGTGATAATGTGCGTTTATTCAAGTGAGGTTACTAAGCGTTCTCTATTCATATGGCTCTGTGTTTGATATTTCCCAAGTCTCTGATATCAGGATGTCCAATTTCCATTCTCGAGTATACCTATTCACAGTCCCGATATGCCTGCAAGTTGACAGGTTATGTTTCGAGTACACGTATACCGTCAGCTCGTCAACGAACAAACAAATGAACAAATATAGATCTGTATGTACTTCACTGTGCCGCGACAACTGATCGACTGGAAATCGCTATGTGCAGGTGCCAACCATACCGAATACGTATGAGTAGTTCCATTACGAAAGACACACGAATGGATTGCGAAATAATGTGTCTGATATGCAGGTATTCCGTGACTACTTGTGGCTAGTGATCTGCTGCCTGATTTCTGATCTATTTTGTGACTTGTGTCGTCTGTTTTGTGGGATATTCCGGTGTTGTGGTGGTTCTGGTGTCATGTCGTGATCGCCAGCTAGACAAGGCAACATTGTACTTGTATATTGATCTATGCATCCAGTCTCCATACAAACAAAAACCCTCTTATTACATAGCTCCAAATATAACGATGTTTTTCACGAGTTCGCATGTAAGCAGGAACAATACTTCCTATACCGTCGATCTAAGATCTTACTACTCCGTGCCTCACCACTTAGCCCTGTGAATGAGTATCCAGATCCCAGCCACACCTCGCACTGGACTCCGAGATTAGCTTAACATGTCGGTATAAGAAAAGGCTTACCAATCCGGCCCGTTGGGTCGGAATACCTGTGTTTTTTTTTTGGACTGAATTCCTTCGAACGAAATTGTGGATGAAAATTTTGATAGAAGAATTCGTGTGATATGTCATAGTAAAAGACTCATTGGGATCTAGACTTGTATCTCTTCTCAAATTCTAATTGAGATGATTGAATACTTGGGCTTGTGCCGTGTAGCTTCTCCGCTTACTCCACTTTCGAAGCTTTCTTCTAAGTTGCATCTACTCCAATATTGTCTGAGCGGAAAAGAGTCATCGAAGTCAATTGATATTGATATTGAATTGGCCAATTAGCATGGAGAATTGGGAAATAGAGTATGATCATATATTGGTGAGGAAAGAGTCATTCCTTTGATTAGCAGATCAAAGCTTTCAAAGACTGCGGACGAATAGACAATTAGGACGTGAAACCGATGTGATGAAAGCTTACTTACTCTCAAACATCGATTCGACTCATTTTGAGTGAATAGATGATGACGGAGTCGGAATAGACTAGGTGTGATTTCAGTAGGTGTAAAGTGGCTAGCTTGATTGTGTGGAAAAAAGATTAAATCTTATCTTATCTACCTAATCATATCTCGTTGTCTTGAATAAATACGGAGCGTGATCGAACTCCTGTTGCTTATGTTTCGGTTGCTGCCAACCTTACTGTGAGATGTGAGAAGGGATGCACATACTTGGGATGGGAGTCAAGTAAGAACCCATATAATGGGAAGTGTGAAAACAATCCACCACGGGTGTTTTAAACTGCTTCCAGGTACAATTCTCGAACAGCCGCCACACCTGCTCGCTATGCATATTTTCGCTTTTGTCACTGGTATGGTTGAAAGGAGCATCGACGAAGACGATGATGCATTGCGGTTCTCTCAATATCTTTTATCACCTAATTAGGAAGGTGGTGAGAAAAGCGGTTTCCGTAAATTGGAGGTTACGATTCACAAGGTTCACCATAACAAATCAAAGTATATAAATCAGAATACCGATTCTGTGTTCCCTATCAAGCTCTTCAACTGAACTTCCACTTGGTCTTCATAACATGGTGCACAAAGTTGACTTGCAGCTTTTTGTTACGCAGAACTATTTTCGCTTCTGATAACTTTCGAATTATCCTCTGTTGGTTTAATACTTTTCCCCTCTGCAATCTAATTCATTGTGATTTTAATAATCAGTCAATTCAATTCATTTGAGGGCAGCAGTATCAGCATCTCAGACATCCCTCGAATATTCACAAAGTAAGTCTATAACGATCTATAATGACTTTTCCGGAGTTTATACCTTCGCCCAATGGTAGAAGTTCAGTCATTAAGCCGATATATAGCATCCGTCTCAATGCCTTCCTCTTCACCTTCGCCCCCACCCTCAGACTACCGCCCAAATTTCTTCACCAAGAAATGGACAATTACCTACCCGTCATACCCAACTGTCAAATTCTTTCGCGCAACACCATCTCACTTTGATGTCTGGCTCCCCATTGCGATAAACGCCGATAACAACAAATTGCAAGACAGCAAAGACCAAGTCTGGGATGAGGTTGCTATCTCGAAATGGAAAGAGAACATGCGCAATCAATACGTCAAGGCTAACACAGACTTTGATTGCTTGAAAATCCTTGTTGAAGTTGATGGGCAAGTTAAGGGATTTGGAGATATTTTTGTGGTCAGGCCAGGAGTTGCAAACATTGGCGTGGTTCTGAATAAGGAGGCGAGGGGCAAAGGATTGGGAAAATTGACGGCTAGTGTTTTGACTCAACTGACTCTTGATTTTGGTCTCCAAGCTGTCGCTGGAACAATGAGGGATAATGAACCAATGCGCTCGACGTTGAGAAATCTAGGGTTTGTGGAAGAGGAGAAAATCATAGAAATCGAAGGTCGTGGAATAGTGGCAGAACTATCTTATGCGCTTTCGCCGGAAGGATGGAAGGATATTGAGTTGAGTGTGGAGTTTGAAGAGTGACTTGGTACAGCAGATATTTCAAATGAGACTATCTTGGACGATGAATTTGTCTCTAAATTGGCTATTTTACACATCGACCCAGTGCTTTCACGTGAGCTTTCTTGGGGTTTGGTGAGATTAGTTTGCCATTAAACATTTTCACTTGTTGAGAAATACATATGTAGCATATGAAAGTAATTTGACTCAGTTCATCAAGTCAAGGACTGTAAGAGTTGGAAGCATGCTTATTTGGTGACTCAAGGCAGTTTCTCAACGCATTTGTGCGAAAACTAAGCTTTTCATTTATGCTATCTCTGATCAAATTCTTTGTCTCTTACTACTAAATGTTTGAAAACTTATAGCTTCTATCTCTTAAATATCACGAGGGTCGTTTGGGCCTCAGTGTGTACCATTTTTGACATGTAGTAAACAGCAAGCCAGAATAATGTATACATGGCTGTGTATCACGTAAAGTCTGTCAAGTTTGCTGATAGCCTGTAAGGTAGGCTCAGTTTCTGACCTATATAATAATAGTCCTATATTCCTTTACAAGCCTCTGGAAGTTCTTACGCTATGCAAAAATTGCAAACCTTTCAATCCACATGGGTTCTATAGGGATCTTTGCTCAAAGTAGCGATACCGTCAGTGTCTAGTTTTACACAACGACCAATTGCCCTAAAAGCTCTCAAAGGCGTCAGACCACTCGTCACTCTATCAGACACCAAGCCATTACAATGCGCAATATGACCTCCTTGCACCGCATCCTGCAAGATCCAAACATTCTTCTCATTATTGAGAACCCTCGAAATCGCATCAGTAGTCAGAGCCCAATTGTATAAGCAATGCGCAATATGCCATTCATGGGTCGTCCAAATAAATGGGTATTTACTAAGCTCGTCTGCATCTTGTGGAACAGGCTCGGTCTGGTTGGACCAGCGGTACCAGGGGAATATGCCGGCTTCGTCGAGAGGTAGGCTGGCATGTTTGTCGACGAAGGAACTCATGATTTCACTGCCGTTACATGCTGCTGGAACGTACGAGAATGCCATGAAGTTGAAGGTGCAGCCTGCGGCTTTTGCAGAGGCTTCGCTGTCGCCGCAATCGAGGTCTGGGCGTGTGGGATGGCTGGCTTGAGTGGATGGGACGGAGGAATGCTCATGCTTGTGTTCGTGGCCTTCTCCGTGGCTTTTGTGGGAGTGAGGCTCTGATGGTGATGGCTGCTGAGTAGAGGCGCTGTTGTAGCTGCGCTCCAAGGCCTGAAAATGCAATGTCGAGTACGTTCCAAATGTGATTGATGCGAGAGCAATGAAAATAGCGACGGCAGCCACGATGTAGATTTTTCGCTTATGGCCGTGTTGCTTTTGACGAGATGGAAAGTCATGACGCTCTAGAAACAACACTTCTTCGTCTGCTTTGGAGAAGTCTTCATTATCTTCATTTCCTGACTTGGAAAGTTTTTGGTCCTCGAGACCTTCGTAGTGTGTTGCATCAGAGCTGTATAGAGCTGACATGATATTTGGGCTTGTGTGGAAGAAGGAAGAAAAATGTTCGAAGCTTGAGGTCTCGAAGTTAACACCCAAATTTCACGAAAACAAATATGAATATTCGTCTTTGAAATATGGCTTGTCAAGCAACCAAAGAATATGGGGAATGATCTAATACCGGAATCTTTTTAGAAAATAGAGCTTTCGGCTTGAATCAATCGCAGTACTACGATACTTGCAAAGAATATTGATTTCCCTTCATGGTTATCTACCTCATAGATGTCATAACGCATATTCTTCAGTAGAACCGCGTCTGCAGAGAATCTCGCACAGTTTCCGCCAGCGCACAAAGTATCTTTATCTTTCTCTAGATTATCTTCAAACCCCGCCCCTTCATGATCACTCACTTACAGCAATCAGCTCATCACAACGAATACAGTAGGGAATTACATGACGTGTCGATGAAAGGGTTGATTCTCGATGTTATCGTTATGTTGAAATTCATTGGTTTCGAATCCTCGCTTGCTCGCTACACAACATGATTTTCTTATCAGTTTTGCACAACCGGTAGTTGCTTCAGTTATCTAGGTTTTGGTGGGAAGTCAAAGTGTGTGTGTGTATAAGTGTGCGACATACGCTAGAGATTAGATGGTCGTTGCGGCAAGGATAGTTATCGTAAGGAGGGGGTCGTTAGGATTAAAAGCAAGTTTAGATACTTTACGAAGATAACGATACGGTTTCCGAGTTGGTGGTCCGTTTATCTTATTTTACGATTGGTGATCTTTCTTCTAATAGGTAAATCGGATTATTGTGTTGGAGCCAACTAAAGCTCGTTGGGATCCCGATCGATGCTCGAGTCTTGCGCATGCAATTTATGTAACACTCGGGATTTCCTGAATGTCAGAGTTTATCTCAAGGATCTGCTCCGAGTGCCTAGATTACGGCTCACATCATCGTTGTAGCATGCAAAGGCATGGCCAATAAAGGAGCACCTTGCGTTTCTCCAAGTATAAAGACTGTGGCTTTCATTTCGTCCTAGATCCTCGCTTGCAGATTCAAAAAACCACGTGTATTTCGACCATTGTAGCATCAGCCCAGTACATGTAAGACCTACTCCTTTCTTCTGTAGACAAGAAAATAAAACTCCCATTTCTTTCCACCTTGTAACCTCAGACATTCAATCACAAAACTCACACATCCACAGCAAGTATGGAAAACAAATTCAAACCCAGCACTAGCTCACCTCTTCGCTTCATTCTCTACACCATCTTCCTATCCACAGCAATAATATCAACAATTATCCTCCTCGCCCACAAAGAACTCCTCCCCTTTCTCGTCCCCATCCAAAACCTCATCGTCTATCAAATCTGTCCCGAAGCACACACCCATACCAGCAGCGCCATGCCGACCCCCGCAACAAGCGAATTCCACCCCAAGATCTTCGCCCCCATCCCCGCGCTCGAAGCCGCACTCGGAGACCCCGACGATGTAGACTGGGATGAGTATCTTCTTACGCCCAACGGCGGCTTCATCATGGTGGATGAAGGAGAGGGGGTGACGAAGGGATATGGAGTCACCATGTTTCATCAATTGCATTGTTTGGGCATGATTAGGACGATGTTGTTTGGGGGGCCGATGAATCATGATCATGAGGTTCAGGGGGCGGAGTGGTCGAAAAATCCGTTGCATTTTTTGCATTGTTTGGATTATATTGCGCAGGTGAGTTGTTGCTCTTTTTTTCTTTTCTTTTTGTGCACGAAAATACCATTATGCTGAATTTAGACGTCTATTAGGGAATCATATGCACGGCTGATGATACCCTTGAAGTTCCTAAACCCACGACTAACGCCATGGGTAAAGTGGTGGATGGGATAGATGGTATGGGCCACGAACACCAATGTCGCAATGCGAGTGCTCTGAGAGAAAAAGTGCTTCTTAGTGAAAGTAAGCCGGTTTGGAGAGCAGCGCTTGGTCGGACTAGTGTCTTTAGTCATCGTGCTATTCCTGTAACCTGATTTTAGAACAGTGGACGATGGAGGGGCCAGCCATTGTGTTTCTATTGTGAGGTGGGAAGGGCGAGTTCCAGTAAATATTCTAAAGATCTAGACTGGAGAATATAGTATGCTAAATCACAATGAAACTTGAGGGAGTATTTTGTTCCGCGAAGTTCGAATGTAATTTTCCCGTGAACCCAAGTTCTCAAAAACTCATGAAACATACTCATCCCCAATGGAATATCAACAAAACGTTTCACAACGAAAGGATAGGACCTGTTACAGTGAAGACGTATGATTTTGACAGACTTGTAGGCATTAATTCCAACCTAGTCAACATGCACGAGAGCATTTGACTATTACCCTCTATTAATTCTTACTCATCCCAACTAATTTATCCGCCTCTCCACTCTCTTTCACCATGCCCCAAAAAGTTCCCTTTTTCTCAATTAATTCCTTTGGACTTCCCATCTCGGCTACTTTCCCATCATTCATCACTAGAATCTTATCAAAATCCCCTACTGTACTAAGTCTATGTGCAATAACCAACAGCGTGCTATCGATAAATTCCTCTCGAATGCTTTGCTGGATAAGCGCATCCGTTTGAACGTCTACAGAAGACGTCGCCTCATCGAGAATAAGAATTTTAGGGCGGCGAATAATGGCACGTGCGAGGCATAGGAGTTGGCGTTGGCCTTGGGAAAGATTGAGACCACCTTCAGCGATGGAGCTGTTTAGGGAGAGGAAGATGTTTTGATTTTGAGATGTGTTCGATGATGGTGTTGCAATGCCGGAGTCAGATTCATTGATGAGATGAACTCGGCGAAGAGCATCGAAGAGTGCTGTGTCATCGTATTCATTATCTGCATCTAGGTTGCTCCGAAGTGTGCCTAAGATTCTGTTAGTGCATTTCCTTTTTCAGAAATCCGGAGAGCTCTAACCTGAAAACAACACTGGATCTTGAGGAATGATGGCTAGATTACGGCGCAAAGATTGTAGCTTTAGCTTCGAGATATCGTAGCCGTCGATAACAATGCTGCCTTCTCTCGCTTCCAGAAAACGGAAGAGTGCCAATGTTAGCGTAGATTTCCCGGATCCAGTGCGACCAACAATCCCGACCCTAATACCATGTTAGACTTGAAATTTCTTGCAGGCACAGATTCCGGATACTCACCTCATTTGTCGATCAATGCTGAAGTTCAATCCTTTCAAGACAGGCTCGAGATCATGGTTGTATGCAACGGCTAAGTCTTTCACTTCCAAACACCCTGCTGTTGGCCAACTTGCGGGAGGCTCTTCGCCGTCCAACGTCTCTGTAGGCATCTCCGTATATTCAATCACACGCTCCGCCGCGTTCATTCGTAGTTCGAGGAAACCTGCATGGAAAAGTGACCAAAATAGGGCACTTGAAAATTCCAGAGATATAGCAAGGACAAAACCAGCAAGCCCTGCATCAGTCACAGTAGCGGCTACAATAGCTGCGATTGACATCGTGTATGCTGCCGAAGCGATGCCGCCTATCCTCCAAACGAGCCAATTATGACATAAAGTAGTATTCCAAAGTGTTGAGCTCGCATCGTCGATCCTACGGTAAACCTTTTCAAGGTAAACATCTCTCTTTTCGAAAGCTCGTATGGTAGTGATACCAATCAAAATAGTTCGAAATTGTTCAAATATGAGTGATCTGTTGGTCGAATCCAAGCGTCTAATTGCTCTCGCGGCTGTAATGGCTTGGAGCGCTAAATATGCAGAAAATACAGAAACAGCAACTGTTATAAATATTACATATGGTGATAAGAACATCCTTTTTGACTCATTAGCGGAGGAGTGTTCAACGAGGATCTACCACTTACCCTGCAATTGCTATGCCGAATAACCTGAAAACATCGCCGACTCCCCATGTGAGCGTATCCTGAGGTAAAAATATGTCAGAAATGGGAGCAGTCCAACGTGTAGACGATGCCAAGGAATGGATCAATCAATCAACCAAGGGGATTGTAGATGGAAATAGGCATACTCACAACAATATCAAAGTCGACAGTGTTGAAGTCAGTAGTGAATCTATTCATAACCCTTCCAAATGGAACAGTATCTATCCAACGGAGAGGAGCTCTTAGAACTTTAAACAACATTGTCTTAAAGAGCTTTTTTGAACCCCGAATGCATTGCTTGTATGCATAAATATAACCGTAGATACGAAAGATACTCATGGCAATACAGAGGGCAAAATAAATTCCGAGATAAAAGGTTGTGCTGTGTTTAACTGATACATTAAATGATGGCACGGTACCGTTTCTATCAAACGCCGAGGAAGTCAAGAAAATTTGCGGTTGATCAAATCTTGCATGTAAACTGCGCTCGTTCTCGCCATCAGTGCTGGTCCAGAATCGAAGCCAATATGTTCGGCCTGAAGATGAGTGTTAATGTATGTTCTGGCACATCATTGTGAGAAAAAAAAAATGAAACCTTACCGAGATTGAAGAACGTGGTCATGGTATAAATTAGAAGGAACGCAATTCCTATAGTCCATCCACCACAAGACTTGAGCCATTTCGAATAAACTGAAGATCCAATGTTTCCTTCCTTGCGAAATTCGTCTAAAACAAACTTAAGAGGATCGGTTTTTTTCATCGTCGGAGAACTGCAGCCTGATGTACCTATGATGGTATCTTCCTTCAAATCGTCTTCCATAGCGATTAGAGTCTCGTCAGTATCATCCAGGCTTTCGACGGGTGCCCCAAGATATTCTTCCAATTCATGAACGCTAGAAAATTGCTTGACAATACCATCCTCAAGCTCTACAATAGACTTGACGTGCGATTTGCATAAAGATAAATGGTGTGTTGCTAATATGATAGTACGGCCGGCGCTCAGCTTGCCGACTAGAGCATTATTAAGGATGAACTGGCCAACGTGAACATCAACAGCACTAAATATATCGTCTAGCAAAACAATTCCAGCACGTGAATACAAGGCTCTTGCCAAAGTTAACCGCCACTAGATCATCAATAAGTTAGTTTTGTGTCATAAAGTCGAGTCTGGCAGCAATGGAAAAATCTAGATGCGATGAGAAGAGGTATATGTATTACTTACTCTCTGGCCACCACTTAAATTGATTCCACCAGTCCCAATCTCTGTTTCATGCCCGTCTGACAGGAGTTCAAGATCTTTGGTCAAAGCACAGGCTTCAATGACTTGTTCATAACGATCCAAATCTAGCGGAAGGCCAAATAGAACGTTCTCCCTGACTGTACAATTTTCTATCCAGGGGATCTGTGCAACAAAAGCAATCGAGTGCGGAACAATCCAGTTGTCTTTATTCGCGTGCTGGTCATAACAATCGGATGGCCTTTCCGGTACCCTAATTTTACCAGAGATGAGCTCTGCTTCGCCAAGCATTGAACTCAATAGCAAGCTTTTTCCGGAACCGGTTTTCCCGCAGATAATTGTCAATTTGTTGACTGGAAATGAGATATTGATATCCCGAAGAATGAACCGATCACTTTCGTTATCTACATATTCGGTGTCGGCGGGCCAGCTTATTCTCGCATTTTCGAAAACTATCACGGGAAAATCGGAGTCTGTGGGTTCAAGTGGTTCTATTGGGCTAGAAAGAATGTTCTCGAGTTCTGGAGAATTAAGAAAACTCTCGACACGTTGCAACGATACGTTGGCAGCAATCATCTGTGTTATTATGTTGGGGAGACATTGCATACAATGATCCAATTGCAGAAATACACCAATGGCAGTGAAGGCTTGTGCGGGTGTTAGTTGTTGATAAATATATGAGTGAACTCCCAGTGCAATGGCGGCGGTCATGAGCGGATTTAAAATCCAGCATGAAATCAGCATTATTCTGGACATTAGAACATCCCAAGTCGCTGTAAGCTCAACGTCTCGCATTGCCATGATTGATCTCTCCCATCGATCCTCAAGAGCGGAGAATTTGATCTGGCGGAACCCTTGAAGAGCTTCGCCAATAATTGCAGCTTTCTTATCTCTAGTCTGCATTAGAATCCCCTGCGAGACTGTAAACTTCTTTGCGTAGCAACGTGTAATGGGAAAAGTTATGATGATAAAACTAGTAAGTCAGTTTCGGTTTTATACATGAAAATCCCCAAGAGAGGATGGGAAAGTAGTTAACGCACCAGAAGCCAAGCAAAATTCCCTGCCAGCTCAATAACGTAACCAGAAACGCTACAGATATGATGATCCGGCCGGGGGCCTGAACGATCTCGAACGTTTGCCTGGCACAATCACAAATTCTTCCGGTGTCCACTCCAATCAAATTGAGAATTTTCTGAGATGTTTTATCAGGGTCTATCTCATCTGAAGAAACTCCATTCTCATTTTCCGCCATTGCAGACCTGCCTTTTGCATCTTTGCGCCGCATAGTTTTCTCAAATATCAAAGCTGATAGTTGAGCTCGCATTGGAACAGAAACTAGGCTCGTGCTTGTAATATCTTGCATGGCTATTGTGTTGTGTTAGATTGATCATAACAGAGACAGATTTTGGTGATTGACACATACCTTCAACCCAAGAAGCTAAAATGGTGGCAAGCCCAAAAGCCAGTATATAAAATCCTAACTGCTTTCCAGTTTGCCCTGACTCCATTGCATTTAGTATTTTGAAGATCGCGAGTTGTGGGCCAATGGCAAGAAAAGCATGGATTAACCCGAGAACAATCTGTAGAATAAGTGACCACTTATACATCTTCAACAACCTCACCCACAATCGACCGGTGCTACTGCTAACCATCCATACATGACTGAGAGCCTTTGATCTTTTTGCGCAGTGCATTGTTGGGAGTTGTTCCATATCTAAATTATTTTGCCGCTTCGCCTTTGTGAGCAAATAACCTATTGACGAGAATGAGAATCGATTGAGAAAAGACACGTTGAATTCATTTAGAACCAGTCTCCCATGATAGAAAACCTGCGGTCGTCGTGGTATCGATAAACTTGCGGTCCCAATAGCGAGTAGGGTAGTCATCTGGGCAATAGATAGGGCCATAGAAATCGACCATGAGCCTCTCAGAGTTTCTTGGTCCTCAACAATGACCATGCAAAGGAAAGCAAGACAGGAAGCTGCAATATATGTGCCTTGTGTGTAGCTCTCGATAGTATCTTTCGTATAGCATACAGCGAACACTTGTATCGTCAACAAGAACTGCCATAATTAGCATCACTGCTGCAAGATATTTTAGATCAAACACTCACCCATCCCACAACGTTAGTTACAAATTGCTCGAGGAAATAACTAGTACTACCAAATTGAAGGGTTTTCAAAACAAATGTCAAGATGCCCAACATAGTAAATATAGACAAGCATATCTTTGGAGCCTTGGAGTTAAAACTATTCTCACTGGTGGTAGTTGTGCTTCCGTCTTTATTGTCACCCCAGCTTGGAGTACCCTTTCGTCGGTATGGAGTACGCGAGATCGTTACAATCGATGGCACTGTAAAACCTCCGATAGCAGCCAGTCCAATGACTTCTGCAACGATGCTTTGAACATGCATCCTCACTGGATTATTTTTGAAATTTGCGATGAAAGTCATACAAAGACAATTGAGAAAAGGTGCTGATAAGAGAAAATTTATAGTCATTAAGGATTGATAAGGAGCTGCGCGAATTTTGAGTAGGAAATACGCGCTTCCCAGGGTAGTGGTTGGTATCTCGCATATTTGCGATAGTGAATTATCGACGACTCATGCAGTCAGATGTGTGGCAAAACAGATAAAAGGGTTGATGATGATCGCAATGTTTGCAGGATTAACCCAACCCTAAGCCTCTCAACCCCCACTAAACTTTACTACCCGCGATTCCGCAGGCCCACTGGTAAGAGAATCATGTTAGGCCTAGGCCTCATAGGGTTGGTTGCTGTTCAGTAGCTCAACACTTTCGACATGAGACGAGAGCGAGTAAAGGATACTGAAGCTCAGTGAATGTAGAGAGCATATACAAGCGCGATGTTGAGCTGCCGAATTGGCGGTGGCCATGTCATGTAAGAGACGCAGTAGATGCACCCATCGACCCCACCATAGCTGTCAATTGAAAGCTTCCGCAGGGTTGACATAAAGATTGTGCGTGTCGCCCAATTCCTTCATTGACATCCGTTTGTTGCGGGATGCAATACACTCAACGTACAAGAAATCCTGTATCATCCTTGATTCATGGAGCGAATCAGTGATAAGAATGCACATCTGCGAGATGCATAATGTATACCAGCCGTTTTGGCGGTGCGCCGTCTATTTGATCGTATTTGATACATTTTTCCGGATGATTCATGCGGGGTTCAATTTCTCCCGCCGCCCTCAATAGGACAAACTGATAGATAACCGTTGCTTCATGTAAATTGATTGCATTATCACGTTGATCTGACTGCAGTCCGTGTGGCTGGTGTGTTAATAGTTCGTATCACGAATACGCGCAGGATAGAGCCACTGGCGAGCTGAGCTTAGCTTTTTATCGGCAAACGTTTATCCGATGTTGTCTCCGCAGTATTTCCGCAGTATTTCCGCAGTCCAATGAAAGCTTGAGACTATCGTACAACTTTAATCGTTCATCAACAACCTCACAAGCACCAACCGTCTTGGTATTCAGAAACCTCAATTTCTGAGGGAAGTTTTAGGTTATGATGCGGCACATAATCGTATATCACTGCCTTTGTTCCCAATAAGATCATATATCTCAAGTGCCGATGTAGCACTCATGTAGGTATTGCGGATGTGATAGCGGCTGGTGCGGAGTCGAGCGGGGGAAGTGAAGTACATGTATTGTTCTTTCCACTGTTGAAGATTAGGCACTCAAGCTTCTTCTACTCCTTGAATATTTCCCTTTTTATTGTAAGATATATCAAAATGGCAACCATTCATCATAACCCCCCTTTTCGCGCCGAACATTTGGGTTCTCTTCTACGCCCAACAGAGCTTCTCACCAAACGCAGTGCCTTCGAGAAGAACAATCTAAGCCAGGAAGAGCTTACACGAATTGAGAATGATTCCATCAAGCAGGTAGTGGATCTACAAAAGGAGTGCGGGTTTAGGGCCGTCAGTGATGGGGAATATCGGTTCGTTGTCTCGCACAATCTCATTAAAATGTCAACCGTGGCACATATGCTTACTCAAATCGGATGGCAGACGCGCTGTATTCTGGGGAACGTTCTTCGAGGAGCTCGATGGTATGACCGAAATTCGCAACCCTTCTATGGATATCTTCCGTCCTTATGTTCCTGATATCGCTGGATTTATCGAGAAAGGCCACAAGCCAGGCCAATCTTGCCTCTGCACCGGCAAAATAAAGCACACTGGAAAGTCGACACTCATTGGTCAATTCGAGTATTTGAAAACTCTTGCTCCCGAAGAGAGATGGGGTGAAATAAAATTGACAATGATTGCTCCACCATGGTATCATCTCAGATATAAGGATGGAAAGGCTTTCCCCAAAGAAGTATATGCAAACGATGAGGAATATTTTTCAGATATCTCGAAGGCTGTCAGTGCAGAGTTGGACATCTTGTACGAAGCTGGACTCAGGAATGTGCAGTTTGATGACCCAAATTTCGCATGTAAGTATTCAGACGCGATGCAAATATAAGCAAGAGCTAACGTTTTGAAAGATTTTTGTTCCGAGAAAATGTTGAAGGGTTGGGAGGAAGACAAATCGAATACTAAAACTGCCGAGGAGTTGCTTGATGCCTACATTAAGTGTTATAATGACAGCATCGAGAAACATACCTCGAAAATGCATTTTGGTCTGCACATTTGCAGGGGTAACTTCATGGGATCACGTCACTTTTCCGAAGGAGGTTACGATCGTATCGCGACTAAGCTCTTTCAGAACCTGAATGTAGCAACATACTACCTAGAATATGATACTCCACGGGCTGGGGGCTTTGAACCATTACTCTACCTCCCATCCCACAAGAACGTTATTCTTGGAGTCATTACCTCAAAGTTTCCAGAACTCGAAGACAAAGAGAAGATGAAGGCAAGAGTTATGGAAGCTGCTGATATTGTAGCAAAAGGAGCAGGTCAAACTAGAGAAGAAGCATTGAAGAGATTGGGAGTAAGCCCTCAATGTGGGTTTGCTAGTCACGAGGAGGGTAATTCATTGGGGTGGGAAGATATGAAGAACAAGTTGCTTTTGGTCAGAAGTATTGCGGATGATATCTGGCCTGGTGAAGCTTAAACTGAATGGAATGGAGATTTGTACAATCGCGTTTGATTGTAGATTGTAGATTCTAGTAACATTATTTCTCATGATCTTTGAAATCAATTTTCTTCAACATTCAGAAGCACTTTGTCTATGACGTTCAATTATAAAAATAATGCTAGTTGATCCGTTATCCATGTCGGGTTTAACCCCACTTTCCTCCTTTCTGGTACCTTGTCCACACAGCCTCTCTCAATATTATCTGAATATATATTTAAATGGAGCATCCCCTTCAACAAGCATTACAAACGGCCGGATGGTGTAGTTGGTTATCACGTGTCCTTAACAATTAACACTTGTTAAATACGGACAAGGTCCTGGGATCGTGCCCCAGTCTGGTCATTTCTTTTTGGCTCTGCCATCTACACTCCTCCAGTACTATTCAAAGCATCTACTTCATAGACAAGCAGCCTTTTTGCTCCATCTCTTGCTCTCAAAGAACTTCACGAAAGAGTTCGCAATGTGGGTACAATATCTGTAACAGGGTGGTGTGGGTCACATAGTGAAGTTTTTTTTACAAATTGTGCATAAGCGAATTGATGAAGGGGTTGGTTGAAGTCTTGAAGATTATAATCGTGAGCTGCTCTCGTAGGATGTTGTTAGGAGTCTCATCATATATATCGGGGTCGAGAAATAATCATGTTTCTTTCATCCATTCATGACATTATGGCTGCAAAGTTTTTTGCTCTTCATGCGACCCCGCATTCCCCCACTACATCCCTCAAAGATAAAATCTCCGTCGTGCTGCCGCTTTAATCATATCATCAGAGAGCAACGGTGAAAGAACATGCTGCTTATTTTATACCTAAGGCTGGGTGCCTAGCCAAGATTACAACGCGTCTTATGACGACTTACAATAAAAAAAGTTACTCTGCTCTGTCTGATCTCTCCGCATTCTTGTTGCGCCTTTGCACAGAATTTAACTCATCTTATGATATCCTGTGATATCAGTCCTCATTAACGTCGTTGCGCCGCCCTTGCGCCTGGTGAACGAATATTCCAGATACGACACGTCTGGGTATCGGCCTTGTCCCCGACGCGTTTGTTTTCTACACTTGTTTTCCGATGTAACATACAAGCTATTTGCAATGGAAAGTATATCACAGTCGTCAATTCCGTCTCCAGAATACCTTACTACTACGTTCTCTCGTTTTTCGGAGCTTCCAACGGAGCTCCGTCTCAAAATCTGGCATTATTGCACACCTGCTCCTCGGGATCTACACATCAAACCCAAAAATTATCAAAGCATCACAGGGCGATTTTCATTCCGGGGTTGGTTTGTTGAGAACGCTAGCTTAACCGTGGGTGGTTTCAATACAAGCGCTATCCCGTCAATGCTTCATGTCAATAACGAGGCGCGAGAGGTCGGATTGACAAGATACGAAATAGCTTTTGGCTCTTACCACAGAGCAGGGACAGCATACGTTGATTTTGAAAGAGACAACTTAAACCTGACTCAGGCGGGTTCCAACTGCGTATTCATGTTGGTTGGGGGTCGTTTCGAGGGTATAAATGATGTAGAAAAGGTCCGGAATCTAGAGTTCAGGGTGCAGCTACATTTCTGGGATTCGAACAATTTTTGTTGGGACGATATCATGCAATTCACCGGATTGAGAAAACTAAGCTTGAGAATATGTGAACCTTTCATAGACGAGGATGAAATTCCAAATTTGAGAATGGGACTGGAGGATTTTGCGCGTCGACATACCGAGTGGAAATTACCAGATATTCGGATATGGTTTGATAAACCTGGCGTGAAAAAATGGGTAGCTTTAGAACCTTAGATGGTTTGTTCTGGGGTTTATTACTGCAGAAGAAGCCTCTTTCTTTCAGGAATGATTGTTGTCTGGGATTTGAGCAGGTCTAGAGTATCTAGTCGTGTTCTTAAAAGCACTGCTGGCTTGTATGGCATACTTACTATGCGGGAAGTTCAAAGGGAGCAAAGTCTTCTTTGAGAAAATCAAATAGGTATCGAACTTGAGAAGATTCGAGAATGGCCACATCATTTCTCGGACAGGCCTTTTGATAAATGGCTAGGTATGAGTGGTTTCGGTCAGATGTTTCTACCTGCCGATATCCTAAGACAGCACAGTTCACTGTTATAAATCATCTTCAAGAACCATTCCTCGCAATGTCAGCTGCACATCCTGATTACCATTGTCTTCATCTGTATGCATCCCATACACTTCATCGCTTCCTTAAGTCAGCCGCTAGGAGTCCCAAAGAAAGTATGGTGTGTAGAAACGAGCACTCCAGAGATTCAAATCCTCCCTACATAAAGCACGAAAACACCGGTACAATCCGCAATCGTCTCCAAACCCTCGCTATTCCCTTCGATCAAGCAGACGAAATTAGGACAGAAGATTCCGATATGTCAGATAATGGGGAACAATCAGAGCTTGTCATAAGATGGGGCAATCCCGTGGCCAAAATCTGCGAGGTCAATCATCGTGGGCTCTATCTGCTTCTCATGTCATTTTATCATCAAATTGATCATAATCGTCGACTTCTCAAACTATCCGAGGACTGTTCTGCTTCTGATGTTCAGGAATTACAGCCTTTTCTCAGAGGCATTCCCGAATCCAAGAAGTTAACATCTGAAGCTTTGATATCATATCTTCAACAAAATCATCCTAAACCAGTTTATCGATTAGTTAAGTGGATGCAGATGAGTTCTGGGCAGAACTACTTTCCTCCACCTGACTTCTTGAAAGTCTCTGGCTTTTCGGATGATATATGGCAATTTGCCGTCCTCGATCCACCAGCACGAATCCGAGATCGGTTTAACGCAGCTGTCATTCGGAACAACGGCCAGACGTCGGTACGATGGCACGGTACTGCAATCAATACACTTCATTACATCCTTCAAAATGGTTTCCAGACCGACAAAATCTGGACTGCTGGGAAACCAGGCGTATCATGGCGATATGCTTTCAAACAGGGGGCTCGCGACGCCCTCAAAGCTGTTCGTCACCCATTATATGACCATGGCATATTACTAGGCCTAGAAGTGGCCGACCCACCGGTTCCTAGAATTGTCACTCATTTACAGGCCGATGCCGACAAGTTTATGGTAAGGTATGTATTCGTATTACCTCCAAACACGCCAAAGCCTAGGGCTACAGCTTCGAGACATATAGCGTTATCGATGGAGGCGGTATTTAGGGAATGGCCAAGTGAGGTGAAGGATTGGAACATGGGGAGCTGAGTTTTCAGAGTCATAGGATTACCTTACGATCCTTCCACCTCTTCATCACAATCCTCGTACTTTGAATAGGGGGAAGTTTTCATTATTTTGTGGTTTAGCTATCTGGGCAAACAATCACATTCATCCCATATTACACAGATTCTGGGCTTATTTCATTTTAATCCTTGCGGTGTCATGTCAGTTCAAGATACTTTGCATTTGAGCATGAAAGTTGACATTACAACTTCCAACCAGTCATCGAATGGTCAAACAAAGACCTTGTGATAACTCCCGTAGACAACGTAGCCTTGTTCATAGGCGGTATAGAAAATATGCATCTCTTGTCTGATAAACATTAATGATTGTTTTGGGTGGTCTATGACGGTCAGAATACAGCTGCCAATTTTGCCGCCACCTGAAAATTCTACCTGCGATGCATGAGCTATGCGTACAGTTGAAGTTCTACGGCCCCACAAGCCTTTATTTGGATCTTGATAACTAACCTTATACAGGTTTACTTAATGGGATATTCAGCTCCTATCTACAGACCAGCTCTGACATGGCTGGGTGTGTTGGGATGTGGTGTTGGAAAATGGATTGAAGTGGGGACAGGTACTACTATGTTAGTCCAAGAGATGGGCGAGATTTTGAATGTCAAAGATTGAAGTTTATAAATGCTATCACCTTCCTCGTTGAGTCTTTGCCTCAATTCGGTCGTAAAAATGGCTGCAATGCTGTTGGAAATCGAGTGATCTGATGTGTAAAAGCAGTGCTTGAAAATGCTTGATTTGGAAGGCGGATGCATTGCATGCAGCGCTATCAGCGCTATTGAAGAGAGTACTGTCTGCTTAGAAGCTAAGATATCAATCAGTATTGAAAACCAATAATAACGCAATTCATAGCGTCATCAATTCAGGCAAATCTCACATACTTCAACACGACCCTCGTGGGCGCCTCAACACCCCTGCACTGGCCGAGCTCCAACTGTTTTTCAGTCAGCCAAGCTACAACGCAAAGCTACAAATATCTTCAAAAGCTCGATAATGGAATTCTAGAACAAAATGGTGCATTCGACCTTAGATGCAGGTTCCCCGCACAATGCGGAAGGCAATGTCAACTTAACCTTATTTTAAAGTCTTGGCCCCCTTGGCACGAGAGATAACATGCTCGGCAAAATATCGCAGCTTCCTATTTGGATCTACCGAGGCCGGTCACTACAGATCATTTCTTCAGTCTGATCTTATGATTTGTTTAATGTGTATCTTCAATATGTGTAACTTTTTGGGTGCTATGGAACGAAGTTATGAGCTTCTTGTTCAGGAACTCCTCCAGAAAAACTTCCAGTTGGTAACCGCAATGTGCCAATACTGAAATCTATATCAAACAATATTCTCCCACTCCTAATACCTAGCTAATTGTACTCATCGACTTCTGCAAAGATGAAGCTTTCCCAAATATTCACTCTTGCTACTGCAGCAGCAGCTGCAGGTGTGGCTATTGCAGAGAAGGTCAACTATGATGGCTACAAAGTTTTCCGTCTCAAAGCTCAAAAAAACAATATCGAGAAAATTGATGACATCGTCTCTTCGTTGAACCTTCAAACATGGAAAAAGTCTGCCAAGCTTGGGACGGCTGATGTGGTTGTACCACCCGAGCAAGTCGACAACTTTTTGAGAATTACCGAAGACTTCTCGAGACAGGTTATGCACAATAATCTTGGAGAATCTATTGCGGAAGAGGAGCATGCTGATGAATATTCCATAGAGGCTGGTGAGTTTCATTTGTGTTGTCTGAAGTTGTAATTAACAGATATCAGCCCTCGCACCAAATGCTACGTGGTTCACTGCTTACCATGCATATGCGGACCACATACAATTCCTTAAAGATCTTGTCACTGCACATCCATCAAATGCTGAGATTGTGACTGCTGGAACTTCTATTCAAGGCAACCCTATTACTGGTATTCATATTTATGGTAGTTCTGGTAAGGGAGTTAAGCCAGCCGTGCTTTTCCACGGTACTGTGCATGCTAGAGAGTGGATCACAACTTTGGTAAGTCATTAGTCAAAATTTCAACGATGTGGCATCACTAACATGTATAGACTGTTGAATACATGGCGTACAACCTCCTCTCAAACTATGCCAGCAGCACGGAGATTAAAGGATTTGTTGATAAATATGACTACTATATCTTCCCAGTTGTAAATCCTGATGGTAAGTTGAATGGAGTTGCTTTTCCGGCATAGCTAATCTCGACCTTAGGCTTCTTATACACACAAAGCACAAATCGGTTGTGGCGTAAGAATCGTCAGACCCCACCATCTTCTTCAACTTGTTATGGTAGGGATATCAATCGAAACTGGGAGTACAAGTGGTCAACTGCTGGTGGAGCTTCCACGAACCCTTGCGACGAAGATTATAGGGGTATGTATTGTCAATTGGCCCAAGGGTATCTGATAAACACGTGCTAAATACCATATAGGAGTTGCTGCAGCTGATGCCCAAGAAACTAAAGCACTTGCTGCATACTCCAACAAGATCAAGGCAGCCCAAGGTTTAAAACTTTTCATTGATTTCCACTCGTACTCTCAACTCATGATGTCTCGTAAGTCGAATCAACCTCAAAGAGAATTGTGTAGATTTTCTAACTTAACATTCACAGCATACGGATACTCTTGCACTGTGTTACCAGAAAACAATGCCAAGCACCAATCTCTTGCAGCAGGTTATGTTGCTGCTGTGAAAGCAGTTTATGGAACCGTCTTCACATATGGTCCTATCTGTTCCACGATTTATGCAGCCACTGGAAACAGCGTAGATTATCATGATGCTACCGTTGGTGCTGACTTCTCTTTTACCACTGAGCTAAGAGATACTGGAACTTATGGTTTCGTTCTGCCCGCTACCCAAATCACACCCAGTGTTATCGAGGCATATGCTGGAGTAAGATCTTTGTTGATCAACATGACATGATACTCAAAACTTCCGATTGCAACCTAAACGACAGGGAGAAGGGTTTCGTCGTCCTTGGATGAGGAAAGAAAGCGTGACAAGGGCGGCGCGATAAAAAAAATGTACAGAATGTTTGACAAAATTTATGCTTTACTGTGAATCCGTTTCAATTGAAAGGGATGAAAGAGTACTCGTAGTCTCATGGAATAAGTACCTTTATGCCTAAGGTATCAAAATGAACTGTGGCTGTTGATCATATAATTGATCTCATTGGTCGTTTCATCTGACGTATCTGTGGCTGACAGCTCCTTGCAAAAAAAATAATCAATCAACTATCAAATCCAGTACAGACCCAAACAATTACACGTTCAACGTATTTTGAATACATCGTAGGGTGGACGATATATTCAACAAACGTCAGTCAATATGTTCATATCATAACCTTTGTATAGTCGATCTTTTCTTTTGTCATATCAGATCATCAGGTGAAAGCGTTGATATATCCATTAAGCTCCCATAAAGTCTTTGGACTCATTCTCGAATCTGCGGCGAAGAACTTGGGTGATTTTCTCCCTTCTTACTTGTTGGACATGTGGCTACGCACAGCTTATATGCCGAGATGTGTCGTGCCATCTACGCTACCTACCAGGCGCTTTCGTTCTGATACACGTGTGAGGTCCTGGATTCCCCCAAAGTACCGCAAAGCAATGCCCAGCGGTGAATCGCCAATAAGCGTTGAGCCAGCTGGAGTCAAAAAGAATGCTCAAAGTCTGAAGGTTTTTGATTCCGCTCATGCGTCGCATCCCCAGAAGACTGCGGAAACTGATACAAAAATGGGAATCTACCGAGTTGTCCACGATCTGAATTCCAATATGGTAACTGAGAAGAGGATGGAGGATACTAGCAGAGTTATACAGCAGGAGTCCGACGCGCACCTCGAAACATTCACGAAGTTCTTGAATCAACTTGAGGGTGATGGCTATACTGCATTTAAAGAACCGTCGCTTTATAATGCCGCGACGCAACCGATCACTACATTGGAAACAACCCCGAATTCCACTTCCACACAGGTTTTGCCCGAAGTTAACGCCATAGGCGAGGAACAAGTCCAGGTTTTGTCAAATAGTCCGCCACGCAATAAAGATATTCTAGGGGACCTTCAGAAACCGGCCGTCGAAAAGGCCAGCGGCTACCAAGGACACGAGACAGCCAAGACCGGTACGACGACCAGTCAAGATATGGAGATGCCACGCAGAATCGATCAAACCATCACCATTTGTCTACATCTAGATGAAGAAGTCACGAAAGAGTTGGACAGAACGGTGGCTAAATACTCCCAGTACACTCCAATCATGAACAACGGTCGGGCGAACGTTGCAGTCATAAAGGGCCTGCCAGTGCAAAATTGGAGGCAATACCAAGTCTTCATGCGATTTCTACAATTTTGGAGGTCTCCTTTTAACATAGGACGAGTAAAGCCTGCTATGACACGCTTGGGGCGCTACTGGCAAGTTCACTGGCAAATAGAGGATATGCCCGAAATCTTAGCCATCCGTCAAACTTTCCGTCAGGTATTAGAGGACGACCTTCCGCATTATAACTTTGTCCCTGACGCTCTTTGGGAAGCGAGAGCCGTACTTGCTAGAGGTCTCAGTCAAACTCAAGCGCGAGAAGTTGTGGATTCAATCAACATAGCGCATCCGAATGGGATCGACCTAGGTATGATCACGCGGTGTGTTTTAGTTCATACGATTTTCAGTTATGGCAAGGTTCGCACAACCGTCACTCAATCCCCGGAATTCCCCTTGATGGGTGTAAAGTCAGATCAATTATCACATGGCTCCAATGAGCACAGAGAGATCAAAACCTTGTGGAACCGCTTGATGACACAGATTGATACCACATACTTCAAGGCCAGAAAGTCGAGTAAGTTTAACAAGACGGCACCTGGCAAAACATCACCGGAATGAAATCTCGTCCAACACCAAAGTTATAAATTGGCATCCCCTCGATGAGATATATCAAATCTTGAGTTCTATCGAAATCAACGTTACTCACCTAGCGCTAGTATTTAATAGGACTTCAAACCGCCCGGGCTGATCGAAAACACGATTTACGCTAAATTCTGGACATCCATGGCACTGTAAAATCCTGACTCAAAACTAGACAGAGATATGGAACTGTAATCTTGGATTCAGTGATTCTTTTCGAAAAATTAAATCTCATAAAGGATTGAAAAGCTAGAGGTTCAAAGTATAGATGATGACCAGCGGAAGAGAACAGGTATCGTTCACATGAATGAGAATATCGAGCTAGCCCATATTTCTATCGTGCTAACACATGAACGATGGGCATTCTTCTCCCAAAACTGCTGTAGCTAGGTGACAGTTTCTCTCATTTGGATGCCACTGTGCATTATTACAATGACCCTATGCCAAAAACATGCAAAAGTGTAGCTTTGTGTTTCTTTTCCTCTTTGTTCGGGTCAATAGGACGGCAACAATTGGCGACTAGTGTATATCCTCAAACCCAAACACTTCTTTGTTATCCAATAGTGAAGTCTACAGCTTCGAGGTATTTGATTTCTTTTCAACATTCATACAATTGCGATGCCGGAATCATGGAGCCAGAAAACGCCACAAGATTTGAAAGTAGACATTCCGAACAATCAGATCATAATGATCCCCCTGAAGAAGTCCGTCAATCCTACAAGGCAGTAGTTCAAGAGAGGGATGACCTAAGACAATATGTCAGTGAGCTTGAGGAGCAAGTACTGCCTCGCTTCGATGTGAATGGCACAAATCTAGCTGAGATTTTTGTTACGCAAAAAAATAAATACCTTGAGCGAGTGATATCTCTCCAAGACGCTGCCGCCGAGGCCGAAGCTGCGCAGTCTTATGAAATCCACAGAGCGCAGCAAGACAAGACTGAGCTACAGCATCAATACGATGAGTTGTATCAAAAAACGTTTGGACAAAATGGATACAGGGACCGATTGGAAAGTGCTCATGTTGCGCTCGAACTGGCGAACGATCCTCAACCTCCCGATGTTGTGACTCTTGCTAGAGAGTTAGCGCAGGTAAAGAAAGAAAGGGATGAGTTCGATCACGAAGCGCGTAGGTTGGGAGTATGGGCCGAAGAGCTAAAACTTAATTGGAATGCTTCAATGAGCAATGTTGAAGAACTAATGAAGCAAAAGGCAGAATGGACAAATCTACAAGATAATTCGGTTGCTCTGCAGGAAGCCAACAAGGAAATTGAACGATTACGGGGGGCAAAGGAGATTCAGGATTCTTACCTCGTGGAGGCATCAAAGCGAGAAGTCTTACGACTACAAGAAGAGAAGATTGCGTGGGAAGAAGACCGAATGGAGTTGGAGGGTCGCACTGCGGACTTATCGCTAACAATAAGAACTCTGGAGGATCTTTTGGCCGCTTCAGAGGCTCGCCAATCTCCTGATATACAAATGGCCGATGTAGGCGGCAATGAAGCGGTCTCATCAGGATCAGAGTTCCTCGGAGACGCTGTCTGGAGGCAATGGTCAGAGAGGCTATGGAATCATATTCAAGCCAAACCCCGAGCACTAGAAGATCTCTTCCGTCTAGCTGCAGCAAATTTATATCGGCCCGGGGGGGCACTACCAGATGTAAACCCGGGGCCAGAGAGTCCACGTCAACAATTCCCAGGTGTAACTTGGGTCAAAGAATTGATTGAACTAGCTGGCAATCGGCCAGTTGCTCCGATCGTCGAAGAAAGCACTTGGAGAAAATGGGCAAACGAAATAAATGATTTTGTTTTGAATGTACCTCGTGAAATGTCTGCATTGTATCAGTTGGCTGAAGAAGGACAGCAATCAGGCGGCGCAGAATGGATTCGTCAACTCATTGCATATGCTACTCATTTACCTTCCAACTTGGGAAATCCACGTACTCTTAAGGAATATCAGCTCAGCGCCGAGATCAAAGAAGCTAGAGCCCGAATCGAAGAGCTCGAAAGAGGCGAGGCGGATAGAGATGAAGCAGTTGGTCAGAATCAATTTCTGAATGCCAACAACCTGGTACTCGAACAGGCACTTGAAAGAGCCAACAAGAAACTCGCGGACAAAGAGGAGGAGATAAATGGGATAGCGGGTCAATTCGAAGATGAAATAGAACAATTGAATAGGAGTCTCAAGAACTCTTATGAGCAACAAAATCTTTTCAAAGGCTTATACGAAAAGGGGAAGAAAGCTTGGGAGGAAAACGATGAAATTGAAAAATTGAAAAGGGATCTCAAAATGGCATATGAAAGGGGGAATAATTTTGTACAGCTGTACGAAAGAGGAAAGGCACTTTCAGATGAACATGAGGATGTCTTGAAGCAGAAGTTTGATAAGGAAGTTGTGGACGCGGATAGGCATGCAGCTGGTTTGGTTGAGGAAGCAGAGACATTGCAGGGAAGATTGAATGGAGCGCATGGTGTCATCGCCCAATTAGAAAAGGAGGTCGCAAGGTTGCGAAGCCAACTCACTGTAAGGGACGCAGTCGGTAGCGGCTCGGGCCCAAGTATAGCTGTTACCGCGCCCTCTGAAAGCCCTGAGAGTCATACTCTTTCAGAGGAAAAAGAAGAGGAAGAAGAAGAGGAAGAAGAAGAATCCGTATCCGAGGAGCTCAAAGTCGCAAAGACAGATCTCTATAACACGCTCGAAGAAGTAGAAGAACTTAAACTTAAGCTCGGATTCGCAGATCGTGCTTACAAGGATATGAAGGAGAAATTTGAAAGGAAAATCAATACTATCGAGAATAATGTCAAGGAGGAGGTTACGGAAAAGGAGAGGGTTGAGGAGAAATTGAGGATTGCGGAGGAGAAGTATCAGAGGGGATTTGAGGCTGAGATCCAGAGGTTGGAGAGGGAGGGGCTGTTGGGCGCGGTGGGGGAGAGAAATCCAATAGGAAAAGGAAGAAAATCTGCGCCCAGAGCACTGAAACCTAAACCCAAAGTGCCAGAAGAGGAAGAACTTGAAAGTCCTCCGATCACACCGCTCGAAAGTCCGTTGGAGAGTCCGGATATTACAATGAAGGGCGATCATGAATATATTGAGCCAAAGGAGAGGAAGGGTAAGGCTAAGAATAAGAAAGTTCAAGCTGATGAGGTATCAGAAGCTGGAAGCGAGGGGGCAATGGGAACGAGGAAGAGTACGAGGGAGTCGAGGAATAAGAATCCGATGTATAGGATGCAGCCTTCAAATGTATCTTCAGGAAGGAAGAAGAGTTCAGCTGGGAAGAAGAGGAAGCCTGGGGAGAATGTCGAGGGGGGTGGAGTGGTTGAAGGTGATGTAGGGAATGAAAGATTGGGCGATGCTAAAGATAGGGAGAGGGATAAAGTTAAGAGGAGGGGAAGCAAAATGGTGTAAATTGCGATTCTGTTCGTTGAAATGGCAATTGTTTGCAATCAAAATTTATGCGATTTGACTTCGTACTAAATAGACGAGGTACAGTGAGTACTGAAATGATCAAGGGATAGATATACTATAGCACAAAAGGGTAATTCGACAATGAAACAACAAGTCTACTATCGGCAATCCAGGATCCAACAGTGAAAACAATATTTATCGTCCATCTCTTTTTCCATTGTCACCGCAATTCATCTTATGTACCACAAGCTATGTCTCTTCAAGCTTCTATATTCCCTGCTCCCTATTTTCCATGAAGCTGTCTCCCACATACATTCCCTCCCTGATGGAGAATATGATACTTTATTTAAAGTGTATTCACATCTGTCTTTCCAAGTTAAAACTCTTTCTACACAGAGATATCCCATACCAGGCTATGCAAATGCAACTGAAAATTACAATCTCCCAATTCCATACTCGAGTATCTCTTCCACCCTCAAACACACTAAACTCAAATAAGCAATAATGGGGTATATAAGAGTTGAGCTCGACATGCAAATAACCATCATGCAACTCGACGACCGGTGGAACTCACTTTATGGGGTAGAGGGTACAGCGAAGGAAGCGCCACAGTCTCAGACCAGAAATACCAGCGCTGGGTTAAGAAGAAAGCAATATAGAAGGTGTAACAAAGACAAAAGAAAGATGAGGAAATAAATCTCCCGAATCAACAATACAATAATTCCCCATCTCATCTCATCTTGGCAATCGAGTTTTTCGGACGACAATACATACATAACATAAACCGATAATCGAATCGATCGATAGTCATAGTCAACGCGCGTTTTCATTGTCAAAATTTCTTAACTTCATCTCATTATTGTTGTACTCAAACCGACGATTCAGATTGCGAATTGTGAGCCAAGTCCCAGCTAGATAACATAACCAGCATACACATCTTCGCCATCTATTTTTCCGCAAGGCGCTTGCTTGCTTGCTTGCTTGCAAGTCATGGCTGGACATTGATCATTGCTGTTGGTCTCTCTTGTTTGTTTGTGGGAGTGTGGATTTGGGGATGGGGGGGGTGTTTATATAGGTAGGTACCTTGTTTCGTTGTATACAGTGGGGATGTTGTATTGTAGCTACTGTAGAGCTTCTGCATTGATTCTCAATATCAATGAAGCTGACAGAACTCCAGTGAATAAATACCCTTATCTTACCCGTGTGTAAGGAATTTTCCAATTCCAGGAGAGGAGTATAAAATTCTTCGTGCGTCCGTCGGGTTTCTTCTAGAACACATAGCTACGCGTCTTAGTATGGAGCGAATGCAGGACTTTGGGGGTTTTGGGATACTTATAGGTTATACTATCCTTGTGTTGTGAGTGCCTTGTGGATGGATATCATATCATGCTTGTGTGTGTGTGTATGTTATTGAATCATGCATGCTTCCTAGTTTTGTTGTCGAAAACCTCATTTTGTGTTGGATCTAGCAGTGATTGATGACCTAGGGGTAGTCAATAGATTGTCAATAAGAATCAACAACAATTCTCTATTTGACAATAGAAGATCTCCAGTATTTGTATGAGTGCGATTAGTATTCTAATTCCATGTTCAGGTAAAGTTCTTTGTGGCTGTGATTGATTGAATTGGTGTTGAGATAAACCTCGAAGGCGGAATACAATTCGTAACCCGTCCCTACGCGCCTTTCCAAGCCTATTTGAGGTTTATTGGAGTGTTGAACAGAGGTTTATATACTTCATGAGAGAACTGTTGCTCTTGCTCGCCTGGAAAAGCGGAGTGGGAAGTCTTTGAAAGGCGTGTCTTATTCACTCCTAACAGCCAATGACAACCACTGGTCGCAGTGGGCTACTCACTAGAGCCGACTATGAGAAGCTAATAATAAGCACCTAGGAATTATATTTGGTCACTCGAGTGTTTGAGATAATCTCACTTTCGGAATAAGATGTGCAACAAAAATCTTGTCAAATAAAAATCAGGCCAATCAGATCGTCGCAGTGGGGTCGCCTGCGAGGATGAAGTGATGAGTTGAATATCAATATCAATATCGATATCAATATCTATCCCGCATCTCCTCAAACCCCCAAATATACATCTCTCCCTTAAACCTCCAACGTCCCCTCCATAACCTTGACCGCTTCTCCACTCAAAACCACCTTTTCAATTTCCCGCCCATCCTCCTTCGTCTCCACATCTACAAAAATTTCATTTCTCTTCCCCATCTCCACTCCCTGCTCAAATCTAAACTTCATTTCCTTCGCTCCCTCCCCCTCCGCTTTCCTCGTCAAATAGCAAGCCAACGCACAACTAGCACTTCCGGTCCCAGAATCTTCTTCCGATTCAAACATTCTCGTTCGATATCTTTTCCTCCCCTGATCTTCCCCAACATGCACGTAATACATAGTCGCGCACAAGCCGTTTCTCCACCCATCATCCAAACTTTCCGTATCATACGAACTCGGGTTTAGATTTTTGATTTCCACCGCTCGTGCTAGATGTTCCAGAGAAGGAAGATTAACGAGCACGAACGCCATGCCGTTAACGATCGAGACAACAGGACATTGCGTTACTTCCCCTGTATCAAAGTTTCTAAACGGATATGTTTTCTCATGGATATGTACATTATGCGGTATGTTTGCCCTCGCCACCTTTCCATCCCCATCAAGCGAGATTGGAATTCTCCCCGCTTTGGTGATTAAAGCCTCCACACTCCTCAGTCCCAAATAGTTGAGTACGAAGAATGTGGTTCCAATAGTCGGATGGCCCGCAAACGGGATCTCGGCAGAGGTTGTAAAGATATCGACAACCAGTTCCTTTGGATGTGCATCTTTCGATTCGGGAAGATGGAGAAAAACGACTTCGGAAAGATTGAATTCTTGGGCGATTTGCAATTTTTGGGTTTGGGAAAGGGTGTTTGGGGAGGGGGGGCGAATGACGGCAAGCGCATTACCCAGATAGCACGTATGGGTAAAGACATCGAGGTTGGTGAATGGAATATGCATTTTGAAGTAATTAAATTTTTGCTCCGGGATGGAGGCCGTAACGACTGGACTGAATGGAACGTAGCATCGATATGCTCTAAGATTTTGTGAAAGCTGGAAGGGTCTTTAGCAAGATGGGGAGGTTCAACAAATAAACAATAAATTGATTGTATTACAAGACCTTATTTGAAAGATTTTGAGTACTTATAGTGATAAGTTGGATGAACAAGAAACGTTATGACTGTTCCTACTTGAGATATCGATTCTGACTCATATATCTCCCCTCGTAAGATGCTCGACTCCGAGCTCGTGTTAGGATAAAGCTAATCTTGTAGGCTTTACGCATTCTGATCTCAAATCTATTTCGATGAGAACTCTGATTCGCAATATAATGTCAAGATGGATGATAGATAACTTTTTGAAGTTGTCCAAAATCGAAGCGGGGTACCTGGGTCTGCAGCGCACGTGATTTTATAGACATGCCGATGATTTTAACGCCAGCAAGAAGCCAAAATAAAGGTTGAGTGGATTAATCCGGTACTTCCATCAAGAGTTGTAGAGTACTGAAAATCATCGGTTGATATTGTCAGTGAAGCCATGCGGGAAAGCTACACAAACTACCCAATTAGTATACCATATTGGGTTTGAATTTTTCATCAAAGCTCACTTTTTTTGACAATTATGTGCATAGGAATACAAGACAAGAAGAACAACCCATCAAACTTTTTATATTATCTATGTAAACCCCCTGAAACCCAACAATCAATCAAAAACACCAGGTATCACATCGTATTATATCCCTAGTCCATATCCAAACAAACTTAAACAATCTTTTCAGGTTGAGTCTCATGCGCAATGCCATCATGACTCGAGTGACTACTCTTTTGGGCTCCAGCAGTGTATCCGGCCAAAGCAGGATCATAATTGAGGGTTCCTGGAACTTCACCCGCCAACTCTTCGAGGGTCTTTCTCTTGGTCTCAGGAATGAGGAAAGTGGTCAACAATCCTAAGAACATGAACAATGCGAAAATTTGCATAACATGATTTAACCATGGGCTGGCTGCAGCACCAGTAGCTCCTGGAGCAGCACCTCTTGTTCGGAGTGGTCCGAAAACAACTTGTGCAATAATAGCTCCTACCTTTCCGGAAGCAGCAGAGATACCGTGAGATGTAGATCTGTACCGTGTAGGGAAACATTCACCTGGTACGATGAAAGTGGTGGAGTTAGGGCCGAAGTTGAAGAAGAATTGGGCGATGACGTAAAGGGCTAGAAGAGCATGACCGGAAAGTTTGTGATAAGCGAATCCGATGATGATGAAGAGAACGGTAAGAATGCCGAAACCCATAAATTGGATTGGCTTACGGCCGAGGGTATCAATTGTAGCGACAGAAACCCAGTATCCAGGAATGGCACCAGCGCAGACGAGAATAAGGTTACCGACGGCAGTTTTGTAGAAAACCTCATACATGTTGTGACCACCGGACCATCCAATAGCGGAGAGAATGACAGAGTTGTTGAGACTGAGACCATAGTAGGCGACATCAAGGAAGAACCATGAACCTGCTGTGCCGAGGAGGATTTTGCCGAATCTCCATTGTCTGTAATGACCGATAAAGTCTGCCCAGCTGGCCTTTGGGATCTCGAGCTCTTGAGCAGCTTGATTGTTGGTGGTAGCGCGAGTGATCTCATCAGGTACACCATGGCTCTTTCCTTGCTTGTAAGCTTGTACATCCTCGCTAGCTTGTTCAACGTCACGGGCAACATCAAAGGTGTATCGAGGAGTTTCGGGAATGGTCAAACGATAGTAGAGAGCAATGCAACCTGGGACGGCACCAAAACCGCTGTTATCCATTAGCAATGTATTAAGCCGAAAAGGCCTGGTAAACTTACATGATAACACGCCACATCTTGTCAACAGCAAGTTGACAAACACCAGTGCAAGTTGAGGCCTTTGATCCAGTCAAGAGGGACTCTTTGAAACCTGCGGTGACAATCAAAGCAACGATGGCAGCAGCAAACTGACCAATACCTTGCATGGCGAATACTGCGTTCATCATAGCTCCTCTCCATTTAGTGGTTGCGAATTCGGAAGTGATAACACTTGACAAGGGATAGTCTCCACCAATACCGATGCCCTAATATATGTAAGCATGTGAAGTAAATGAAAGCAAAACAAGTGCTAGCTTACCATCAATACACGCCAGAAGATGAAGAGACCAACGATAGATACAGCGTGTGATGGAGAAGAAAGGGATTGGGCGAGAGTAGCAAAGATGATAATCATCAGCTCAAGACCATACATCTTCTTACGACCGACAACATCTGCAAGCCATCCGAAACCAAGTTGACCAATAACAGTTCCACCGGAAGTGGCAACCTTGATAGCAGTATCACTGGTTGTTGGAATCGAACCCTTTGAGACACTGTTCTGGAAGAATGCTATACCCAGCATAGAGGTGACCAAATTGATGGCAAAGATCTATGACAATTATTAGCGATGTCTTCCTCTAGTGTTGTGATTGCATATACTTACATCGTAGGAATCGGTAAAGAAACCAATACCTGCGACGACACAGGCACGGACGTGATACCATCCGAATGGAGCTATATCGATCTCGGCAAGAGCAAGACGTCTTCGCTCATTGGCGTCTGTAATATGGGCGAAATCATTGTTGAAGTTGTGGAAGGCAGAATTTCCACCTACGGTGGTGTGTAGGGCAGGGGCAGGGGCAACCATTGCGACAAATTGAAGGAATAGTACCTTTGCAACGAAGTTTGTGGTGAGGATTTGGTGCGAGTGCTTGACTGAGGAAAGAAAGACTTTGACAAAACGGAAACGAGGTATCCTTATATTACTTCTTGCAAGGTGAGATTCCAATTGTTGCTTCAAAAAATTGGATTTTAATGTGAAATCCATGGTGGATTCTATTAGGCAAGGAGCTCCGAGTCCAAAGTCTGGGCATCCCAAAATGACATTGACTGATTCTAGTAAAAGTTCCAGTTCCCGGGTCGCCAAGATTACATTTTCTGCAGTGAATAAATATCCAGACCACTCATTTGGGGGTATGGGGCTGGCGACCCCGAGCAAAGCGCAGAATCAACTTTGTGGCTTCGGATTTTGCCATTGTGTAGCATGCAGATGTCTGACTTTTGAGGTTTTCGGCGCCGTTGACGATCTATTCAAGCAATAGAGTTCAGCCTCTGAAGGCTGTAAATGGCCGATGACCTTTTGGTAATTCTAGACGAGCAGACGGGGAAGTCAAAGAGACCCGGGACCCTTTAGGTGATGTCCGAATTTAGTGCAGGATCCATTTGTAACCTTATGTTGACGCCAAGGCCGTTCATTCGTTGAAACCAATCAACTTCCCCAGATGTACCACGCAGCTTCTGAATGTGCTGAATTAATTGGTCGAGTATCACTCCCAAAAGTTCAAACTTTGATGCCTGCATGCTTTAAGATGATATGTTCTCCAAAATCATTTCAAAATCATGTCCAAAGAGCTCCAGAATCGGAAGGTGCAAACACGTGGAGCGATGAATCAACCAGAATTAGAAATCCTCCAGAACATATTGCTTTCCTGGGGTCTGCAGTCTGCAAGCTGCAGTCTATAGCTTCGTATAATGGATCACCAGCGGGGAGTATTGCTATCCTCGTGGCACGAAACAAACCTTTCCTGTACATCAATATCCCTTTACTGCAATATTGCACGCGACATGGCTCAAAGATCACAGGTACATGCCTCTGATTCAGCCAGTATTGAATGGCGAAAGATCTTATTCAAGTGAAGCTTTTTTGCTTATCCTGCGAAGATTCAACAAGAGTTGTTGGCAACCATTGACATGTTCTTGGCTGATGTTGTGGACATCCAATGGAAGTTGGGGAAGTAACAACGTGCTCGAAGATTCAGCAGAGATCAAGACTAAAAACGCCTTGAGCACGCTAACCCAACATTGGAGTTCTGGCCCGACAGCCACCAACAGGCTAATGAGTTTCACAGGGACGAAATAATCCAATATACAAGGTGAGCTACAATCTTATCTCAGTTATCGAGTTTCCGGTATCTTATCGACGCCTCCCAGTGGAAAAGAAATTCTTGAGTTTCCTCGGCCACACGTGTCAAACGGAAACACAAGATTTTCGAAAGGCTTGAATTGACGAAAATGTCTCTGATCTCAGTTCGCCTAGATAATTCTACACAGTGTAAACGCAAAGAAGGGAGATGATGACCTCCTAGCCAGGCACCAAAGTCTATAAACATCATGGCATGATATTTGAATGGTGGATGGCGAATGATGGATCGTGATTGGTGGTAGATACTGCCAGTACCCAATTTTACTCTATATTGATCGACACAAATCCTCCTTCTTATCCAATCATCTCGACATGATCCTCCTCCTCGCCAAAAAATGATGCCCTTCTTCACTCCCTCAATCATATAACATTCGAACGAGGCTTCGAAAGAAGCTACTTACAACCATCGTATGAACTCCAATTGGAATGCTCACATGGTGTGAAATTTTTCACAGCCTCGAATATTCAATTACTGTCAGATGGTTGAAAGATTCCATTGATTCTGCTGCGGCAGACTGTTGGATGTTACGAGATTTCTAACTGTTCTCGACCACTTTTACTTTCATTTTCTACACTATGCTATGCTATGTACAGATCTGCAAGAATACAAAGCTTCTTTGTCGTCTCTCATGATACAGGTACAATGCCTTTGTTACAACCACAAAGCAATCCCCAAATCTGGATTGAACAACAATACAATCTTAACTATATAAAGCCAGTTGGAATCTCTCGTCAGTTATTACCATATTCTTCATCCACCCTCGAGTTACTTGCATTCCACAAAGAAAAATCCAGAATACTTCTTTGTCAAGAACATCACAAGTCTTAATCAACGGTAAGCATAACTTCCCGCAAACATGTCCGCAGCCCTCGATTACGATGCGAATCTCGCCAAAGTTTTGAATGATCCCGAACGACTTAGACAGACATACGATCCATACAAAGATTCCCATAATTACAATACCGGAGATTTAGAAGTTTTAACACCCACAGAATATCTCGAACGCGGCATCCTCGTTCTTGAAGCTAACAGAATTGCTATCAATAATACTCCTCACCTAGATGTTGTGTATCCCGACTGGAACATCCGGTATGTGAACGTCGACGGAGGTCACGACTTCGAAATCTCTGAGTTTCTCTCAAGATATGGCATGGCAAAAGTTCTCACGAAGTTCGGAATTGAGCATGAAGGTAAGTACTGGTCTAGATATAGTCTCTCTTCCAAAGAAGTTGTAAACCCAACGAACAAGGGAAAGTATCAACATCTCCGTTCTCTTAACGTAGCTGAAATCTATGCCTCTGCGAAGTTCGGCACTATGTTCACTCTGAACCAATGGGCAGCTGCAGATTTAGACATTACTAATATATTTACGCCCCGTCTCTGGAATAGCGAGCTCTTATTTCAAGCGTGGCGCGATACATGCTACGCATATGTTTCACCGACCGGGGAGGATATGGAAATTGTGTTTCCTTCACAGATGAGAAAGCTCAAGTATGTAATTATTGCCCCAATCTCCAATGACGGAACCATCAAAACGATTACTGATGCACTCAAAATCAGAGGACTTTCAATCAAGGATAACAAATACAACATGGTTACTTTCTCATGTAACGACATTTCCACAGCGAGTGCTGATTTCACGATGTTGATGGGAACTACCAACGCAAGACCTGTCGCTAGAATGCTTACTGATCATGTAGAGAGTTTAGGTGCGAAACGAGTCGCGAAAATTCATGTTTGGTTATCCATACCGGAGTGTAAGTGTCCAATGCTGATTTTCGAATTAGCAAAAGACCCTCCCCCTCCCGCTCCTACTCCTGCTCCTACTCCTCCTCCTCCCACGAAGATGAGTAAAAAGATGAGTATCAAGGTACAAAACATGATGAAGAAGTTTCAACACTGAGAGGTGAGTTCCTAGCGTCTATTTCTCATTTCTTTACTATAAATAATTTCAAGAGCGCTGGCGCGCACAAAAAAATTGACATTATAGATTACACTGGAGTTTTGAATAAAACGAATAATAACAAAATGGAAAAATTAAACAATTAAATTGCGCTGTTGTGATATAGTGAGTTGTTAGAATATGTGAAATTAAGAATGAGAACCTTCCAATTTTCAATAAGGAAGCCATGTAAAAAGGTGTGCTGGTTGTTTTTTACCCAGTCCCGAGGTAGCTTGATTTTGGTAATCGCAGTATGTCAAGGGACAGAGCAGAAAGAAGTCTTTCTCTAGGTTAAATGACTCTAGCAATCAAACAGAGCGAGGGTTGTGATTTGTTTTCATCTCAGTTGATTTAGTAACTATTTATATCATCTTGCTATTGTATTAGTAAACAACACAACTGTTCAACGAGTTTGTACTATGTTATCGTTCACATATTTTATACTACTTATATCTCAAGTGATGGGATAACATCCAACCCTACGGAACGCTGAAAGGAGCATTGGATAAGCGTTTAGAGGAAGATCATATATTCATTCGTTCATCAATGATGTAGAGACGGAATCTTGCAGAAAGTAGATATATCGTCCAAGGACATGGAATCAAGTGAACAACACACCAAAACGATAAGAAACTTCGAAGGACAGTCTGATAAAGATAGGCGTGCGAGAGTCCATACAACCGCATGCGACTATGATTTAAACTTTGGAGTAGAATGAGGAATACGATGCATATTACCCATCATTCATGGCTTAAAGATAGCAGGCTCCGATGCAGAATGTATGATGAATTTTGGAGACGTGCTAAAGTTTGGATGGGCATTCGAGATTATCTGAATATTTTTTGAGTTCGAGGTTGCCAGACAGAACTCCATTTTCTTTGATGTTTATTTCGGATACAAAGAAAGCGCGAGTTCCGCATTGTACCCTCTGCGTACTGATTCTCTATCTCTTGTGAACTTTTCTTAGAATCCGCAACCTGGGTATTGCATTACGCAGATTTGCATGTCATTACATACAACAAGCTTGGAACTTATTCTCAAACCCCGCGCGACTGATGCTTCTCAAAGGGTCGACATGATCTGAAACCGCTTGTACGTCACGAAGATGTAACGACGTCTCCAATACAAAGTGGATCGTTTGGGTTGACATGTGTCGCGTTCGAAATTTACAGTCTACGTTCAAGCAAGCATGTTATTTGTATTTCGATAGCGAATCCATAAGATTCATCGGCGCTTTATTATTACGAGTCCTGCAAAGATACCTTCTGATGTCCTTGTACCAAATACTAGCATGCTAGTGTGGTGATTATCGATTGCTTTATGATTCTGCGAGTAATTCCGGACCATTCGATGATTTCGCTCTCCCCTTGAGGTCGAAAGTTTCAAAGAGTATACCTCAATAATGTCATTATATTATTATTCCATCCCGCTACATTGGAGAATCAACACCAACCAACATCTTCGATTCTGCATGTCTGGAGATAGTAATTCAAGATACTCTCCTTTCGAATAATATAATTGCATATCCTATCTTATGAAAATCAAAGTACAGTACACGGAACCGAAAAGAAAAGAAAAGACACCATGTCCGACGCAGAATCCTTCATATCTCCCTACCAGCCCAGCCTACTGAGTGAATTTTCAAGATAGATAGCCAAGCATTTTCCCTCTAAGCTGCTTAAGCTTCTAGAAGTAGTCTTACAATCGACCAAATCTGAACACCGTACATACACTGTGAGTCTGTGACTCCGAAAATGATAACTCGGTAAGGTGAGGTCGACACATTCTTGAGATAAAGTGACCTCCTCAACCAGGCCTAACTCATAAGGTACAGTGAGATTGTGCTGTTTACGCGTTCTTCCATCACCTATTGCTATTGAATCCACGTCTCATAACCTTACATATTGACCAACCCACCCACCACTATGAGTGAGACTTCCCGTTAATCTTCTTCTTCTTCGGTGCTTCGATCTATGTTTGTGATGGTATGCAATCTCAATATTCAATTTGCCGAACCAGAACCAATGGAGTAGAGTATCCGAATTCAATTCCGAGCGATCGCGTCACGCGTCTTCAACTGGACACGCCAATTCGGGTGAACTTTATTGGTTATCATGATATATAGTTAATACTTCACGCGCATGATGCATGGTGAAAGATACGAGGATGCTACTCCCTGGACGCGTGGAACCTTGGTTTCAAGGCATTTGAGGTTGTGTGTGTGGCTGTTGGCTGTAGCAAGGGAGCTCAGCCACGCCTACCTACCCCTCGGTGTGGCTGAGTGAGTGGGTGAGTACACTGAGAGACTTGATGGGAAATCTGGTGAAGGCTTGCCAAAAATGCATTTTTCGCGGAAGAGCATGCAATAGTAATGATATCTCTCATATTTCGATTCGCCTTAGATGTGGCTCATCGTGAGATATGGCTCCAGCGAGTCTGGCTTTCTTCCAGTGTCGTAGGATGGTCATCTAGATCTAGCCACAAAGGATGTGGTGAGAGGGTCATAGAGCTTTTCGGACTGTGACTCAGTACTATTTCAAGTTTCAGATTACAATTTGTTTGATTATTTTCATTCAGTTGTGGGTAAATTGTATATCTCATATGCCATATCAATGTATTCATCAAAAAGTTTCAATCAAGGCATGCCTCAAAACTTGTAGAAAGAATATATAAATTGATCGCTGTTCTAACCTTACAGGCTGATAATTAACGCTGATGATTAACAACTGCTGGATCCAAGTCCTGCCACCATGCTATTTTCCATCAAACCATACTGATGATTCACAGCAAACTTTGAAACAAACCCAAGTCCCCTTACTCCAAGTCCGAGAAGTAGAATACATCCTCTCCATCTTCATCCTCTCCATCTTCCCCGCCATCTTCACTGTCATCCCCGGAACAATCTTCTCCCGATGAATTTTCTGTGCTCCAATCTGACCCTTCGATACTTGTGTGTGAACTTTGAACATTTCGGCTGATCGACCGCAACAATAGAGGACTGTCATCGACGGATGGACTTAGGCTGTTGGAATGTTCAGATGCACTATTGTCATCAGAAGATGGCAATTGGGCGTTGTCCGACTCGTTCAGTTCCCCAGATGCAAGCGACTGGGGCGATAATTCAACTTCATCACTTTGCGCTGACGAAGAAAAGTGAAATTGTGGATGCGAATCTTCGGAATCATATATGTCTGTTTCCACGTCGGGAATCTTCGATTCGTCGTCCATTGACATTGCATAACAGAATACGTGGGACAGTCCAATTCTTTTGAAACCTACTTCTCTCCAAAATTCAATCGCATCTTTTCTCGCTGCCCCTTTTAGTTCTCCTACATCTGTGAAAACGTATGAAGGGCCGTCGGCTCTTATATTGTTTAGAAATCCAGAAACCAAGTCTTTTGCAAAGCCTCTGCGACGATACTGTTCTTCAACTTCCACCCAATCAATCATAAGAAAATTGCCAAAGTTTATACGAGCATCCCAAATGCCCGAGCCCTGACCAGCCCCTAAACACCACCGTAGTTGCAGTTGACCATATGCATCAAATATCACCCTCGCCAATGCTGTGCTGCATACAGTACCTATATCTTCCATTGCTCTTCTGAAACCTGCTTGTACTGCTTGTGCGCGATTGACTAGGTGGCCCTCCATGAAGGCGATGTTACCACTATGATCGGACATATCGCGGGAGAGTGTGAATTTTACATAAAGGTATTCTCTATTCCGCGTAAGATCAAGGTGGTGAAAGCCTGGACTGATAGTTATGATGGAATCCAGTTCTTGAGGAGCAGAGGAAGGATCCATTTTGAGAGCGTTGTTACCAGAAGATATAGCTGTAGACTGATAATTATGTTGCTGAATTGATATTGTAGAGTATAGAAGCATGGCGAAGAGAAATTAAGAAGCAGAAACCGTAGATAGACCTGAAATTTAAGTTTCACATACAACTTACTAACTTTCAAATTAACTCTTCAACTTTTCAATCGTAGGACAGAACGGTTCTCATGCTCGGATATCCCTTCGTCAAGAAGAACCCCATGTTGTCTCTGTATTCTCTTTCGAGGAAAACGTTCTCAAAATATGAAGTATGCATAGGTTAAAATCGTATTCTGAAGAGATGACACTGTCTTTCATTGTGTCGGTGGTCTAAATTAATGCCATTACTCTTCGGGTTTCTTTATAAAGAGGCCGGTCCTATATCAATGCTATCGTTCCTTCTCTCTATGGTCATACACCGAGTGGGGAAGGAACAGATGATGTGTGCTTGATGGATGGCGGAGCAAAACATTCGTGAATGGAAAGACAGGAAGAAGCATCGACGCGAGAACAGTGTTCGTTGCATTTATTGATCATCGTATTTGCTTTCATATGGTAATGATCAGTTGAACTAAGATGTATATTATACTATCTCGTGCATTGGATCGTTTCGGATTGCTGCAATAACGTTGTTAGGCTCTAATTTTTTGCCAATGACCCCTGCATTGATGACGAGGCATAAGCCAAGAGGAATGGAGCGAATCACATGGTATGGCGCTTTGACCCCTGCCGCTTTGGTTTGTGTCTGCCAATAAGAACATGAGGTAAGAATGGACATCTCATTCACAGTTGGTTAACAACAGGAACGCAGGCGCAGTGCGTCAATTAGAATGAATGTGAACGATGCATCCCACAGTAACGTTCCTTGAAAGCCAGTTTGAGATGCGTCCCCTCGAAAAGTAGATAGGCATCGCCAATCTCAACTTCCAGAAGCTTACCTATCCTTGTGTGGCAAACTTGTAAATTACCTCCCTGCCTGAAGGAAAGATCGAAGCATAGAATTGGTTGCCTTTTATTGATGTTGAAGACAATCAGAGCGCGATATCCAAGAAATTGGGTAGAAGCCGTAACCATTTGAATGTCGATTTACACCCTGGCCAGATTGTGTGAAAGGACGATGTCAGTGAAAGTAAACGACACCTTGGATAAAGTTGATCGTATCATTACCTACCACCGTCATTGATAGAAATGTTGTAGGTCGGTATAATCAGGCTCATTCGCTCAATTGCCGAAATATATTTTTGCTGTAGGAGAGTATATCTGGGGCTGAAAAAAAGTTGAAACAATACACGTGGCATCGACACGATTAGTTTCCGGAAATGCATATGCGAGTATAGATGACACTGAACAAAGTCGAGAGATTCGGGTTAGGAATTGGTATCGGGAGTGGTATGATCGGAGTAGCGTCGGAATTGGGTGATGAGTTGGCTGAATGGTATGTGGCATGGTGAACACCACACCAGTTTAATTAACCGCACACTGCGATGGAAACTGTTGAAATTGTTCGGATTGATAGAGAAATAATGAGTCTTTTTGTAGATAGAAATTTATTTCAAATTAGTTGGGGCTGTGTTGAATTAGACTTCTGATAAACTTCTGTGGCACAATGCTATTTTGATTTTGCCAAGTTGAGCCATTTTTCGGTCGCACTCTTTCGGAACACCCGGACAAAGTTGCACCAGAGTACTCGCTATTCCAAAGTGTTGTGGAAATCCTTTGGAGAGGAATGTCGTGAAAATGATAGTCCCTTCTGAAATTCTTGACCTTTCGAAATGATGTTGAGAGTGATCTTCGCCTTATGCTCTATGGTATGGCTGCCGCCTTGCGCATGTCTGCCAAACTCCGCAACCTAGCATAGCAGATTCAACGAATAGTTGGAGATAAATATGTATGACTCACAATGTAAAGAAATGATCAGTGATTTGCGTGTCTTTTCATCGACATTGATGAAAATTTGAAGGAATGATTCAATAAAGTGGTTGGGGTCTCGGTCACAATCTGAAATAATCGCAAGTCAAAAATGGGTCAACTTTCGTTGATACTCATAATTGAAGCAGCAACAAGTCAAAATAAAATTCTCTCCATATACACTTGATGATATGTCAAATACGCAACCCCTCATATAAAATTTATAACAATTGAAGATTGTTTTGTTGATTGTTGGGCGTATGTTGAAGATACGTGGAAAAGATCGTGATGCTTCAAAAAACAACAAATATCTCGACACAAAATCCAATCTGATGCACTCGCAACCACAACTCAAATTTTGGAACAAAAGTATCACTGATGTAACTATTTAATTGATGAAATCACTAATAACTTTAAATATTGGAATATAGAACGCGTTCCTGGTGTCTAATAGCAAAAACAGTGAGATATGTCAACTTCATCAAACTCGACGACTTGAATTTTATATCAATCATCTATCAAAAGCATTGCGTACTATTGTCCTCAATTCGCTGAATCGAGAGATCAAAATAGTTTTGATGGAAAAGAAAGATTCACAAATATCAAGAGGAAATACAAAACATCCCCTCTCCCCAGATAAAAGAGAAAGAAAAGTGTGGCAGATTCCCAAAAGTTGAGAGGGGGGTGTGGAAAAGTGCGAAAAAAACCGAGTAGGTCGAGTTGGGGTCGCATGATCAAGGCGAAAGCTTTGAGGGGGTATTAGACAGTCGAACTAAGCACCCATTTCCCTCCTTTAAACCAATCAGCTTCCGTGAAACTAGAATTCAAAATGCCTTTCGTTTGCATTTTTTATAATTAATTGCTTAATTCGGACTAGTAATCACAATTCCGTTAAAACTGTGGAAAGATCACCAAGACCATTTCTCGCATCTACATAAACAAACCCCCCCCGCTTCCCAAACACGAACTTTCGGAACCTCTTCTGCCTTTCAACACACCAACAACTTTCCACGTACGATCAATTCAAATTATAATCTTTTGGACTTTCTTGTTCATCATCTCAACTTTCCATCGAATCTAATTATCTTTAAATCCCTTTAACCAAACATCAATCAAAATGCCACCAAAGGCCGCCACTACCACCGCTGCTGCCCCAAAGGCAAAGGCTGCTCCATCCGACCATGCCAGCTACCAAGGTAAGGAATAGCTTCCGAATCCACCACACCACGTCGCATACGCATTATGTATACATGGTTATGATCGCATGCTTCTCATGCATCGGTCGTGGAGCTTCATTTTCCCATACATCGAGTACTAACGCGCCATAGACATGATCATTGATGCTATCATCAACTTGAAAGAGGTATGTTTTGATTCCTCCATCCACATCTACGTTTCAACCATATACTAACACTCTTTCGTAGCGCAATGGATCTAGGTATGATTCCCTATATATATTCTGCACAAACTCCTACGATCAATACTCGACGCGTCTTATAAATACTACTCGTACTCTAATCTTATACTAATATCAGTACAGCCGTATCCAACTCAAGAAGTACCTCAAGGCCAACAACAAAATCAATGCCGGTGACAGCATGTTCGATTCTCTCTTCAACCGCGCCTTGAAGAACGGTGTCGCCAAGGAGGTCTTCATTATGCCAAAGGGTAAGCCTTTCCTCGCATCACACACAGTATACCAAATCTTTCAATATCTAATCCCTCTCTTCCAGGTTCCTCCGGCACAGTCAAGCTCGCACCAAAAGCCAAGAAGGCCCCAGCTGAGAAAGCCCCAAAGAAGGCCACCGAGAAGAAGGCCGCTGTCAAGAAGACTGTCGTCAAGAAGGCAGCTGCCACCAAGGAGAAGAAACCCGCTGATGCTACCGCCACCAAGGAGAAGAAGGTCGCACCAAAGAAGGCTGTCGCTAAGCCAAAGGCTGCTGCTAAGCCAAAGGAGAAGAAGCCTACAGTCACCAAGGCAAAGAAGGCTACCACCCCTAAAGACGTAAGTCGACTATGCTCTATACACTCAAACATAAACTTAATTAACAATGGACTGTAGGCACCAGCAGTAGTTGAAGACAAGACTGTCCTCAAGAAGACCGCCTCTGGACGCGTCACCAAGACCAAGACCGACGCACCAAAGAAGGCTGCTGTCAAGAAGACCGCCACTAAGAAGGCTGCCCCTAAGAAGATTGCTGCTACTGCATAAATATTTCTCTTAGGAGAAGTATTTGAAAGCATCTTTCTTTGTAATGAACTGTTCATAAGGCGTTTGGGAAGGAACGGGATATCACGCGTGACTGGACCGCGTTTGTTTGTTATTTGTGGATTCCATATTTTTTGTGCTCTGCCCTGCTATGGTTCTGGGAATATGTTAAAAGCGTAATTGTTCAAGATTACTTTCTTTTGACAATCACAGGTACTAGGAAACTATGTATTGGACTGATGGAATGGAATGGATGGGCGTTGGGAGGGTAGGGTTGCTAGATACTTGGGATTTTGTGATAGCGATTAGTGATGGATATCGGATTATGTTGTACTTGTACAAAAGATCAACGACAACCTGATGGTAGCGGAATATAAAGATTTTTTTAATTTCATCATTTGTTATTTTTGTGTTGCTGTGATCTTTTCCCAGTGATCCTTGCCTTGCTGTTCGTGTCTGCATTATGTGTCAATGTTATTCTTGATACATCGATTCCATGTTGTGGATTGGCTGGTTGATTCTTACTTGAGGATGTAAGAGTTAAGGGTTTTGGGAACATGCTTTTTCTTCTCTTTTTCTCTCTGTCTTTTTTTATTTATTTAATTATGAGTAGTAACTACAGTATATACAATTTCATTTTACTCGAGTATCCAAATATTCGCACATCAACAGCACAGATTAGAGAGAATAAAATGGTGGTTGTGTTGTGAAAGTGTGAAAAAGAATACGCGCGACGCGTCGATTGTTTTGTTTTGTTTTTTTTGTTTTTTGTTTTTTGTTTTGGATTTGTTTTGGATTTGGATTTGGGGTTCAGGGGTATGGTATGTATATGTATATTTGTGTATGTGAAGAAAGAATTGGGGTTTCTTGATTTGAGTATGCATGTACATGTGTAGGATGTGAGGATGAGGGATGAGGGGGATGAATGTTTTGGTTTGGATAACTATGTTTGTAAGTGTGGATGTAAGTATGTATGTCATTGAAGCTCGATTGATAGATGGATAGATGGATGATTCAATGAGTAAGTGAGAGGTGAGAGGAGAGAGAGGTTGGAGAGCAGAGGAGGGATGAGACATCTATTATTATTTATCATTACCATCAAGACCTTGTCTTGTTTGGAAAGGTGGAATGAATACTATACGGAGTTGAAAATTGATAGTTCCTGAAAAAGAATGAATGAATGAATGAATGAATGAATGAATGAATGAATTGGAGGCTATGTATATACTCATATGATATATACAAGTTAGTAATCAGGTAAGAAAAGAGAATATAATAAAATATCTAGGAGAAAAATAGAAGAGACCTATCGAACTTATAAGTTTGAGATATGATAATTTATTAGTGAGATATTTATATAGTTATCTCCTCCCTTTAGCTTTCTTTCTTTCCTTTCTCTTTTTCCTTTGTATCTTTCTTTGTATCTTTTAATAGCTCAATGTTATATATAAATAGATAGATAGATAGATAGATAGATAGATAAATAGATAAATAGATAGACAGACTTAACATATAGACAGATGTATATACATATGCATATACATATATAAAGTATACAGAATACACAGAGTAGATAACATGATATAATGTACTATAACAGATGCGATAGATGAATAGATGCACGGATTTGCAAATATACAATACTATTGCGGCTTCCTTGCTTGCTTGTTCATTCAGGTAATCATCTCATCCTCCTAGCCACGAGTCTATCTACCCATATAGCTCAGCCTCAGTGCTTGTTCATGAAGCTAGCTAGGTAGATAGGTATCGTAGATAAGTAAAACAATAAATACTATCAGTACAAGTGACAATTGATTATAATCATTTATTCCTCCTCCATACTATACTCATACTCATACTCATTCATACTTATACATGTACTGTCTTACCTGTCTGTCTATCTATCTATCTGTCGCAGTCAAACTAATGGCGTTGCATATGTGGATTCGGAGTAATTAAGTTTATCGGGTTTATTAATTATTAAATTTTTATATATATATAAAAATTGAATTGTTTAGGCTAACTTTGGTAGGTGGATTAGGGAGATGGTGATGTAGATAAAGGGTGAAAGAAAGAAAGACTTGCATTTTTGGATTGTGGGGAGAGGGAGAGGGGGATGGTGAGGGTGAGGGTGAGGGTGAGGGTGAGTGAGGGTGAAATCAATATTCATGGATGGATGTGTGAACTGGTAGGTTTGGAGGAGACGATGATATGAGGGGAGGGGAGGGAAGAGGAGAGGGGAGAGGGGTATATATGGATGGATGAATGGATGGATGGAGGATAGATATATATATGAGTAACATCTAAGATCTTGTGCGTGAATGGGTAAGTAGGTGAGTGAGTAAATACAAGGGAAGAAAAATAGGATGATGTAACTTTATCAGGAGAGAGAGAGATATATAGGTATTAACAGAAGGAAGAATGAGATTTATAGGATTGATTTTGAAATGCTCTTCTTGTTCTTATTAACTTGATTCATTTCCATCCCCATTTCTATTTCCATCCCATTTCTATTTCCATCATTCATTTCCATTCAACACAACACGGAAGAAAGGCACAGAAGGGAAGAAAGGGCTGAAGAAATAAAGTGCTGATGTGATGATATGATGGATGAATGCTATGTGGAAGGATTTCTCTGGCTGGGTGGTGTTCATTCATGTGGAGCAAAGCAAAGCAAAGCAAGCACCTCCGACTCTCAGAGCGAGTAGCGTGGTAACTTGACTCGTCAAAATAGTAGTATGAGTGAATGTGAGTACCGGTACTCAGACAGAGTAAATTGTATGGATGTGAATAGGAATAGGAATGTGGATGTAGTGGGGTTTAATTAAATTTCCGTAGCTATTCTAGGATGGTATCATGTGTAGGTGGATGGGTGGGTGGGTAGAACAGAAGTCAAGTTTGGGTGTTGGTGTTCAGTTCAGTCCATACTTTGTAATTGATTGATTGAGTATACTCTGTAGTATGTAGGAGTGGAATTTGTATGGATGAATGGAGGTGTTGGGTACGGAATACGAAGAGATGGGATGGGGTTTTTGGGTGGGAGTGAGGGAGGGAGGGAGGGGGGAATTGTCGTCTTCTTTTCTTTTCTTTTCTTTTCTTTTCTTTTCTTTTCTTTTCTTTTCTTTTCTTTTGGAAGGGGGGAGGGGGGATAATAATAAGGCTGTGAATGAATGAATGATTGAATGATTGAATGATTGAATGAGAACCCGTTGTTTCAGAGGTCTCTATGGATTGTGGAAGATCGTATGGATTGATGGGTTGTGGAAATATAAGAATACTCTGTACGGAGTATATCAGATGGAATACACCAGATAGAACACACCCGAGCAATTCGATTGAATGGTTGTGATTGATTGTATGATTGATTGTGTTATGAATACTCGTGGTTATATGTAGGTAGTAAGTATATCTCATCCTCTGAATGCTCTTGGGGTTGTTTGATATTTGGGGTTGATCAATTGTAGGATGACTTGGGTGTGTAATGTATGTATGCATATGTGTGTGTATATGTATTGGTATAAATCAAGAGTAAAGTATACCGGTAGTTGGTTATGATCTCATTTCCCCTATGAATCATAAATTCCCTCTCTCATCTCCTCTCGTACCTTTGAAGAATCACCATATACTTCGTACATACATACGAGGGTATACTTGAGAATGAATCATCTTCCCTTCCATAAACTCGGTGTCATTTTACCATACAATACCCAAGTGAGAGCAAATGTATAATGTTTTCATAACCTTATTGTCCATCTCCCACCTCGTTTATGAGAAACCAAGAGGAAGACCCTTGAAAATTATCACCATAATAAATTGGAAACGGGATCTCAATGAAGATTAGTTTGATTGAGAGTACCGTAATCGGGCTTTTTTTCTCTATGAGACGGTTCGGTTTCTATGCATAGGTAGGTCCACAGGTGGGAGGGAGGGAGGGTCATGCATAGGTGTGTGCAATAGGTGCAGAATCTAACAGATGGATGCTTCTGAAGATAGATTTGAATCTTTTTCTTTCTTTCCTTTGGTTTCTCTCTTTTGTTTTGGGGGGACCTATGGGAAATGAGATTGGGGTTGATAGTGAGCGAGATTGATCATTGTGGCTGTGGCTGATGGAAGGATGGTGGGTGGATGGTGAGTGGATGGTGAGTGGATGGTGAGTGGATGGTGAGTGGATGGTGAGTGGATGGTGGAATGAAGATGTACCGCATGTTGACGAGATGTTGAACATGTATTGAATATAATATAACGACATCAATCATGATGATGATAATATCAACAATCATAACAACACATGTTGTATCAATATTGAATACTATATAGGTAGGGAGGGAGGAAGGGAGGGAGGGAGGGAGGGAGGGTATTGTATAGAGTATCATCCGTATACCACTCATAATATACTCACTTCCACGTGCCGGTCATTGGATATTGTGATATAGGAATCACTCCATCGTCCCGTGCACTCAGTCCTCGCCAGAGCTCGATGGCGACAAGTAGTAAAAGGCGTGTTCACTCAAGGAAAAGAGAAGAGAACCTCTTCAATTCGTAATTACGACCTCCTACCTGGTCTTTTTGCTGTACACTTGCTTGGATCCCTGCGTGCAAAGTCACAATAATCCCGATACCTACCTACTGACTAATAATAACCTTGCAATTCTTTAACTTCTCTCTCTCCCTCACTACTTTTATTTTAGTCTTCACTCCCTCGTTCCCTCGTTCACTCTCTCGTTCACTACCACCACCTAAGAAATGATAATGTGCTGATAACGTTCATATGCTCATAATATTCTATCCAATTATCCCTCTTCCAATCCCATCTGCTTCTAACCCTCATTACACCTAGTCAATTCCTGACTGACTTACTTAACTCAATAACCCACGCACTATCAATTGGCACCCGCATCCGCAAAACCCGTAATCTCCTTTTTAAACATCCACTACCCGTACCGTACTCCCACCAAACCCTCTCGATTCACATCAACAACAAACGCGACTTAGTCTCGATACCCATTAAACAGCTTCACGAATGCCACACTTCGAAGAGATGCCATCGTTCTTAAATGACGACACAGGAGGCTCTATGTATTCTTCGTCATCCCGACCCCCATTGGATCTCCCCAGCCATCTTCGAAATTCACACGAAAAGCTATCCCTCAATGGTGCGAATGGCATAAATGGCATAAATGGCAGAACCTCAACACATAATTCAATAAGGAATGGTTTGGAGAACGGCTTGGATCTATATATCGATGGTGGTGCTGCGGCTTCAAACGGTCACTCAAACGGTCACTCAAATGGTCACTCAAATGGTAATGGGACAACTGGCCGGCACCAAATGAATGGAGATGCTCATCATGAGCCAACCTTGACCTCCTTACCAAATGGTCGATCCAGCGCAGGTAGTTGGGATTACAGATCTCGTTCTTCAATGAACGGCAGCACATATTCGGTAAATGAACAACCCAATGCTTCATCCCAGAATGGAAGGAGGAGTCCAGGTCCTGCAAATGGCTTCAATAGGTTATCGAATGGTGCTGGGGATAGAAACTCTTTTGCATCAACGAATGGGACAATATCCAACGCTACCGTAGACTCACCACGACCAATCACTACGAGTGATAGTGAACACCAGCATCGAATTTCGAGTCCTCAATCACAGCCACATCCTCACAGCACAGGTCCATTAACTTATCAATCACCTTTATTACCTTCGACGCCAGTACCTACTAATAATTCATTACCTATACCCGAAACGCCAGGTCGTTCTACAAATACTTCACCACAGCCACCACTACAACCACAACAACTACAAAGATTTTCTTCACTTTCTTCACCTCCAACATATCCACCGCCCTCCTCACCCTCACAAAGCTCTCTTCAACACCCTGGTTCTACTCAGTTGAAGCATCGACATACATTAGAAGTGCCCAAGGTTAGTTCGGGTAGAAATTCAAGGGATGGTAATGACGCCGTCTTCACGAGTGGAAGATTCTCTCCAACCTCGGTAGCTACAGCAGGTGCTAGACGTGGATCCTCAAGTATCAACAGACGAAACACACAATCGATACATTCTAATATGCCTCACGAGGAGGTCCCTCCGGATGAGGATGCACTTCGATGGGCAGAAGCTGTACGACAGAAGCGTGCGAGTAAGAGGAGAAAGAAGGATGAGGAAGATGATGATAGAGTGGTTGTTGGAACGAAAGTTGATCAAAACCATGTTAATTGGGTTACGGCATATAATATGTTGACGGGCATTCGGTTTACCGTTTCGAGAACGAACGCGAAGCTTGATAGACCATTGACTGATGCAGATTTCGAGGCTAAGCACAAATTCTCGTTTGATATGTATGTTACAAATCAACATGTGTGAAATGACTGAGCTAACATTATACATAGTACCGGGAATGAGTTGACCCCATCTGCAAAGTACGATTTCAAATTCAAGGACTATGCGCCATGGGTATTTCGAAGTCTTCGGGCAAGGTTCAAGTTGGATCCTGCGGATTATCTCATGTCCTTGACAAGTAAATACATTCTTTCTGAATTAGGATCACCCGGAAAGAGTGGAAGTTTCTTTTACTTCTCGAGAGACTACAAATATATCATCAAAACGATTCATCATTCCGAGCACAAGTTCTTGAGAAAGATTTTGAAGGATTACTATCACCATGTGGAGGATAATCCTAATACACTTCTCTCCCAATTTTATGGACTTCATCGAGTGAAGATTCCTTATGGAAGAAAGATTCATTTTGTGGTCATGAACAACCTGTTCCCACCACACCGCGATGTCCATCAAACCTTCGATTTGAAAGGGTCAACCATTGGTCGAGACTTTAAAGAGGAAAACCTAGAGCAAAACCCCCGTGCTACGCTCAAGGACTTGAATTGGCTTCGACGAAACCTTCACCTGGAATTTGGGCCGGAAAAGAGACGAGTCTTCTTTGAACAAATGGAGAAGGATGTAGCATTATTGCAAAAACTGAAGATTATGGATTACAGTATGTTAGTTGGAATACACGATTTGACCAAGGGGAACGAAGAAAATTTACGAGACAAAACTTTACAAGTCTTCCAACCCGGGGGAGATAGCCCAGTGGATGACTCTGGACCACCTGGACCTCTCATGAGAACGCCGAGTAAACTGGAGAGTGCTAGGAAAGCTAGAGAATTACGCCAGATCATCAAGCAGGAAAAGCCAATTCCAATGGGTCAAAGCAGTTCACGAATGCCGGATGAAATTGAAGAAGAAAATAAAAAAGATTTTACATTCTACAGCGATGATGGCGGATTCCGAGCTACGCATGAAGATAATAGTCCTGGAGAGGAAATTTTCTTCTTGTCGATTATTGATTGTCTTACTCATTATGGCACTCTCAAGAAACTCGAACACCTTTTCAGTAAGTCAACTTAACTCTCGTGGGGTACTATATGCTAATACAAAAACAGAGGGTCTCAAGCATGATAAGAAACTGATTTCTCCAATCAACCCCCAACCTTATGGCGACCGTTTCATCGAATTTATTGAGGGAATCACCAAATCTCAAGAAGAAGCTGCTCGAGAAGAAGAATGTCCTCTTCCACCCGTTCCTCACACAGATTCCAACCTTACCATGGGTTCTACACGTCGACGTTCAAATAGTGCACATATGCACCGTACCGTCACCAACAACACCACCATTCAACGTGCTGAAAATGAAGCTCTGAGAACTGAGCATGATGGAAGACGAGAGCATATTGAACCTCGAACCGTATCGACAGTTAGAAGCCCAAGTGCTGAAAGGACGAATGGGCTACAGGGACAGATACTTCCAGTTGTTGAGGAAATGGGAGAAGCGAGTAGTACGGGAGGAAGAAGTGGAAGAAGTATCAGAAGTACACATTATGATGATGAGAGAAGGCCAGCTACGCCTGCCAAAGACTATCCTCCGAGTTTGAATGACAATCAAGGAAGACCGCAAAGTTTAAGGAGGATGATTAGTAGAAGTAGCTTGGAAAAACAATTACCACCTTTGCCGCCGAATGGAAGAGGGGTGGAAGAGAAAGACTCTGGGATTGGGATAGGGAGATGATTTGTATAGGCAGGAATTGTTCAGGGATGGATAGAAAGGGATTGAAATAATACATAGCAAGTTGATAAGGAGTAGAGTTGGAGCAATAGTCAGTAGGCGCAGCGCAGTAAGTGGAGGATAAGATAAGATACCATGATACCATCTAGCGAATCGCCTTTTTTACTTTACTTTCCTTGTACTTTCTTTCTCTCTGGGAGGTTTTTGTGGGATGGGAAACTTTCATTGAATCTTAATCACTTTTTTCTTCTGTTCCTCTGCTTGCTTTGATTTTTTCCGGGACTGCCATTGACTGGCTTGGTTGATTTGGAGGGTCGACATCGTATTCGTAGTTGAGTTTCTTTTGTGTTTATTTGTTGTGGAGGTTGGTTGAGGGGAAGGAGAGGGGAGAGTGGGAGGAATGGGGAAAGAAAGAACAGGGGAAGATGGGAGTAGAAAGAAAGGACGTATGGATGGAGGGATGGATGACACAATCTCTACTATTGTTTTGTTTCTTTGAGTTTGAGTTGAGTTTGGGGATTCAAAATATGAAGGGTTGGGAGAAGGAGAAGGAGAAGGAGAATGAATGGGAAGGGGAGAGGGAAGGAGATGAGATGGGTTGAGATGGGATGAGATGGAGGAAGAAAAAGTTTTGTAGATAGGATTGGGTTTTGTTGTTGTTGATGTTGATGTAGTTGTAGATGGAGTAGGTGTTTTTTGCGGCATGGAAAGGCATGCAAAGCATGGGAAGTATGGGGGAGGAAGGGTAGATGGTAGATGGTAGTTAGTTGGGAAAGTGGAGTGGAGTGCATAGGGAATTGAACAATAGTTGAACTGTTGATGTTGATGTTGATTTTGATTTTGATTTTGATTTTGATTTTGATTTTGATTTTGATTTTGATTTTGATTTTGATTTTGATTTTGATTTTGATTTTGATTTTGATTTTGATTTTGATTTTGATTTTGATTTTGATTTTGATTTTGATTTTGATTTTGATTTTGATTTTGATTTTGATGAGATTGAGTGTGGTTGTGGTCGTGGTTGTGGTTGTGGTGTAAATTGTGTAGATTGGATGGATGGATGGATGGATGGATATAATGGATTTAGAGAGGGGGAAAGAGAGGGGGAGGAAGAGGGGAGGGGAAGAGGTCAGGAAGGGAGAGAGGGAGGGGAGATTGTAATTCGGATGCCATACCATATGATAGGATAGAATAGGATTGCGAGCCAGTCGAATGAGAAATGTAAAGGAATTTTTTTTTGTGTTTTTTTTTTTTGAGGATTTTGAGGGTTTGTAGTGCTGTCTGTGATGTGTTTTTATCATGTGTTTGTATCATGTGTGTGAGAGTGAGAGTGAGAGTGAGAGTATATATCAAAAATCAGAAATCAAAATCACGAGCGCATACATGCATGCATGCGTCCGTCCGTTGCGAGGAGGTCGTCTCGTCTTGAAAAGTCAAAGTTTGTAGATGGTGTCTCCTCCTTCCTTCCTTCCTTCCTTCTTGGTGTTAAAAATCGGGTTAGGTTAGATAATCGGATAGCTGGGCTGCGCTGGGTGGGAGGGGGAGGATGGGAGGAGAGGATGGGGAGGGGACTAAATACCTTCCTTCCAGAACAGAATTGGAAAGAAAGATGCATATGGTGGTTGACTCGTTTGTTCTTGCTTTGGTTTACTTTGTGGTGGTGAGACTGAGACTGTGAGATCGATGGTACTTTCCTTTTGGAGTTGGAGTTGGAGTCATTTTCCTTTGTTTTCTTTCGATTTTGTTCTCATCTCACTTCGTCTGAACTCATCACGCGCTGATTCGTTTTCTGGGAAGAGGAATATTTTGATTCTTCAAATCGGATAGCTCGTTGTACTTGTTTTTTCTTGTCGTCGACTTGTCTTATAGAACAACGATAATCAAAGCCAAACATCCAAATAAGGCACAGCTAGGACAACCATTGGGATCCCCCTTCCCCCTTTTCCACATTTCTGGCGAGAAATCCAAACAATTTGCCACTTACTGTTGGACCTCCCATGGCTGAAAAAATACCGGAGCCAGTTGAGGATATAGATAAAGAACTTCTCGAGCGCGAGGAGCAGGTTGAGCAAGAGTACAGAAAATTTTGCCATCATCGCTCCATACGATAGAGTGGAAAAGTCCACCTCGATAATCTCAAAACGTACGCTGCGGTACTGAAAGAGACTATTTCCGGCACGCGCCAGCAAAAGCAAGAATTCCAAATCAAAGCCTTGTTAGACACGGATATCGCAGATGAATTCGAAAAGTTGGTTGCAACACAATTGACTTACTTGTTCCCCCAACTGGCACAAAAGCATTTGAAGCGTAGTCTGGAACCTATACTCCGTGGGCAACGTGCTCTCCCCTCCTTTCCACCCGGCGGTCCCAGATATTCGGACCGGGTACCCAAACTCTTCAAGATCTAAAGTCAGATTGTGGTCAGAGGCTACACGATCCTCGAAAAGAGTTTGAGTGTCTGCAAAATCACGGAACAGGAATACGTACGCAGTGTTGACGTCGACTTTGTGCACGTACTGCAAGATTTCGAAATTCATAAAGTTTGTCCGGCGGTAGAGTACACTCCTGCTCGTCTTCCCATCCCTGATAGCTGCGTTCCTACTACCAGAGAAGGGGAGCCCATTGCGGTTCGAAGCTTCGCTCGTGTTTTGGAGTTGATAACGTACTTGGATTGTTTTGATCCTCCGTTGGGCCCGGACACTGTACCCTTGAATAATCCAGAAGAGAAGAGTAAGGATCTGGGTAAGTGATGGTACTTATGGTCATAAGCCCTGAAACTGGACTTCCTGACTGCTGAATCTATCTTTGTATTGACATACTGATTGACTCTTAGACATAAATTTCCCCGTGGACCAAAACGATAGTTTAGAAGTTAAGTGGGGTATATCGTGGTGAATTGATTACCACCCACAGGACTCTCCTTTCATTTTTCGTTGTTTGTTTGTTTGTTCCTTTGCTTGACAAAATATTCAAAATGCATATTTGGGCTGGCTCGGGTTCGACCAGTGGGAAGGAGACTGTTAGACGAAGAGAGAGAACACCTGTAAAGACTGGCACAATTCTCCGGAAGAGAAAGAGCAGTGCTAGAACTGGATTGGGAACGGATGGGTCGGGTTCTTCTGAAGATATTGGAAAATCGAGTCCGGGTCCAAGTCCTAGAAGAGACTCGGGAATAGATTCTGTCATGGCATCTGAAACTGATTCTGATGGGTCGATCATTACTGTTGTTACTATTCCAACTTATGACGTTGAGGAAGATATGGTTAAGCCTTTGAATGTTGGATCGCTCGAAGGCGAGGGAAGTCTCATTGGGAAGATTGAAAGTGGGTTGAAGATGCTGCGGGAAGAGAGGATGAAGAAGAATCTTCATGATGAGGTGGAACATTCATCAACTCCGAGTAGGGTGAAGGGAATTGGCATTGAGTCGATAGATATGGATGAATCACTTGGAGAGGATACAGATGACTTTTCTTCCTCATTGAGAGGTCTCAATCGTATTATGGCGAGTAATCGTAGGATGTTTCGAGCAAGTTGGGAGGAGGAAGATCGAATGGAACATTCGGATAGTAATGTATTTGCTAAAAAGGAGTCAGTGGGTACTACACATAGTATTCCAACGGACTTACCATCACCATTAGACACCATCGGCGTACCTGCCGAAGATACACAAGCTGTTTGGCATGAATATGCGTTTGCTGGAAGCACAAACGAACCGGATTCTCAGACCACAGCAGCTGCTAGCTGCATCAATGAGAATAGCCCTGAGAGCGAAAATGAGCTGGAAAGACTTTTTAGGGTGGACTCGGTGCATACTTTGGAACCTCCTGGAATTTCAGATGATAATCTGTCGCATGGAATTTCTACTCCTGTTAATGTTAAGGAATTTGTTTTCGATTCTGGAAATGAAAATGAAAATGAGAAGAAGCTGGTTTGTTACTCTGGTGTGGAGTGTGTGCAAGATTCTGAAACTGAGAAGGAGGATCAATTTCCTGATAAAAAGTTTACTCATGAAATTGATATCGATTCGATTCTCGAAGAAGAGAAAGGGCCGGAAACCCCCGTCAAAAGTTCGCACGAACAACTCTGGGACGAGATATCGGAATCTTTTGATAAAGCTCTGGATGCATCGCCAGAGAATAGACGCAAAGAGAGCATCCGGGGATTTTCTCTCAAAGTACCTCGTTTCGTACAGGAGGCTAAGCAGGGTCTCTATCGTTCTCCTTCTCCTACTCGTTCGCGCAAAAGTAATGAGATGGTTGGGGAGGTGAGTTCGCTTAAAGAGACGGAGTTTTGTGCGAGTGGACTTAAGGATTGTGGGTTGGGGGAGGGTGGTTTGGTAACGAGTATTGAGGGTTTAGGCGGGGAGCGCTCGGCTCAAATGCAAAGGGAGGATGATGGTGCGATTGCGAGTCTGGAGGGAGTTTCGAGTAATTTTGGGAGTCCGATCTCGTTGTCTATGATGGGCGGCGGGGGGAGAGATTCTGCTAGGGTGGGATGGGAGAATGATGAGGGTGGAGAAACTCGTGAAGACTCGGTTGAACGTGAGAATGAGCGCAATATTGCGAATTCGGAGCGCTTTTCGCCGGTGCATCAAAGGGTTATACAGTTGATGACACCGAAGCATGGTCGTTATCACACGGTCAGAGAGAAAGGTGGGAAAACTCCTGCGAGTTACCGCATGTTTGAATCGCGGATGGACGAGAAGAGTGGGTCACGGGAAGTAGGGAGTGTAGTGATGGAGAGAAAGGCTTCGCAATATCCTGCGAAAGAGAGAGCATTTTCACAGCCTTTTTGGTCGAATAATTTGAATCGGTATTGTTCTCCTGCTTCGTTTGGAGCCGATAATTCTAAGGATTCTGGCGCGAATGTATCGGAGGAATGGTTCCTGGAAAAAGAAAGATGTAGTGAGATTGAAGAGGAGATGGAAAGATTCTGGAAAGTCAATTCGGAGGGACCGATGGCTCGTTTGAGGAAGACGATGGAGGAGATGGATCCGGAGACTGAGATTGAGAAAGAAGAAAGAAAGAAACTTCCGGTGATGGGTCGAAAGATGAAGATGAAGATGGTGGATTTGGGATCGTGCGAATTCGCGACGGATGAGAATGAACGGGGTTCGATGGGTAGTTCACAGATTACATTTCGTGATGGTGAGTTTTCTATTCTGATTGTTATGTTTGTTTGGATGTTGGAATGAATGGTGTTGACGAAGTGGTAGCTCCTACGATTATACGACGCTCGATGCCTCAATTAGATGGCCCCAGTTCGCCACCATTACTAGCGGTGGAGTCTCCGGTTGGAAGTACTCGCTCTCCATCTCCTCGTAAGAAATTGCAAAAAGTTAATCGATCGAAATCGTCTAGTTTGATGAAAGCGTCTAGTTCTTCGTTGGGGAAGATTTTCCAGAATTCGAGGCTGGATTGCATGGAGGGGGAGATTAGAGATTTGAGGAAGGAAGTCGAGGAGTTGAAAAACATGGTTGGGAGGTTGGAGAGGGAGTTTGAAAGGGCTGTTGATTCTTGGGGAGAGGATGTTGGCAAGATGGAGAGGCGGTTTGAAGATAAAGTAAAGGAGGTTTGGAGTGTGATTTATGGGAAAGACTGGGAGGGAGAGGAGATTGGCGAGGGAGGAGGAGGTTGGATAAATTTGGAGGATGTAGAGTGGATGAGAGAGGTTAGGGATGTGGGGTTGTTGAAGATTGTGGAGAAAATGAAGAAGGGGAAAGCTATGGAGGAGATTGTGCGTGCGGTGGATGGATTGTTGAAGGGAAAACAAAACAAATCATTTGAAGAAGATCTGATGGTACCGGGTTCGACAAATTATGAGCTTGGGGATGAAGTTGGTTCTGCTCCGAACATCTCGATGGAAAATCTCGGGAGTAGGGAGTCGGTGATTAGTGGGGTATTGAGAAAAAATGAGTCCTCTGTTACAATTCCACAGCAAGAAATTAAAAAGCTGTCCACGGATATGATGGGGATGGAGGGAGAGATTGCGAGTTTGAATGGGGAAGGGTGCGATTTAAAGGATGAGAAGAGTGGGGAATGTGATGAGGGGATGCTTGGTGATGTTGGAGGACAAGATTGGATGATTGGAGGGAAGTCGAAGCCATTGAATTCGAAAGTGAGGGGTTGTGAGTTACTACTGTATGATCTACCTTTATTCACGGATTGGATTGGGGGTCCGTCTGGGAGTGGGACTCAACTCTCTTGGAATGTGCAAAAGGTTTCGGATTTTTCGAGTCTTGAAAGTAGTGAAGAGATGGAGAGAGAGAAAATGAGGGAAAAGAGGGAAGATGGGAAGGCAGAGGTGAGATATGTTGATAGCGAAGGAAATTTTATGGATCAGCGAGAGGCTTTTAGATATTTATCAAGCCAGTTTAAGGTCCTGGGAGGTGGTAAAAGAAGAGGGAAAGGAAATGGGAAGGAGGGAGCTGGAATGGTGGGATATGAATATGGATGTAAGATCATTGGGGGTCGGAGATTGGATGATATGGCAATAGAGGGAAACATTGATGCTGAATTTGTAGAGGAAAAGGGTAAAGAAATAGAGAAAGGTGATTTCGAAGTATCGGTGAAAGGAAATGGAAAGGGGGGTAGAAGGAGACGGAGAGGTGAAAGTGGAAGAGAAGAGAGTGGAATATCTAGTCAAAGATTTGTTGGCGAAACAGGAAGGAGAAAGAATGAAGAGGGAGGAATGGTGGGAGAGGGAACGGGAGGGAGATAAGATGGAGATTCGGAGACTTGGGGGTGTAGTGGAGGAATTGAGGGAGTTGGTTTTGAGAGGGGTGGAGATGGGAAAAGAGAAGGAGGAGGGAGAGGGAGAGGTTTGTGGGGGTGAGAAGGAGAGTTTGGATGAGGATGGATATAAGCAAGAGGATAAAGATGAAATGCACGATTGTGATAAACCGGGTTGTTGTTGTCAACCGAGTGGAAGTGGAAGCGGGAGGGAAGGTGGAAGGAAACATGGGAAGAGACATGAATGCGATGCGAGTAATGTGGCGAACATGAGGGCGAGGGATATTTATGGTGATCGGTATGAAGATGAAGATGGAGAATGGGATCCTGAAGAGAGGGGAGTGGGGAATGGAAATGGGAAGGGCTTTTGGGATTGGGTTGGTGGGGGGATTTTATGGAGACAGGATTGAGAGATGGATGGATGGAAAGATGAAGAGATGGGGAGTATGAGGGAGAGAAGCATGAGTATAAATCACTAGTTGGGGGCTCATTGTTGTTTTGGTATTTTATTGGCATTGGTATGAATAGTATGAGATGGTAAAACAGAAAATACTTTTTGGGGGAGCGCGTGTCCGTTTGGTCAGTAATCAGTGTGATGTGATGGATGGGGAGACGGTGAATAAAGTATAAGATGAGATGGCGTTGGATGGGATGCGAGAGGGGAAAGGGATTGATTATTATTGTTACTATTATAGCTACTCTGATTAAAAGAGAGTTTTTAATAAAACGGAAAGGAAAGAAAAGAAAAGTAGAGATTAGAGTTGAGTAGATTAAAATAGCATAAATCAGATTAGAATAGACGGATGAATCAATGAACGACAAAAATGATAGAATTGTAAATTATGATTCGAAATGATGTTTTTGAGTTTGAGTTTTGATTGAGAGAGAGGGAGAGAGAGCTCTAGGGGTAAAGGGAATTGTATTTTTAAGTGAATTGGATTGTTATGTAAATTGTATTGTTAAGTGAAGGGAGTATAGAGAGAGGGTGGGGGAGGAGGGACTTATGAAGCAATAAGCGAGAGGGGTAAGGGGAGGTGGAGGGGAAGGGTAAGTGGGTGGAATAGTGGGTGAGATGAGATGGGATGATATGGGATTGGATAGGACTGGATAGGATAGGATTGTAAGTATAGGATGCAATTGGATAGGATAGGATAGGATAGAGAAAAGAAAATTCAGTGATTGGCGATGGAGTTTGAGTTTGGATAAATAGATGGATGGATATGGATTGAGGATGAGATATGGATAAATAGATGGATAAATAGAAAGATGTAGGATGTGATATGATGATAGTGGGGATATAAACTAAACTCATATCTTGGGGGGTTAATGAGGTTAGTGAGGTTAATGATGTATTGTGATCTATTGTATTGCAGTATATTTATTGGTAGCCAATGAATTTACCATATTATGCTATGCTACATCTCAATATACCTCCCAAAGCAGGAATACATTATGTTACCTACCTCCCTGCCTACCTACGCCTGATCTCTACGCCTTGAACTCCATTCCCTGTTTTCCTAACATTCATTCATTTAATGCATGTGCGCCTGTGCCAGTAAAGTAAAGTAAAGTAAAGTAAAGTAAAGCAAAGCAAAGCCTGATCTGTCTAGCAAATAGTACACGGTTTTCCCATCCCAAAGTCGTGATGAATAAGTTGAAAGACTTAAGCAGTCCCTCTAGGTTTTGCTTTTTGCTTTGCCTTTTCCTTCTTCTCATCCTTGACCTTCTTCTTCTTTGCCTCGCTCTTCTCGTCATTTTTGCGCTTGAGATTTGCTCGCTCTTCATCTGTCTTTGGGATTGGTTTGAAGAATCCCTCTAGTCTCGCTTGTTGTGATGATTTCAAATTCTTGGTGAGTTTTTGAGCCGCGCTGCGAACACGATCTTCCGAGAAACCCTTTTCGACAACGAGGAATTTGACGAGCCCTTCAATATCGGGGGCTTCCCATTTGAAATCGCAATCCTCATGATCGGCGGGTCGAACATCGGGTTTGAAGAATAGTTCGCGGGCGTCTTGGTATGGCCAATCTTCGGGAATGGCATAACGCTCTTTTTTATCGGCGGTGATCCATGCGACTAGAGTTTCGAGATCGCCGTGCTCGCGAATGAGTTTAAGCGCGGTATGGGGACCGATTTTGGGTATGGGGTCGAGGTAATCGCAGCCGAGGAGGATGCAGAGATCTATAAACTTTGGATCATGTTAGTATTGCGCCGTAGTTTAGGACGATGGTAAAGGTTTCCTACTTGTTTGCGATCCATATTTAATCCCGTGAGAACTTTCTCCAAGCTAACTTCTTGAATGGGTTCTTTGCGCTGTTCACTGAATGTGAGATGTCGAAGAAGAATGGGAGAATCGAAACACAAAGTATCCATATCCTCACTTGCCGCAGCATAAACCTTTCCTGCTCTAGCCAACGCAGCGCATTGTGCCTCTGCCTCCGTTGGCGCAATTATATATGGAATACCCATCAACTTCAACAACTTCTGACACTCTGCATTATGTTCCCTAGTGACTCGAACAGTTCTCCTTGAAAATTTCTCAATATCTTCTGCAGTACCCGTTTCCTTTGCTTCTTCAAGTCCTTCTGTTGCAGTTGCTTTGCGCTGGAAACGTTTTGCTAATTCGCCGGACTTGAGCTTCGGTGGCGCACCATCGAATACGTAGACTGGTTTGATACCATTATCGACAATACGGAGGGTGCGGTAAAACATGCCCATCAAATGAGAGGTAGTTTCGCCATCTTCATTTGTGAGCATCTCACCTCCAGAGCGGACGGCGATGAGGAAACTATAGATGGACATGGATCTGAAAGATGTTAGGTTCTAAAAGGTATAGATAGTACTGTAGAAAGTTCATACGCATCCTAGGTTAAAGTCAGTTAATTGCGCAAACGTAAGTATAGAATGAATAGGAGCAAAATACTTACAATAGCAACTTTTCTACCAAATTGATTTTTAATTTCTCCTTCCTTGACTGCATCAGGAGCTTCATCCTTGATGATGGACATCAATTGTTTGATACCCATGATTGCGGTGGTGTTGAATCAAAATGCTGAAGTTGATGTATGGTTTAAATTACAGAAAGTTGAGGAAGAGAGAAGACTTTTGATTTTGGATAGATTTTGGAGTTGACGCGAATGAAGTGCATGACGCGCGATCTTCTCGCGTTAAGTGGTTCAAGCCTTAGGCAACAGAGGCCGCTGTGATTTCAGGCATCCGATCGGTATGCGGGGGAAACTGCCTATGAGACTATCACATATCTAAGGGCCGCTTGTGAGATCGATCTCTACCAAGTCAACTAACGATATGTGATCACCAGTGGATGTAAAGATTTGTCAACCTTTTTAGCTCATACTTTACACCTCTGTGGCTGATTTTCTCCATCTGCATACAAAATTATGGATTTACCGCATGGTTGAACACTTACATACCTAGTACCTACTTACAATTGAATACTCTATGTACGCGGATCGACAACCGTTTGTATCCGAACATGCCTCGGAGCTCCAAATTCAATTAAATGGTGGCCCGGATTAGTTTACAACTTTAGTATATCTGGGGAAGTGTTTATACCCACCAGCCTCTCTCATATCCTTCATCTTCAGGTGGAATATAATTTACTTGTCGAATTCAAAGATGTATAGACCTATACTACGAAGTGCCAGTAGGCAATTGGCAAATGCGAGACCGATAGCCATCACTACTAGAGGTCTTGCTGCTCACGCTACCCCGCAACCATTTGATTGGAAAGATCCTTTGAATGCACAGAATCTTTTTACAGAGGAGGAAATCGCTATTTCAGAAACCGCGGAGCAATATTGTCAGGAACGGATGTTACCTCGAGTTTTGCGTAAGTTTGTTAATTGTATGTTAGGAGCGCAAGCTAAAGGAAGGTTGGATAGAGGCATATCGAGACGAACATTATGACCGAAAGATACTCGAAGAAATGGGGGAATTAGGGCTATTAGGAGCTACGATTAACGGTTACGACTGTGCTGGTGTATCGAATGTTGCTTCGGGACTTATTACCAAGGCAGTTGAACGAGTAGATAGTGGATATCGATCTGGAATGTCAGTACAGTCTTCGCTGGTCATGGGAGGCATTGACGAATTCGGCACACAAGAACAAAAGGAGAAATACCTGCCAAAATTGGCAAAAGGGAAATTGCTGGGCTGTTTTGGCTTGACAGAGCCGAATCATGGTAGTGATCCTGGGTCCATGGAGACAACTGCGAAACCTCATCCAACAAAGAAGGGCTATTATTCAATATCAGGAGCTAAGACATGGATCACAAACTCTCCAATAGCAGATGTATTCTTGGTATGGGCCAAGTTACAAGAGACTGGCAAGATTAGAGGTTTCATCATCGATCGAGCAGACTGTCCACCGGGAACCTTGGAAACACCTGCTTTGAAAGATAAAAATGGACTTCGAGCTTCTTTAACTGGTATGATTCAACTAGACGAATGTCCGGTACCTGAAGCAAATATGTTCCAAACAGTCGAGGGTCTTCGAGGACCATTTACTTGCTTGAATAGTGCAAGATATGGTATTGCTTGGGGAATGACAGGTGCGCTCGAAGATTGTATTGATCGAGCTAGAACATATGCTCTTGAACGAAAACAATTTAAAGGCAATCCATTAGCCAAATATCAACTCGTCCAGAAGAAGCTAGCAGATGCCGTCTCAGACGCGGCTTTTGGTACACTGGCCTGTGTTCAGGTTGGAAGACTCAAGGACAAGGGAGAAGCAGCACCAGAGATGATCAGTATGATCAAGAGACAGAATTGCGATGCTGCGCTCCGAAATGCGAGAACATTACAAGAGATCTTTGGTGGCAATGCTGCGAGTGATGAGTATGGTATTGGAAGACATGTTTCGAATTTGTTCGTCACCCAAACTTATGAAGGGCAAAGTGATATTCATTGTAAGTTTCGCCTTGATCTTGTCTTATGAGTTGATGATGTGATTCAAATAAACGCTGACAAATGCATTAGGTTTGATTCTGGGAAGAGCAATTACTGGCATTCAAGCATTTTGTTGATTGAAATGGGTTGAGTTGAACGAGTTGGCAAATGGAAAATGAGAAATGAGGGTATGAGATATTGATTGGGCCATATAGAAGTGGGAGCAGAATGACCATCAAGGTGTCGGTTCTTGACTCTTGAAAAGGGGGAATCTTCTTTGAAAAGGGGTGAATAGGAGGAATAGATGTGTACGAATTATTACAAGATGCTTTGGTTGAACAAAGAAATGCAATCCAGAAGTTTAATATCAACCATGTGTTGAGCTTTGATGGTGAAATGGATCTCGTATACGTATCTTACTCATTACATTTTTGTCTAACATGAAAAACGTGAGAAAATGAAATGTTCGAATATATCTGACTTCTCGAGGAGACAAGACTTTGAAATTTGCCACCATTCGGATATTTTCGGGGACAGTGGAAGAGAAAGAAGAGGAATTGTGTGTATTGAATGAATGGCAGGTCTTTGAATGGATTGGTAAGGTCTATTTATGTTTCGTGAATGGATCTGAAGATACATCACCTACTCAGGCAAATGTTGTTGATGGCCTTCTCTTCCATCCACATGTGAATTGTCAGAGCTGTCATAGCCACCATGCATTCCGTGATTGCTCATGAATTGTGAAGGGTTAACAAGAAATTAGTAATCTCCAAATGGGTTCGAAGTGAATCCTCGAAATTCCATGGGAACTTGTATGATTTGTTAATAAAGGAAGAGGAGTGAATAAATTTATAGCTGAATAATTGCACCGGGAGTATATCATAGGTTGGAATCATATTGAATAATTACTGCGCTTTCATACTGCACTTTCGCCGCTCCTTTGCAGCCCCAAAGTGAACAAGATAGGCCAAGGCACAAGGCAAACCAAAAGCAAAGGCAAAACGACGGCTGGCTGCCCAAGAACATTCACCGTACAGTTATATTTAATACCAACTCAGACTCAGACTCCGACTTCTTCTTGATAAATAGGTTGACTTGCCTCCTGATTTTACAACAGAATTTCAGAAAAGATATTCCACCTTTAAAAGAACTCTTCTTCCTCCTCTTCCAGCCTTTGCCCCAAGTACCTCCCTCCCTAGGAATCAAAAGAAAGAATACCCTCTCTCAAGGACAACAAAAAGCCAACAGCCTTTTGGTGCGTACTCAAAATCCTACTTGTCATTCCATTTAAAATCTCCAGCACCCTTTGTTTCTCCATGTATCTGTCTATAATATCTATATGACTACATGACTCTCCAGAGTACATTGTTTATATAAAGATTTACCGCTTCTCTCTTCTTTACCATCTTGTACCCACAATCTCTATCCCCTTCCGTCATCTTCGGCATAGCCGCTCGCGTGTTTTTTTTATGGGTGGTCGCTAACAACAAAATCGTGTCTACCAGAAATCCCAGCCCACTTACTCACCAGTCCATTAAACTACTGCAACCTCGAGAAATTCATCAACATACTCGACAACCCTTCACACTACACAACACCATCCACACAATAATACACACTTCAAAATGGCTTTGAAGAGAATCAACAAGGAACTCACAGACTTGGGCCGGTATGTTATATCTCTTGTCATTATTGTCACCGCCACGACGTTTGAATGATCTTGGTGGGGCTACTTTGTGAGCGGGGTCTGGTGCAGGATTATCCAAATCTTCATGACGGCGATGATATTTTATATGGATGGTGTTGGGAATAGTATGCTAATATGATGCTTGAATAGTGATCCCCCCTCATCATGCTCTGCTGGTCCTATAGGAGACGATTTGGTATGTTGTTCCTCCTTCAAGATGTGATGCCCCTTCGAGGCACAGAATACCTTGGAATGCGCTCAAGATAGATATCATATCATGGCAAGTAAGATGCATCGAAGAAAGGATACTAACATTATCTGTTTCATTTAGTTCCACTGGCAAGCTACTATCATGGGTCCTGTAAGTTTGATCTTATCTTCAAGTCTCTTTGATCCCAGGCTCTTCCGCCAACGATCTTTGAAATCTCGAATTTCATGAGTTATCATGATCATCTATCAACTTACTAACATCTCTTCTAGTCTGACTCACCATACACCGGAGGTGTCTTCTTCCTCGCCATTCATTTCCCTACCGATTACCCATTCAAGCCTCCCAAGGTCAGCTTCACAACTAGAATCTATCACCCAAACATCAACTCGAACGGAAGCATTTGTTTAGACATTTTGAGAGATCAATGGTCCCCAGCTTTGACTATCTCTAAAGGTAAATTGCCACCATCATCACTCTTTGATAGATCACTACTAATCGTTCATTTTAGTCCTCTTGTCCATCTGCTCCATGCTCACCGACCCCAACCCCGATGACCCACTTGTTCCAGAGATCGCACACGTTTACAAGACCGACCGATCTAGATATGAGGCTACAGCCAGAGAATGGACCCGAAAATACGCCATCTAAATTACCTACTATAACCTTCAAATTACATATGACAAAGCATGACGGATCGGAATAATGGATGGGTTGATGAATTTCCTCTGTGTTCTCTCTATCTCTTCTATTCTATCCTACTGCGTAAAGGATTTGCTGGCGTCAACGAAACTCGATGAATGGTCAACTTTTTGGTCTGGGTTTACTTAGGTACTTTACTCTTTTACACACGAAATACATTACATGGCAGACTTGTAAGCGCTACTGCTGGGGGGAACATTTTGCGATGGATTGGGGCAGAAATTGTCGGAGAGGCGAGAAAGATTTGTCGTGGATAGATATCGGGAGAATGCAATATGATGGATGAATGGATGGGGTGGTGATGGATGATAAATAAGGGATGTGCTTGGGGAATTAGATGATCATGTTGCATGATGAACGGGTTGTCGTCGTCGTCACCGCCTTTTTCTTACTATTCCTCCTATTCTTTGATATTCAGGTCCATAGCATTACTCGGAGCTTTTCTTACTTTGTGATTTGCTGTTCTTCTTTATAGTTTTGTGATACAACGCTTTGGAAGGGGCTAGTTGTGAATGAGTGAAGACGTGAAATTTGAGACATGGTATTGGGCGTGAAATGTGATAAGGGCGGTAAGAATGAGGAACTTGATGGATATTTAGTATTATCCATCTGCCCTTCCATAACACAATACTGGATATGGAAGGTAGTTGAATGATCCGTTTGTCTCTTGTGGCATTCAATTCTGGTAAGGATACTGCAGACTATGTTGAGTCAATCATTTATTTCACTTCTGGATTTATTCGTGTCGTTAATTTATTTGTTTCTTGGTTTTTGGTCCAACGTTCTCGGTATGGGAACGGGCTTTGTATGTAAGTGTTTTCTGTTTGGTTTGGGTCTGAGGGAGGGGCATTTTCATTGTAGCCTGGATGGAGTACTTGGGTGGGATTTAGATTTGGATTTGGATTTGAGTGGGAAGGAGGGAGGGAGAAGGTGATGGTGATGGTGATGGTGATGGGGATGATCTTTTCTTCTCCTCGTTAGGTACTCGTGAGAGTGTAACTGTGTAACTGTGTAAGCGCTTGGGTCGGGTTTGAGTTCTGGGTTGTGGGTTGTGGGTTGTGGGTTTTGATTTCTCAGGTGGTGAGATGGTGAGATGGTGAGATGGTGGGTGGGTCTGATTGATTGTCTGTCGGTCGGTCGGTCGGTCGGTCGTGACTCGTGAGGATGTTTGATGTTTGATGTTTGGGGTTTGGGTTTGATGGTGTGGGAATTTGGGAATGTTTTGGGGGTGTGGAATTTGGAGATGGATGTTTTGGAGGTGTGGAGGGAAGGATCGAAGAGGGAGGAGGGATGAGGCAATATGGATGGTGTGTTTGGGGTTTGAGGTTTGAGGGTTGTGGGAAGGGAGGGAGGGAGGGTGTGGTGATTTGTAAGGGGGTGGTAGGGGGTGAGGTATGTACTATGTATAAGGTTTCGGGACCGAGGGGGAGGGGTTATGTTATGTATGGTAGATGAGAGGTGACGAGGTTTTGTAGGGGTTGTGAGGATAGGAAACGGAGAAAACGTTAGGGAGAGAATGGAATTGGAATTGGAAGATCCATAGGTACTAGGTAGGTAGCAAAGTAAGACATTTGTTGAACCTCTCATGCCTTCTTCTCTCACAGTGCAGTGCGAATATCCCGATACATTCATTACCTGTCTGTGACTCGTGAGTCGGCGCTTTCTATGAAAATATCGAGATTGTAGATACTGGGCTTCTTCATTCATTCACGTGGATTTGTATGATTTATGCATGATGTCGGTATATGATATATATACCTAGGTAGCTGGTGAGCTGGCTTTAACCTAAGCTCGTCGCTGGATACTGATATGTGTATATGTTTATATGTATGTATATGTATATGGGGATCTTTCTTCTTCATTAATGCTAAATGGGAATTTTACAAACCTTCTTCTCGTTTTGGTTCTTGGGGTTTAGGGAGTCGTGAGTGTGAGTGTGGGTTTGAGATGGTGATGGTGATGTGGGCTGTTCTTGTCGTACTGTGTATGTATGTATGTATGTACTACGTATCGGTATGCCTAGAGATGTGTGTGAAGCGGAGCGGATGGAGTAGAAGGTTTTTTGCGATGTTTGGGATTGGAGGGCTTTGTATGGCAGGGCTGAATATGTAGTTGGAGTTGTACGAGTACTTGTTTGTGGTTTTTGTGTTGCGTAGGTAGGGGGATCGACGGGAAGGATGGATGATGAGGGGGAGTTCTCGGTACGGATTGCTGTGTTGTATCTATCTATCTATCTATCTATCTATCTATCTTATAGATACCTAATTGAGCGATTACGGAGAATATTCTTATTCTTGTTGCAGCTGATCATTGCAGATACCTGTTGATTGATCTATGCAAGGGTTTTTTTTCTTGGGGGTAAGGAATGGCGTAATGGGAATGGAAAGATGGGCTGATGAGAGAAGAAATAGTGTAGCAAGGCTTGGGAGATCATACACTTGGTGTTGGGATATCGTACGTTGATATAGGTATTTGTGTCTGATTAGTTGGTATCATCATCATGCGCGCCGTTGCCAATGTTGAATGTTTTGATATTGGGTTATGTATCCACAGGGCGCAAACAAGCTTTGGGGAGACTCGAATGGTATGGTACCCCCTCATACTGTATCCATATGCATCCTCAGCTACACTCGCCAGCCACACTCCCATATCCAAATTCACAAATCCAATAGGACAAGGCTTACCGCCGCCAATTTTTCTGTATAATAACTCTCTGAGCCTCAAAAGTGCATCAAACATCTTGGATATCGGGAGAAGTGCTGGTTGTACGATCATGTCAGATGCAGGTGTGTTCTGATTGGCTGCTGATTATGGCTTAGATGATTCTGGTTTCAGTTTTTCGCAATGCATGCTAGGCTCGCACGCTCACGCCGCGCTCTGGGCAGGTTTCGGGCGGGGATTTCTGGAACGCAAATAGCATACGGAGGCTTGGGGGTTGCATTTGGGAGGTTTCGTAAACGGGGTTGTGTATGGGATGGTGTGAGGTGTGGCGAGGGGGATGGGGGTGGTTTGTAGGGGAGTTGGTTTGCTGAGGATATGAATAAGATAGCATGTGACTTTTTATCATATTCATGTTCAATGCCAGAACAGCAATATTCTTGTAATCCTTATTAATACAGTCCGTCAGTTTAGTCAATTGGTCAACCCAAGCAAGAACCGATTAAACGCGTGAACGGGTGAACTTCGTATCCTTGATGTATAGGATAATAACTGTTGCACGTATTCGCGCTTATTAAGGTTATCCGTAACAAATTTAGAACCCCATATCAAACAGACCAACCACGGCCCCTCTCGACCCATGTAACATCAATCCCCCATCCTGCCCTCGACCATTTTCTCTCCCACGTACCTTTCGGCAATCCTGCTCGAAGAATTTTCATCTCTCACCCGTCCAAAAAGCTGATGAGACTAGACCTTAAACTCCCTAGTCAACGATGGCCACCACTATCTCTGTTTCGAAGCCCCTCTCTCTGACCACCCATTGCAACTCAGAGACGCTGGTTTCTCGACTCTCGAGCCCATGAGACTGAATTTGTTCTATACATTATGCTCAGACACTTCCATACGAATCTAATTGTCAGGCCATCACATCCTGTTCCCCATGCATAAACGTGATGTTCTGAATGTTTTGTGACCTTACCTTCCTCCCTCCTTCTCCTTGGCAGAAAGTTTCCTCGTTTCTTCCTCTCTGCTCTGAACACCTCTTCTCTTGGATTTCTCTTGTCGTTTTTCTTTTGGGCATCTCTGCAAAGTGAAGTCATACAACTTTCGATATTAATTCGCTGATTTTGGGACAGCCATCGGTGCAGGCATTGATCACAGGTACGTTTTGCATTTGGACGCCGGGTGTCTTGTTGATTGTTGTATTCCTTCTCTTGCATTTGTGTCGCAAGTTGGAATGAACTCTTTTACTGACAACTTTGGGGGGGTTTTCAATAGGCTTTTATCGTTTTTACGTTCATTCAGATAATTTTTCTTTCGTTTTTACGAATTACTTTCTTTTGGGAACTTCTGTCTATTCAGCAGGTCCTGAATCATATTACCCTTTAATACTACAACGATACCCACGTATAATTTGGAAGGGAAGGAAGACAGAGGAAATTCTCTAAAAAGGACTTCAAAAATTACGATTCCAGGTCGCAAAGCTTAAGATGTCTGAAAAAGCTTATGATAGAATGAGTACGGGATCGGTGAGGGTTTCGGAGAGATCAAGATGGCCACCATTGACGAGAATGTTGATGTCTGGTGAGATGACGGCGGAAATGCCGAGGGAGTTGACGATGAGGGAGAAATTCGACAGATGGATGGTTAACGAGGGATATCGACGATTGTGGGTTATCACTAGAATTATGGGAAGCATCGAGCTACTAACATCATTCCAGTTTCGTCTTCGTTTTCGCTTTACTCCATGTCATGGTTTTCACATTCGGTTTCTTGAATTATCAGCTCAAGGATAGTTTTGGTATTGCACGGAGTACATTTACCGTCACCTATGCGATTGCTAGATCCGCTGCTTTGACGCTACATTTCGATGTTGCTATGATTTTGTTCCCGGTTTGTCGTACTTTGATCTCTTTGGCACGCCAGACTCCTTTGAACGGCATTGTACAATTCGATAAGAATATTACTTTCCATATGCTTACAGCTTGGTCGATTGTGTTCTTCTCTTGGGTACACACTATTGCGCATTGGAATAACTTTGCTCAAATTTCAGCAAAGAATAATCTCGGTATCGGTGGTTTCCTCCTTGCCAACTTTGTTAGTGGACCTGGATGGACTGGATACGTTATGTTGGTTGCTCTTATGGCTATGGCTATCACTTCATACGAAAAGTACCGTCGGGCAAACTTCGAACGCTTCTGGTATACTCATCACTTTTTCGTCATCTTCTTTGTATTCTGGTCCGTCCATGGTGCTTTCTGTATGATTCAGCCAGATACCGCTCCTTACTGTGTTAGTGTTGGTACATCGGCTATTGGTGTCTTCTGGCAATACTGGATGTATGGTGGTTACATTTACCTCGCCGAACGTATTGCACGTGAAATTCGTGGCAAGCATAAGACGTATGTTTCGAAAGTCGTTCAACATCCTTCCAACGTTTGCGAAATTCAAATCAAGAAAGAGAACACAAAGACAAGAGCTGGACAGTATATCTTCTTTTGCTGTCCCGAGGTCTCGATCTATCAATACCATCCTTTCACTCTCACGTCGGCCCCCGAAGAAGATTATATTTCCATTCATATCAGAATGGTAGGAGATTTTACGAGAGCTGTTGGAAAAGCCCTTGGATGTGAATTCGATAAGCCAAAGGATGGAAAGGGAGGATCTCAGGTTGTTGGTGTCAATCAAGGCTCACCAGGATCTGATGGAGCTGATTCGGCTATTCGTCGCATCTTACCTCGTGTCTACGTCGATGGTCCATTCGGTTCCGCCTCTGAGGATGTTTTCAAATTTGAAGTCGCCATGCTTTGTGGTGCCGGTATTGGTGTTACTCCTTTCGCTTCGATTCTCAAGTCTATCTGGTATCGCATGAACTATCCTCAAAAGAAGACGCGTCTCGGAAAAGTATATTTCTTCTGGATTTGTCGTGATTTCGGTTCTTTCGAATGGTTCCGTTCCCTTTTATTGGCAATCGAAGCCCAGGATATGGATAACAGAATTGAGATTCATACGTATTTGACGGCTAAGATTAAGGTGGACGATGCGACGAACATCATGATCAATGATGCAAATGCAGATCGTGATGCGATTACAGGATTGAGAGCACCAACCAATTTCGGAAGACCTAATTGGGACATGATTTTCAAGAGCGTGAGGAAGATTCATAGTCCCAGTGAAGCGGGTGTCTTCTTCTGTGGTCCAAAGGTGTTGGGTAGTCAGTTGCATATCAAGTGTAATATGTATAGTGAGCCTGGTTAGTACTTTCCACTTATCTCCCTTTTCACATTGATACGATGTACTAATACTGGAATAGGATTCAATTTCTGCTGGGGTAAAGAGAATTTCTAATCGTTACGACAACTTCACGTGCCACTGGGTACGATTAAAAGGGCAGCTGCATGCGTTAAGAAGCAGTTTGGCTTCATTTATTTGACATTCATCTTATATCTATAGATGCATACATGTACCATTTTCCATTCATTTCTGAAATACCCTCCTTTTTGAACTATATTGTTTCCGTTATGGGTTGTATGTGATGGGGGGTTTGGGTTTTGATTTAGGTTGGATATGGGGAGGGGGAAGAAGGGACAAGTGATATTCATTAGACTGGTTGGTTCATGAGAAACATGGATGGATGGATGAATGATGGGTGCGCGGGGCGCAAGATATCAATCAATGGATGAGAAATATATTATCATATATTTCTGATTATCGTTGTTGCGGTTGTGGTTTTCATGCATCGTATTGGGTATTGGAGATTGCAAAAGATTTTATTTGTATTAATAGTTTAAAATTATGATTGATTTTTCTATTAGAGATGAAGATTTGGGAGTTGGATTTTGAAATTTTGGGTTTTTGAAATTTTGAGAAGGGGAGTTTGTTGGTTGTGGATGGGTACTGTAGTGATCTGAATCTTGGGAAGATTACTTGTAGATAGGTGTGAGTTTCTGGGTTTCTAGAGTAGATGGTTGGATATAAGTAAGATTATGTATCTATCTACCTATCTACCTTACTGATCCGGCTTGAGTAGTAATTATGTTGGATTAAATAATTTCTTGCTCTCCGCATTGTGTATGTATGTATGTATGTATGTATGTATGTATATAAAGGGACTTGCGAATTACGAATTATGAATTACGATACTTGCTGTACGGCTGGGAAAGGAAAGGAAGTATGTAAGTTCGACACTGGATAGCTGGATATATGGGCTGTGAGATCATGATGTGTATGATGTGTGTTGTATACGGAGGAGGAGTAGTCTGGATCGGATGATGGTGTTAATGAAGTTCGAAAAGGACCCTGTACAGGCTTGAGCCAATTGCATTTTGTCCCCTTTGTGCGGCAGATAGGCTCGTAGGTAGGCGGGTAGGTGAGATTCTACAATCTTACACCAAGTCATTCTACAACCACTTATTACTTTCCTTTAGATCGATTCGCGTCTAGGGTTTTAATTCTATATGTTGATTTGAGAAAGAAGCTTAAATCATTCTTTGGAAATTGGTCGTCGTTCTGGTCTCTGTCATTTGGTGATCCTGGGAGGGGGTGGGGTGCAAATGGAAGAAGATATTTTAATTGACTTTCTATCATTTGAGGGAGAGTAATGCAGAGAGAGTCTAAGGAGGTATGTATTGTGTATTGTGTATTGTGTACATACATGGGTAGGTTTTCGGATTTCTTGCTCTTTTTATTACTCTTCTGATTTCCTTCAGGAGGTTTCTTTTGAGGATACATACTGTGCTTCTTCAGATATCGTTCTTTCTTGTTCTTGTGAATATCAAGATCAGTTCTGTTCCGAATCACCGTTTCATATTTTCGGGGTGGAGTTTGAAGTCCAAGCACATGGATCTTGGCATTGGTCGAATACGCAACTTGCGCAAGTGACGATTTGCCGGGATGGTCTCGGTGTAAGATTGCATGAGAGCCAATTGGGGAAGCCAAGCGCGATGCCAAGTCTACACTGAGGTTTCGAAATCGTAAGTCTGGGTGGATGATTTTAAGATGAGAGATGGGATGGGAGACAAAGAGTGGCTTGAAGCGGAAACGTCGTCAGGGGCTGAGGATCATATATTTGAAGAAGTTATGGAGAGTTGAGGTGGTGGGAGCTTGTGTCGGAGGATGGGAGATCATTGGATTGTGGAGATGTGTTACTGCATTAGGGGATTGGCGGAGGGATAAATGGAAGTCGTGACTACTTGTGGAAAAAGTTTGGAGCAAGAATGGGTGCATAAAACAAAAATGGGTTGTAGAGGACCCAGAAGAGCTTGGATATTGGTGGAGATGTACAGAACTAAGTGCGGAGTCCTTCCATATCTCAGTCTCACAAAGTCTGCACGTCTCGGCGGATATCCGTTCAGATTATCGAACGCCGGTCTTGGTATCTCTCTTCTCGAAAGACTGCCAGGATGGATACTGTATGTCGCGAACGAAGACTCCGTAAACACGACGGAGCCAGCCCGAGAATGGCGAATCAGCTTAACGGCGTCGTGGCATATTGATTAACTTTTTCTACACTTTTTTTCCTTTCTTGATGATGAGGGAGGGAAAGTTTTGATTGGGTGGGCTGAGCAAGTGGCAAGCCGTACTAAGAGCAGTTGAATGAGACAATGCGTTAGGTGGATATGCAATAATTGAATTTTGAGAGGGTGATTGACGATATATGAAGATGGGTGAATTCCTGTTTCGTTTCAATTTCCCCTTGGTCTGCTCGTCTGATCTTCTTGTCGTATTATTTTGATATTACTGGTTTTGTGGAACATTTTCTTTTTATTCCAAGGAAAGACTTTTTATGAGTGGGAAATTATAGGAAAAGATTTGAAGAGGAGATTCATTGCAGAGATTATTACTGTATCTCTTGACGAGATTAGTCTTCTGCGAATTGGAAAGGGCATTTCTTCCTTGAGATATTCTTTGTACAACGCATACAATACAACTAGTACAACTTCTTTATCGACTCGACAGGCTCGAGCTCAAGACATTACAGCATAACACTACACAAGGGGAGATTATCTGATAGAGATCTCTTTATCCCTTCTTTCAACCATCACTACAACGAACCCACATTCTTTCAACACCCGTTTCAATTTCTTTGAACAGAACATTTTATTTAGGAGAGGGGGTCAAGAATACATCATCTCAACTAGACCTATCACGAACGTCGGTATCACACGATCACAACACAAAGTCTTTGTGTGAATCCTCGCCCACTGCGAAATAGATTTCTTTGACTCAGCCTGGGAACCAAATCATAAAGTTATTGATATAACCCCGGGGCTTGGAACTTAGTTTGAACTTTAGAACTTATTGGAACTTCATTCTATATTCTTTTGGATACTTTGCATTTTACCTATTCAGTATTGCTGGATCAACATTACATTTTCGAACTCACAAGAGATTACTTTCGCGTTGCTGAATAGCACATCATTTACCTTTCAGGTTGATCAATCGGTCCGATCGGCTTTGTACAAATTTACTTGCGGAGAACAATATACATATCCTACCCACTCGTTACATCAGGAACGTCACAAACATCACATCAAGCCACAATGTATATTCCACGCCTTTCGTCTACTCTCAACGCCCCAACCCTCACCACCCGCGCGGAGTCTCCTTCCACCTCCGGATCTAGTGAAGGATTCTGGGAAGTGCAATTTAATTTCTGGGGAACCATCCTCGCCTTCGTCGTCGCCATCGCTATTATCACCGGACTTATGACATGGTGTTTAGTATGTCGCGGCAAGCGGATACAGAAGAGACTCGCCAAAGCCAAAGAAAAGGAACGAGAAGAGGAAGAGAGAGTCAAGAATGAAATGATGGGGAAGGTTCTGGGAGACGGCGCTAACGGGGTTGTGAGAAACGGGAGTAAATTGGGTGTGGGAAGAAACGGGACGGTGAGGAAAAGCGAAATTAGCAGACCCTTCCCAGCGAGGTCAGAGAGTTCAGGGAGCGTGGGTTCGATGGATGAGAAGAGGGAGTTGGAGATGGAGTATGAGAGGCAGAGCGGAAGGGATAATTACTGGTCTGAGAAGGCGGCATGGAAAGAGGAGACGGTGGGGACGGAGAGTCCGGTTCCGAGGGAAAGGATTGGGGATGAGGAGAAGAGCGAGTGGAGGACCGAGAGTTTGAGAGGGGCTGATACCATCGGAAGTGGAAATGCAAGTTCCACGAACGTGGGCGGAAATGTAAATGGAGGGAATGCGTGGCATAGGATTGAGGTTAATGGAACAGTCTACATGGGGCGCGAAAGAGGCGATTCGGCATATTTGGAAGATAAGGAGATCAAATTCGTGTAGGATTTGATTGAGCGATGTTATTCATTACAGGGTACTTTGAGTCAGAATCATGATTCACTGGATGATTCATACATATACTGACGAGGTGTCATGTGCACTGAATTGAGCTACCCCTCATTTCTGTTGGAACCTTCAATTTTTGATAGAGATTTTGATGGGTGTGCTGAAGGGATAGACTGGGAATGGGAATGGGAACGGGAACGCAGGAAATGATACCATAGGATACGTTTGGAATTTGGTAGCGGAATAGCATAGCTAGCTTGATACATAGTGCTTAATTTTTTTGAAAGCTGGAGTGATGTGATGGTGCGATGCACACATCCTTACTTGTATCTATACATCTACACACACATATCTCATATTAGTTTTTAATCATGTCATCACTTTATAAATATCTGAGAATGTATTCAAGTGAAGTTCGAAGTATCGAGATGTACAGTTTTGGATGGGCGGAAGAATGTGATACGGGAACATAGTTTCTTTGTATGTGTGTTTGTGTGTGTATGTGTGTATCTTTATTTCTGGTTGGATTAAGGTACCTAGTGGTTAGTCCTCATCATATTCTCCCCACCTACCTAATATGTATTAATAAACGCGAGTCTCGAATCGAAATAGACGTGCTAGCAGAATCAAATATAGAATTCCCAGATGAATAGACATCCATCCATCTCCTATCCAAGCCACATACTATTTTCTTTCATCCACTTACAATAGTATGTATTCGTACTAAGAATACCTTTCTTATCCTTGAGGTATATAGATATATTTCCCAACAAAGCGAATCTTTCATTATCCTTTCCTCTCCTATCCTCTCACAAAGCCCTGGGATATAAACATATATTCTCCATTGTCACCCTTACAAAGACCCTCATCAATGCCATCTAAATCATCTCTATCAAAGCGCTCTCATAATGAAAAGACTCTTTTCTTTCTCCATTGTAAGATTACCTTCGATCGAGAAGTATGTTCTGGATAAAGAGTCTTTATTCCTTTTGTGTGATTCTCCATCATCGTCTTGACTTATATTATATATATGTTCTCCCATTCTCGCATTCCCATTTCTCCATTCTTGTTTTTGTATACAATACAATAAAACAAAACAAACCAAATAAATCAACAAATAAACAAAATAAATTAGAAAGTCAATCACTTTACCTGCATACACGCTACTGTATATACATCTCTAGCCAACGAAGAAACAAAAGTACAAGAATACAAAGATCCAGAACCAACCCAACAACTATCCATCAAACCACAATGGCGCCCGCACCACCCCCACAAACAAGCGCCTCGAGCGTCCCCACGCCATCCATCACAACCCTCCTCCCCATCACCGTCGCCAAAGCCCTCGAAACCGGCTCCGCCTCCAAGATCCCCTCGATCGAGATCCTCCCTCCGAAATCTACCTCCGCCCCAAAAAGCACACCCACCCTCTCCACCTCCATCATATCGAAAACCAGTTCTACCATTTTCGGAAGCGGCACTGCGTCAGCGACTTCTACCGCCGATAACGGAGTGTTTACTCGACCCTCGGGGAGTCTGACTGCGATCATCACGATGATTATCGTGGCGGTTTTTATGGCGTATTGTGTGATTAGGTGTTGTGTGTGTAAGAGTATGCGGAAGAGGAAGGAGAGGAAGGAGAGAAAGGAGTTGGAGAGGGAGAGGGGGGATTTGGAACGGGAGAGAGTGAGGCAGATGAGGGAGAGAGAGGCGATTGAGATGGCGGGGAGGATGAGGAAGGATGGCTGGGAGGATGTGCTGTTGCATGGGAGACATGTTGGTTAGAGAGGGGAAGAATCAATGAATTTAGAGGTGTAGAAGGAATTGTAAGGAGGATAAATAGAAGGAAACCCCAGAGTATAGGAGTTTATTGGTAGGTAAGAAAGAGGAGGAGGAACACTAGTAAGTTTGAAGGATAATAAGACAGAATCTCCGATGGAGGAAAAGGAAAGGTAAGATATAATTATACAGGTAAGTCCCCTCCCCCAAAAGGTAAAGTAATCTATAGGTAAGTCATACATATTAGACGGAATCGGAGTCTTGGGGCGAATAGAAAGCCAATCAAATCAATTTATTGATAGAGAACCGATCTTTTGTAGAGTTAAGTGATATGATGTGATTGTGTAATGTGAATACCACATATTCAAGATTCTGACACTCAACAATCCAATTAGAACTTAGAGGACTCTCAGAGACCCGAAGAAGTCTTTAATACTAAGATTGAACTTATAGGGTCTAGATAAAGGGAACACATAACATGAATGAGAATTAATCATTTGCTCTCTCTATCATTCGTCTGGAATGACCAAATACTCACTACACCAAGGTCTTTAGTTCGTCATTCTGTAAGCTATTGGACGCAGCAAGGTATGAGTCTCCGCATTTTCCAACGCAGTATTGAACATGATAAGAGGTATTCAATTTGATAAGTACCAAAGTACCAAACACTCAGCATTCAGTGGTTCGTCAATAGACGTGGTACGTAATGAAAAAGGATGATGTGTCTGAGATTGACTGTAGATATAGATGTAGAAAATGTAGAAAAAAGTAAACACAAATTCTTTCGATAAACTCTGAATATCTGAAAAGATTGACGCCATCGTAATAATCCCATGTCTGATAAGTTCCGTCCATAAAAGAAGAATCAATAACACTGCTTAAAGCTTGAATCTTATGTATGATTCGGTATCTATTGGCGACCGATAACCTTACGTACCTACCTAAGTAGCTAATAAGTATCAATTCCGGCACCACCATGTTAGGCACACTCCAACTTGAATACCACCATACTGACATTCAAAGATAACGGATCCAAAAACACTGCAGAACTAACTGTAATCGTAAGAAATTGTGATCACAGTACACGAGGAGCACTGCGAATCGTCGATTATATATGAGGTAATCGTCTAATTTCACAGATACGAAGGGACTTCCAATTACCTTACAGTATTCGCGCCATAAATAACATTTCTGCCTTGAAGCGAACAGGGCATTTAAATAAATTGTGATTTACACAATAATTCATCATTTACTGGTGCACTCGGTGACTACGCCGTGAAAAAAGTTCCTGTAGGCAGCTGTGCCGCAAATTCGACCAAATACGGAATATCTTCAAGGCAGCAATGCGACCCACACCACGGTGAATATCCAAAATTATGAGTTTAAAAAGAAAGGTTGCGCACGCTGGTGTGCAAGATGAGTAGCAATAGCTTCCAGAAACAGATAGACAGAGCGATATTTTCCCAGTCGAAGACAAGATGGTCAAACAAGCAGATCCTCAAAGTAGCCCCATGCCTAGCATGCCCACAGGTACCTCCAGCCAAATCCTAAAATCGACCGGCTTTCGAAAGTTTTCTGCTGTGGCTATGATTGTTCTTCTTTACACCACTGCAACTCCGTTCAGTCCAATAGCATGGCTCACCTCCTCAATCGAAGGCTCATTATTCCTCGATCGAATACTCGCCGGCGCACTCCTTTTCGCGGCCATGTTTTTTCAATGGCAAGTTGCGGTACAGGCTTGTCCCATTGCCATAATTCTCCCGACTGGCAATCGTACAATGATCTCAAACGGAAATATCGTACAATCAACTGGGGATGTGATCTGGATATACGAACCTTCGAAATACTGGGGATATATGTTAATTGAAGGGTTGGGACTGATAGCGGTTGAATGGGCAGGAGTAGAAATTATCAGAAGAGGTGTGGTCAGTGTGGTTATCGCGGCATTGTGGATAGTGGGTTGGAGTGTTACGCCAGAGCGAACGAAGAAACAGGGGTGGGAATATTTGAAGAAAATTTGGTTTTGGATTGCGTTGAATGAGATTATGAGGGTGGGACAGGGTGGTGGTGGTATGAGGAAGAGAAGATGGTAAATTATGGACCATGGGTGTTGGTGTTCGTTGATCGAGAATAATGTAAAGTATGAGGAGCTCGAATCATTTAAACGGATAGACTAGAAGATGCAGACGGAACACAAGAGCTGGAGGACTTCCTTGAGGATTGCTCATATTTGAACCAACTTTGGTTCGCGGAGTAAGAGTTTGGAGGAATAGAACTTTAAACGTTGGATACCTTTTTAGTGCTAAAGACGTATTTTGTATCATTAGTTTTTGCATTCCATACGAGTAGACGAGGACGAATTCGATCACGATCAACCCCGCCAAACACGGGCAACCACATGACATCCATAATTTCATTCCTGCAATTTTGAGAAAACTGTTTCTCCTGATACTTTCTCATTTTGCGCTTGTCTGGAGAAGCTAGACACAAGTCTTCCTTAACTATATTGCAACAGAGAAACGTTAGAGAGAGAGACGTGAAGTAGTATTCTCACAGCATGCTCGAGCGACATTCGGCTCGATCACTAGAAACATCTTCACATTCCAGGACGAACTAATTACCCAAGTAGATTTGTTATGCGATTCAAAGTGTTACGGTTTTGACACGCCCACAAAATGACCTCGATCATTGCGCCGCAGAATAGCATCAGAACCCCGAGCTTCTACAAGATTAAAATGTAAAATCTTAAACATTTCAACCCGATATACCACTTTATTCATGAGTAGACGAACATAAATTTTCGGATTGGGGTTTCAAGAAAGATATTTTGTATCATCTTCATGGAACCCAGAAGCACAGCACTTTGTTGGAGTGAATGTTCCTTATTTTCCACAATATATCTACTCGTCAGATCTCTTCGGAGTACATCAGGCCCGTCCATCAAATTTACCCTTTCTTTCGAGTTTTTCAGTAATCAGAATCATCTAAAAAAGCAACTTGGACACGCTTTCCTTTCCCTTTCTTCCTGTTTCTCTGCTTTTTTTCCCGCCCTTTATTCCCGCCAGTTGAGCCAGGTGTTTGATTTCGACTCTGCTTCTCAATGGCTAGTTTCTCGGCCTTCTTTTCCGCAACTAGGCTTAGTAGCTTCGCTCCAATGTCTGGAGAATCTGTTTCAAATGTATCCTTAATGATCCGTTCCAAGGAATGTCGTACCTCCCATGGCTCGTTATAGTTTTCGCTGATACGGCTTGCGCTGTCGTCGCTCGGATTGCTCGAGCCGATGTCAACAACACCCTTGAATTCAAGCGGCTGTTTGCAGTGTTGTACTAAGTCTTCAAAATGATGTTCGCGATGACCGGGAAATATTTCATACCATGTCACCTTTTCTTCAATACAACACACTTCAACGTCGGCTCCGCGCTGGAGCATGATTTCCATTGCTCGAAAAATAATATCAAAATCTTCATCATGATACCCAAGAAGAGAGACTTTAGCATGCACAATGTGAAGAAATATTTTCCACATACTGTGACCGTGATATATCTCATTAGAATTGGCATTGTTTTCCAACAGAAATACCAGTAATCTCAATACAGAGTTGCGTGAAAGATATTCCAATAAAAGACTACCAAAACAGTTTGCAACCAGAGGAGGATCATATTTCAGTCGGATCAGAGACGGGTCTGATGTTATCTTCATCTCAACATAAGGAGATACAATATCTTCAACACATGCCGAAAGTAAGTTCATCGTACTCCATAAATCCGCCCTGTCACCCTTGGAGACATCTTGATCAGGACAAATTTCATCATAGGTGGTACAATTAACATTAGTACAATCAATAGGAGTAGATTTATAGTAAGACTTATACCAATGTTCCAGCTGATTAGTAGGTGGCGTATGAAAATCCGAGTACCGCTGAGCGGCTCTATCAAACTCCTCAACCAATTGGGGGATGTGACCTTTGGCTTTGGTGGAAGCAATTCTTATTATTTGCCGGATGAATGGACGCCAAAATGGTTCGAGTGTTATCATATTATGATCTGTCGATAGAAGCGAATCTTGGCTCATGAACGACTTGACCTCCTGTATGTATACAATTGCCAAAGTAAAGCAACAATCGAATTCCAGGTGTGATGTATGATTAAGGAGTGTTTCCCACGTCCTTGGTTTTCGTATGTATTCCCGAGCGGTCCTATGAATATAATTCACTTCGCCTGTGTTTCCGAACAGCTCCAGTTCCAGTAGTCCTCCGCACCGAGTGCGTAACACATGAGCGAAATCCTCCACGTAATCCTCTAGTGGCATTTGGCGAAAGTAGAAAGACGTTTCATCTGCAAGTATAGCTTGATTGAAAGACTTACGGCTCAATTTGCAGGCAGCAAAAAACTCTTGAAATGTGATTTCTGATATAGGCGTCGCAACTTTTTCCAGTTGAAATATTTTCGAAGCCCCTACCATGTGTATTCGATTAATAGATGGTAGAATGCGGTCATATAGGTCATCAATCTCCTTTGGAGTCTCTCGTAGGCGAACTCTGAGTGTTGAAATATCATCTCTTTTTCGGAGGCCATCCAGTAGAGAGTTTACGACCAGCCTAACCCATAAGAACACTCCATCCCCGCCATCCACGACTTCGGTTATCAGCGCCGACGCATCCGACGGACTATTATTCATCAAAAGTCGCATTCGTAAGTTATTTTCCAATCTATTTCGAACGTAGATTGTAATATCAGGCACCGTTAGGTCATGGAGCTTTAGTTGTGGCACGCTTCCGAATGTATCCAAAAAAATCCAATCTCAGGCCGGCTGGATAAGCAAAATTTTGCGTGTTTCGATTCCGATAGTTGGTAAAAGTACTCTGCAATATCCCAATAATCTCCTTCATATTCATCCAAACCATCAATGAAGAAGCAAAATGATAATATTCCCGACGTTTTCTCGATCAATGTCTGGAATGACTTCTTCAGTACAGGTAGTGACCAGTTTATTGCCTTAGTGGGAACATCATGTACGGCATTCTGGAATGCAGTCTTCCATTCCTTGGGGAACACTTCGGGTAGAAGATCGCAATGCTTCTCAAGAATCTCGTAAAGTAGACTTCGAAGTAGGCCAGGTTGCGATCTTTGAGCTTCGTCACCACTGTTCCAGAAGAAGAAGGATGGTATCTCTAGTGGTATGTTTTGTGCCCATGTTCCTGCGTAGTCACTAGATCTAGGATCGTCAACTATGAATTTCATCAAGGTTGACTTTCCGGATCCAGGTTTGCCATGAATCCAGTAGATGCCATTCTCGTTTTTCAACCATTCGCTGAAATTGCTCCAAGGTTTATGTTCGATTTCAGGATCGCAAAATATCCACTCGAAAGTTTGCTGATGTGCTTCGGCAATCATCTCATACCGAAGATTCATCGTTGAAAATTTGAGACTTTCAAGAATGTTTAATTCCGCCTGGCGCCGATGCCTCGCTGCTTGCTGATCAACAAGCACACTGCGAGTGTGCAAATGCTCTTTCTCCTGCGATAACCCCAAATGATTAAAGTTTTGCTCAATCTTAGTTAAACTCCTCTAGTGATTGTCGAGGAGGTCTTGCATCATTTCTTGCAATGCTTTGTCGAGCGTTTTGAAATTATTGTCCTGTTCAAGCTTGACTTGGATCATTCGATATCTAAATGGCCCTGTTAGTACCAGGTAAGTTTGGTTCGGTTTTAAGAATGGATGGGGCCGGAAAAAGAGTACGAGAGTCACTTCTAATTCCACTGGCTCAGAAGATGATAGACTTACCTCAAATCAACAAGAACATGTGTCTCGAGATTACTACGCAAATAACCCAAACGGCTCTTCAGCCCTTGTATATTTTCCTCATTCCAAACAGCTTTGACTGCTTGTTGGAAGCTTGCTAGCCTGGGATACTTAACACTGGAGTTGAGCTTTAGGGAGCCAAGAAGAACGCTAAGTTCCTCAGACAAGTCGATGCATTCAGTGCAGATATCTTTGAGAGCCTGATCGGCGTTCGTTGGTGAGGATGAGGATGTATTTTGAGTTCCTAAATGAAGAGAGCTCCTTAACGGCTCAACCAAGTTTTGCAAGCGATTTGTCGCTTCACCAAGTTCAACGTTGGCTCTAAGCTCTCCAGATTTGTAAATCTCTCTTCCTTTCAAAGCTAGTCCTGTGCCATAATCAATGAACTGGATCACAGCTGCCGCGACTCCTAAGGCTGTAATTGGGTCCATGTTTCGCCGGGAGGAATATTTCAAGAAATGGCGTTTGATTGCCAACAGCAATACTTTCGAAGACTTTATGTTACTTTAGATGTTTTATAAGTTGCAGTTGATGAGTCGATGCAACGATTACATGACGGGGCTGCGAGTCCAGGAGGATATGGCAACAGAGACAAGACCATGATATATGTCAGCTTCGGACACACTTCTACTTCCTGGTATCTTGTGGCGAATCATTGCCCGTGATATATGCAGGTGCACACACTTTCTGCGCACTCCCTACATACTGGATGGCCAGAGCCTAGCAACATCCTCAATCGGCCTATTTTTAAACGAGCTGCTGAAATTATCTTGGTGGTTTGATAGATGCCAATCCGTCGCAAAATGCTTTACATTTTGTACCACCACTCCATTTTTATTACTGGTAGAACGAATGACTATCTCTTCACACTGTGGCGAAAGCCGTAAAAATCAGGAATCGGAATTTGTTTTGTTCTTAGAGGTTTTTGACATAGAATTTTCAAAATCCGTAATTGACTGCAATCCAGACTGGCTGAGCATACAGCGTCTCTTAAATGTGCCTTTGACATCACGCACATCCCCATGCTGAGAGTAGAGACTTATTACCCCAGATGAGAGATAGAAATATCGAAACTCTGAGACCTAATAGAAAGATGCAAATGAGACGTTGCGACCTGAAAACCGCGAGCAATACGAGTAGAGACCGTGCGTTTGCACCAAGAGAGGAAGAATTATGTGTGTCACGTGACTTTAGTCGACAACTTCTTCTACATACTTTTTGAGATCAGGAAAATACTGTAACTCGATAGATGTTCACAAAGCTTCTCAAGAAGTAAATGAATATTTCTGTTTGAACGAGTACCAGGAAGTCATGTTGGAGAAAGCTCTCTTGCAGAGGGTAGATGCAATCGGCGAGCGAAGTATTGCAAGCCTCGAATCATCTTAAACAAAGAAAAATACTATCTCGCAAAATTTACATTGCACTCTACCTCTCAAGCTATACAATCAAGGGTTGAAACTCATCTTACAAGAGATTGTGAGTGAGTATCACCCGTAGCTGTATTTATCTTGCGCCGCGTTCAACCGTCGCGGAATCCGCAATTCTTGAGTTTGAGTTACCTTATAAATCTCAATACATCAAATCCTTTGAACTTGGCCCTCTGGTTAAATCCTCAAAGTCATGGATACGCTTTCCGAATCAATCTCAAGGTGTCCACGAGCATTTTCATTGCCATTCCCCATCTCGACGTTCAATTCCACAACCCCTCTTTCTCGTCGCGCAACAATCTTCATAGATCCACCCGGAAAAAGTCATCATGACAGTGATCCGTACTTCTCGTGTTATTGATACCATTTTGATGCTTTCTGGAACGAAGAGATGAATGATCGAACAACTCCGCTGATGCATAGCTTACGACTCCTCTCGATTACGCATAATGTACGTAGTCAATCAACTGAAACACCCGTTAGAGAATACATGAACCTAAGATCTTCGAGCAATTTCGTTCCTGACGTAAGACTTATGCTAATCATATCTGTTGCATCTCTCTCATGCCACACAACAAAGCGTGCACTTCTGGGTGTACCCAGACAAGACACTTGAATATTTTTGTTATTTTGTTCATTTAGCAGTTCTGCTTATACACATTAGTCCTACAGTATGTTGCTTTTAAAATACATTGATCTCATCAATATAAACTCTCAAGGGGATGCTCTAACGGGCAATTCCTCGACCTAGCCCTCCGCATCTCCCAATTCAACACAACTTTCCGTGCTTCCCTGTCCTTGTTCACTCCTAGGACTGCCACTCATTCCCCGTCCCAGATCACTCCTCGAACTTCCACTACTGGACCTCCTCTCCCAATTCATCGATCCAATCAGCCTAAAAATTTGGTTTTTATCCTTCGTCGCATTCCGCATGTGACCATCCCCAATCCTTTCCGAGCCATCTCCCCATACCGAACCTTCTATCTTCTTTGATGCACATTCATCCCATTCTGCAAACATTTCGCTATCCCACACTCCCTCCCTCATCGGCTCCCCATCGCTATCTTTGTACGATCTCAAAAGTTCTATTGCCCTGCTCCGAATCGCATGGTCATGGCACCATTTTGCGGCAATATGTAGAGGCATTATGACACCTTGCTCGAATTTAAAATTCCCAAGTTGTCGTTGCTCTTTTGTTTCGTTAAGAACCTCCTCAATAATAGCCAATATACTTTGATACTCCGGAATGATTGCATCGTGATCTGGCGGCGGACCTCCTGGCGCAATTTTCATGATTATATCCATCGCGATGCTCTGCGCTCTTAATATATTAGCTCCGGCAAGTTGATCGGTCTCTTGAGGTGGGATATTAGAACAAAATAATTCGAAGGCTGATGTCCATCTGATAAGTGATTGTGTGATTTCGTATTTAATGGCCTTTATGTCTACTACTTCAGGCAAGTTATATTCCTCTTTAAAGCCATTTGTTGGTACTATTGCAGTGGAAGGATCGGCCTTTTTGGCAGCGGCGGCGGCGGCGGCACATTCGGCTGCTAGGTATCCAAAATGTATTGATCGTCTCTCGATTAGCTCTAGATATAACCGGGCTTCCTGTAAATCGGGGAAAATGCTTGGCATGTCTTGTATTGTTCCGACTGATTCGTATATTGTCTCCTTGTGCTCTTCACTTGTTCCAGGGTCTCCAAACGTTGCAACTTGTTTGTCAAGCCTAAGGAAGGCTTGAACTAATTCGTCCTCAATCATCCCAGAGTCCGGGGAACAGAGACCTGCTTTGTAATTTTTACCTCTATAATTTCTAAGCCACTGACGCAGTATTTTAACACCACTTCTAGCATGTGTGAGGGCAGTAAAGTCATTTCCTAACAACCATTCAAAACAGCATACTAAAAGGCAACCGATCAAGGCCTTCCTTGGGCCTTCACTGGTTTCCAGTTTGGACAATCCAATACTCATTGAACGAAGGGCAAGCCCATATCTCTTAACAGCAAAAACTCGCATTTGCACTGCTTCATCTGCGTATCCCCTTGATTGGACATCTTTGGACTCAGCAAATGAACCAATTGCAACCAGCATCTCCCGAAGATAAGATTCATCGTGTGCAGCTTGCATAATGATGCGATCCCATAACGACGAAGAAAAGACGCGACTTCGACTCCAAGTCACGGATATGCTTGTCTTAGTTAAATATGTTCGAAAATATCGTTCTTCAGATTCATCTCGGAAGGGTAGTCTCATCGACGGCGAGGAATGTGGCGATAGTTGTTGTGAATGAGATGATTGAGGCGACAATGATATTGGCGATACCTCATCGGTGCGAGGGAGAAGTGGTTTGGGGTCGGGTTTACGTCGATTTATAGAGATACGAACGCCATATCCTTCACATGCCACGCCAAACACCTGACATCGATTGCATTCGGGTTTTCGCTCGTCACATTTGATTCGCCTTCGTCTTTAAATGCAGATGTATTAGTGTCATCAAGCCTCACAATGTCGACGAAGCATCGACTTACTTGCAAGTTACGCATCCGGACCGAACCTTGGGGAGGTTAGGCCGCTTCTTGGCTTGTCGTCCGGAAGTACCATTTAGCTGGGCCGGGGGGTTCATCTGAGCTTTATTGTTGTAGGGAGTAATAATTGTGTTGCCATCAATTGGGCTTCCATCTGAGGCTTGAAATTGGACGATGTACCCGATGGGAGTATTAGGCGCCATTGCATACGATGATTTTTCTGTGAATTGCTTGACTTGGAGGAAGTATCCAATTGTCTCTAGGAATTGTCTCCAGATCTACTCGAGTAGTCTGATGATATTCAGCCTTAGACCAGACGATGGGGTGTCTTGAATTAAGCACGGCCCCCTGATTATCGATCGACTAGCCAATGAGATCAACGATAGATATTAGAGACGGAACGGAATCCGAGAATTCTGCTGGAGCTGCCAGTCTGGTAACATGTCCACGGATGTATCGATGCTGATGCTAGATTGAGCTATGCAAATCGTATATGGGATAAAGATGAGATGTGAGTTGACATCTAACGGGCTTAAGACGGGGCTACGAAAGAACAAAAAAGCTGGTATCCTGAGAAAGAGGCGTAACCACTTCTTGGCGCGAGAAATCTCGTCTAATAGAGGATACTATGGATACCAAGGCATTTCAATCAATTTCATTTATTTTACAGGGGCGTTTCATAGTCAAGGCTTAAAAAATCACTGTATTTGGCTTTTTGACATCCAAGGCCCTGGATGATGGAACCATAATAGGAACTAAGTCCCGTGGGTCTTAATTGTCTATTATTCCGGCTGGGGTTATTTCTATTCGGGGGGGGGGGGGCGATGGACGAAATGAGCCGTTCACTAAGCAAACCTTACAATCGATGTTTTACTCGAGTAATTCAAGTTTGATAATCAAATGCTTTCCATGTTCAAATTTGAATTTGAAATTGACAATCAAATATTTGTTGGTGTTCTAAATCAGTTCGGATATTCAAATACATCGAATAACGTGGTTTATCGTCATGTGGGCCATATCATCATGTGGGCCACTTTCACCTCAATTATTGTATTCAAATCCATATTATTCCACAACTATTAAATCAATTGATTGAAACTATTAAGAATCTAATAATCTAGGATCTATTACATTGATTTGACAAGTTCTTGAATTATGACCTGATCTTCCACACTTACTACAGCATCTATTAGAAGATGCTTCCCCATTAGAATTTCCCTTATTTTGACGCTCGTCGCGTTGAATCTGTATATCAACCTCTTGCTGAGACAATATATCTATAGCTTCTTGTCCAGTAAGTACTCCTCCATTACGCAATTGAATCTTTTTAGCGCGTCGACGTTTGCTTAATGCCTCATTTGCTTTCCGAAGTGTACGAATCTCTGCATTCAAAAGTGTATTCTCATGTGCTAATCTCTCTGTACCTTTAGCTAAAGCTAGTACAGTTTCGAATATAGGTGTAGGGGAGCTTGATTGATGACGAGCTATTCGAGATTTTACTAGAGTTGATTGTGAAAGAGCTTCAGTTGGATTGTGAGGGGTTTGAGAGGTCCACAGATCTGGATTGAAAGAAGGGGGAGTAGGTGTACGAATTCGAATATCCAGTTTCGAGAGTACAGTTTCGGGATCAAATGGTATTAAACCTGTTCCTCGAAACCCAGCTTTTATATTCTGAATCGTGATTGATTCTTGATATGCAGCTTTGAAAGCTATTAAGAATTCAACCTTTGAAATATGGTTGATATGTGCCTTGATAAATCCATCAATTTGAGTACTATATGAACGTTTCAAATTACCAAAACAGCCAACATCAAGTGGTTGAGTTAAATGACTTGAATGTGATGGTAGCTTTAGACATATTATATCATTTGCTTTGCAATATGACTGAAAAGGTATTGATTCATGGCTTTCGTGTCCATCCAGCACCAGCATTCGATATTTGCCCTTTCTGCGATTCAGAGTATGCTTATCGAAGTGTTTCAACCATTCTAAACCTGTCTCATTGTTTGTCCATCCATTGGAAGTAGGTTTAATAACCCAATCCGCAGGGAAATCGGTTTCGGTATACCAATTGGAAAGATGAACCTGTCCTTGAACCACTAGAAATGGGGGTATAGTTTCACCCTCCCCATTACCACATATAATCGCTGTAGCCCATTCTTTATTGCCCGGTTGTATTTTCTTGCTTTTGCCATTTCGTTCAGCATTAGTTACAACCATTCCGGGGCATATTATACCCATCATAAAGCCGGTCTCGTCGAAGTTGTAGAAATCGCAGTCGAGAATACCGTATTTTGCTCGCATATTCGAAACTACTTGAAACCAGTCTCTAATAAGCTTAGGATCTTCGCAGAGAGCTCTTTGAAAGTCATAAACGCGATTAAAACGCGTCTTTAATTCTGTATGACGCTTTACGAATCGATGAGTCCAGAGCTTTCCAACCTTCTTCGCACCTCGCGTTTCGAGAATATAATTCGCCATATCTTCCACACCTTTGAGTTTAGGCGGAAACCCTCTGTTGTCCATATCAATTATATATTGAATAATCACTTCCTCTTCCAATTCTGTAATCTTATGGGTTTTGTGTCGATATTCTGTACGAGGGGTAAGACCGTCCATTCTGTGCTGGATCGTTGTACGCGGGACATTATACAGCTTAGCAGCTTTCCGAATGCTTAATTTTTTGTCTTTTTGAATAGCTTCAATAGCTAGAATGATTCGTGCTTCTTTATTAGTCGTTTCCATAATAGGTTGTTGATAAATCGCGTATTAAAGTAAAGAGATAATAATTGAGGTGAAAGTGGCCCACATGATGATATGGCCCACATGACGATAAACCACGTTATATAAAACAATTTAAATACTCGATTGTGTGTTTATAAAATCGTTTTTGGGGTGCAGGTTATATTATTCTCATTTCTACATGGAGACAGGTTTCCGTGATATTACTGGACCCTTGTCCCGTGGTATCGCCACACTTAATTAATATCCTAGTAAACTGGTTCGAGTAGACCATAAAGCGTTTAGTCTTAGACGATCTGCAAAGACGCTCTAGAAAGATAGTCCTTTATACTAGACGGATCGTGCTTCGGTTTGGGAATTCTTTTGGTCTCTCTTGCCATACCTTTGCAATAATTTTTTCCATTGGAGAAATAGGCTGTACTGTCCAAGAAAACTCACCCCTTTTTTCTGCCTTTTTCGCCTCGGAAAGTGTCATGATCGGTTTGCCTGGAGGATATCCTTTAGATCTTTGAATCATAATTGCACCGACTCTCCGATATTCATTGTCAATATTTCTAGTTGATTCGACGAGAAGAAATGCTAAACTGCCGTCTAAATTGAATCCATTGTTATCTTCAGAAACGCCTTCGATGTGCACAAGGAGAAAGGCGCCAAATCTTTGGTTTGGGTGTGAAATATGTTGCTGTTCGAATTCAAAACTTGCTTGATCAGCGTCGTTTATCCACTCGTGAATGTACTCTTGAAGTGCAGGCCATGATCCGGAATAGATCTTCTCCATGCCATCATTACCGAGCTTTTCTTGGAATTTTTGGAGCGGCTCAGGGGGGTCAGAATATCTCCAGTAATAATCTGCCAGGTTGTGAACTGGAAATAGAACTCCTTTCATGATCAACGCGCTATCTGGCTCAAGGGGGCCAAATACATCCGTTCCTGAATGATGAAGTTGAAGATCGACTAAGGCTGCTATGTGATGTACGGCAGCATCCGCGAATGGGTATGGTTCCAGTTGTGCGCTTCCGGCATTGATGCTTGCCCAGGACCAGGAAGGAGCTAGATAAGATTCACGCTTCTTCCAATCAATATGTGTAAAAAACTGGGTGTCAATTTTAGACCCCGATACCCTTTTACTCTTTCTCAATGCTGTCCTGTTCCAAAGTAGACTGGGAATTAAGTAAGATTTCCACATCCCGGAAATGTAAGTATCTTTGGTAATCATCGAGAACTCCCGAGCAATACCGGATAGAGCCGGTAAAACATCCGTCATATACGTCAGATTCCTAATTGAGAACTGTTGCACCATTTCAGACCATCTCAAATACGGATCCATGCCCCAATTTTCCTGCATATTAATCCCCGTGGCCGCAAGTTTTTTGGAAGGATAGCCTAATTTTGCTCTACGATTATCAAGTTCCGAAAAAAGAGCATAAGTTTGTAAAGATAGACTTTGTATGGCGCGACTCATTCTATTGGTTTGTTTCTTCCGCAATTTGTGTAAGAGATCTTTACTGTCGTAATTTTGATCCAAAAGTCCGATATGACCACTCTCATCCTCCGTATGATAGGCACACTCCCATATCATCTGATCTCTGCCATATGATAATGCCCGTGGTGACAATAGCCCTTCCTGGAACGTCCAGCCACGAGTGAACCAAGAACTAGACTTGGCAGCCTGACGAGATATGTGAGATACTAGGCGAAGTGAGACGCTGGTATTGGAGTCCCAAGGTAATTCACATCGTGCAACGGCCTGTACATGTTCTGGCCGAGGAAAATGTATTCCAGCGCTAGTCGAAGTGGAATTTGCTGCGATAATTGTGATTGTCGCACCTGCATAGACATCTCTCATCCGGCCGGCTTCAGCCTTCCAATCATCGGTGCTATCTTGACGAATGCACAGAGCATCAATCCACACGTACTTCAAACCGAGTTCCCTTGTTGTCAAAACTGCATCTCGTAGGGTAGCCGGGAAATCATTCACCGGAATACCACTTTTAAGACTTTGATATGTTGACTGTTCCAATTTCAGGTAACCATTGCCACCCCATAAGTAACTAAGGGCTACCCACTCAACATCACCACGATCGGGGTTTTCATCCAAGAATGGATTAGTGTCTGTAGAGCCCACATCGATGAGGCGTGTAGGACAACGAGTTTTGATGGGTCCGCAATCCCTATGATCTCTTGAGCAAACTCTCAACCATTGTTTTGCCAGTTTGTAGCACTCTGGAGAATCTGATTGCGCGAATATCGGCCTTCCAATAAAAGGGCTCTCCTGATGTACAGTGCTATCTGATATTAATAGTTCAGTAAGTTTGAAACCATGGGAAAGAAGGCTATAAAATAGAATCGGGCCTACCTGGATTTGCAAATACTTCCAGATTGCATAGATTCCGCGGAGAACTATTTGCAGGTCGTTGAGACACCAAAACGTAAGGACTCTCACGTTTTGCGACACTAGAACTTCCTGTTCCAATGAAAATCTGACCCTGACCGGTCTCATCAAGCCACTTATCTACAGTTATATCTTGCTCCTTCTTTGATCGAGTCGTCCATATCAGAATACAAAATTCACATCCAGCCTCCGAAGAAGCTTCTAGAGCCGCGGTGCCTATATGGTGTTTGTAAAATTCCGGTAGACCAGGCCTGACCTGCAGATCAACGGTTTGATATCCACTTATTGCTCCCTTGGCTGATGTCGCATTTTGAGCGGCGGAATCAAGGAAGAGCTTTCGAAGATCGAACTTTTGACATATCTCACACAGATTCGGGGACATGATAATGATGATAATAATAATTGTTCTTCAAGAAGATTACACAGGCGCAAAAGAGTTGTTCATCCAAGTTGACTTATAGCAGCTGCTGACAGCGGGCGCTTATGTCAAGTTGTGCGCAGCTGAGATCTGAGCAGGGATTATATTCCTGCAACATTCAGCCCCAAATACCTATGAAATGCCGGTGCGGATTGTACACAAACTGCATGACAAAAAGCATAACGTACAAAAGTGACCAGGCATTCTGGTGTCAAATATTCAGCCCATAATTATAATGACAATATTTTCTGTAATTCGAATTCAAAGAACATATGAACTCTCGGGTAAGTAAGTTGTGCCGTTGCCCCTTCATTCTTGAATTAAAATGGAATGCACTGTATCTCAGGCGTGAAGAGAGAAAATTAACATTACTTTAAAAAATTTATACTTCTTAGTACCAATTATGACCATCTTCTCCTTTTGCTTCATTCTTTGGATTGAGCGACAGGATCCTCTGTGCAGGAAGTGTAATACCGAATTGTGATTCAAAGATTCCAGAAATCGCGCGCCCTTTAACGGCGTCGAATGAATCATAGCCCTCGAATTCGCCGTTAATCGCAGCCCATTCTGATGATAACGGGGAAGTTCCGTTGCCTAAATCGCTCCATCTTGTCACAGTCATAGCTTGCTTGAATCTGTTGACTTGGTCGGTTTTATCCTCAGCAAATTTCAGTTCAATCAAGTACTCTGTTGGGCATCGTGGACATCGACGCAATGGCTGACACACAGAACATTGCGAAGACATTTGACTCCTCTGATTTGCAAGTGAAAAAAGAGCATTCGGACTGTTTTTCAATGCTGAGGACGTCGTTTCTCTACGCTTGGGTATGTGCCCCAACGCACATTTACATACGTCCATGAGATCGCCATCTCTCCAATGAGCGCAGACCGAGAAGTATGGAAAGTAATCCTCGCGGGAATACAAAAGGTTTCGCTGCGCACTTATAGGGAGATCTGGTTCTGGAAAGCATTGACTGATCACACGTAAGAGGAGATGACCTTTGTCAACATAATATCGGCTTTGATGCGACCAGGTTCCTGTGCCTTGGGCTCCAAGTTGAGGATCTTTCCAGCGTTTGGATATCGATTCTACGGGAATTCCATGGCTTGGAGAGTAGCGATTTGATCGTAATACAAGCTGCACAAACGAAAACGGAAGAGTGTGCCCGACAGTTAGTCGAGTCCTTGGGGCGACTTGTGTTAGAGCATTTGGACATTCGAAAAGATGATTTATAACATGTGTGGCTTTCAGACGTTCTTCGCCTGGTATTATGCGAACATGATAAATTGCACAGGGGAAGCAAAGAAGATGATTAGGAAGATCACGGTCCATGTGAACCAAAAACTCAATCCTGTATCGATGGTTTTCTGGAAGATCCAAATCATGCCATGGTTTACGTCCAACTCGACGGAGAAGTGTTTTGCTTGAGAAAGCAAGACTCGCCGCATCACTAGGTGAAAGATGTCCCGCAATAAAGCTCCAGATGTTCGAAGGCAAACTGGCTACGGCGAGCTCTCCGGGGGGTCGATCTAGATTATCCATACCGTAAGCTTCATGCATAGAATCAAAAGATCCCACGTGGGCTAAGCCGTGGAGCAATGCGGTATGATCGACCCTCTCTCCAGTTTGCTCATCGACTGCACCGTCGAATGATCGGCCATTGGGGCGAATATATTGAGTGGCCTGTGAAGCCCCTTTTCCTTTCGGATTGGCGGTCTTCGGACGATTGGGCGGCTCTTTTCTCAACTTATTCCGAGATGGTTTAAATCTTAAAGTATTGACGGTACTCCCTGCATCTGACTCGGCTTTCAAGTAAGCCGACTCCCCTTCATCTGACTCTGTCTTCAATCTATTTCGAGAAGCTTTTGGGCGTAAAGAGTTAAAAAGTTTATCGAAGACCATGATACTTGGCGTGATATAGATATATGAGACCCTTGAGATTACAGTGATACTAAAACTGGTAAATTTGCTATCAAAAAAATGTACAAAAGTAAATGGAACAAAAAAAACGTTAGCACAAGGGACGGGACGCGATGTGGTCGCGCCGGCAGATCCGCGTGCTGAGTCAGGCGAGCTTCCCAGTTACCGCAAATAGCTCCAAAGCTAGTATGTGTATGACATCAATAGTAGTAGTACTTGAGTATACCTAGTATGTCCTTCATAGGTCTTTTTAAACAAGAAAGATATTGTCAGTTAGACGGATGGTTTTAAGATAACTTGAGTAATCAAGTACTGGGTAAGATTTCTCAAGGCGAGCAGCTTCCCATCTAAAAATACCGAAAATTGTGATCCCAAATTAGAATTCTTAGTAATCATTGATAAATACACAGACATAATTACTAAGTTTACCCCTTCTACATTCTGGCCACTAGATATGATGTCTAATGCATGCTTGAGCTCAGCCTCGAAAACAGATGCTACAATATCAATATAGAAATGCTCAAACATTTTTCCCCATTAAGGTAGCAAGTGCGCATACCTAACCACTTTATCCATACACATGGCACGACGAAGAAGACCGCCGCGCGCCGGCGCCATTTCCGAGTTACCACCCTTAAAGATCCTGAGCCAGATTATAATCCTCCAAGTGCTCTGGTATGTGATCGGGACGGCGCTGATACTCTTCACCGCACTGGTTGCTGGAAGAGCCTTTTCTTTTGATATGGTACTGAGTTGGAGGAGCTTAAGGGGTGATACAACTGTTGGCTGGATGTTAGGATTTGTTTGGATGTTGAATAGTTTTATAGGGTTTGTTGTTGTCTTGCATCGATTCTTCCTCCACGGAACTGACATAAAGAACAGAGTTATCTCCCTCCTCCTTTTGGTTTCGCGCTCCAAACTTATCCCTGATTTCACCATAACCATCCATTTCCTGCATCTCCTAATCACGTCCTTCTATTCGCACTCCGTCCCCCGCAATTGGCTTTGGTGGGCTTTACAATTCGCATCTGCGTCTCTCATGACCTTTTTAGGCATATGGAGTTGTCAATGGCGAGAACTGCGCCCTATAAATTTTGGTATGAATTCAAACACTGCTCAAAACAATACGAATACCGTTACAGATAGCACTGGTATGGAGAGAGACATCAGTGCCGGCATGGAAGGGGAAGATGACGCTACAAAGGATGTAGAACAGGGATATGGAAGAGGGAGAGGAAGGGGTAGAGGAAGAGATGGGGCTGGAGACTATGAGATGGTTGGTATGGGAACAAGGGCAGATGAGAATATTAATCCCGCCTGAAGAATAGAGAAGAGGGTGCTATCGGTTTGTTGTTTGGATTCGGACTTGGGCGTATGGACAGGAGTCAAATATACGGAGGCGTTTTGGAACTCAGCACTAAAGATGTATTATTATTGATGATGCACAGCGGCAGCGTAGGCATTGCATTGTAACAAAAGAATATAAAGATACCCAAGGCAGGTTCAATGGTTTATTATTCCAATTTTTGTCCTTCTCCTTTTGTCCAACGATTTGCTTGTTCAATTTGACCATTTATTACAATTTAGGAATCGCCAATTGTTTTTGAGTCTTACAAGTACGTCCTTTCCCTTCGTTTTCCCATATTATCGACTGGGCCATCCCAAAATTCCTTTCCAGGACCCACCGGCCTTCCATCAAGTTCGATTCCATCACTACCGGGTCTAAATATCTGAGTCCCACTGGAGTTCGCCCTTGCCAAATGGGGACCTTGAAATTCTTTCTCTTCATCACATTTCAAGGTCCCGTCGTCATTGAAGTCTTCTGGAGTGCACATCTCTGATAACAGGCTTGTTCGTCTTCCCCGATATGAACCAGCTATAGGCTCCAAAGGTGACTGAGAGCTTGACCTCGATTGAATGAACATTGCCCCTGCAGCGTGTTCTGTCCGTATCATATTTGGTGAAACATAGCCACCTGTGTCTTTGAACGAATCGGGTGGAATCATGACATGTTCTGGTTGACGTGCATCAGCTAGAAAAGACGTGACGGCTGCCATAGTGTCTGCTCCCTTAAATAAAGGAGACATGGGTCTTAAACCTGGTAAAGAAGGGGCCGCAGGTGTCGTAGGAGGCGTTGTGGGGATCATAAAAGGTGTCAAGGGAGTCATTGGAGTCATCGGGGTCAGTGGTGTCATAGGTGTTGCAGGTGTCATCGCACCACTTCTTGGAGTGTTGTAGTGCGGGCTATCATCGCCACCGGCACTATGAATGTCTCCTCTTTCTTGAGCTCGACGTCTTCGTGCTCTTGCATCCGTACTGAGTGCGGAACTTGTTGCATCACTTCCTGACTCTGATTCGTCATTTCTAGATCCTCTTCTTGGTAAGGAAGCTTGCAAGCTACCCCCAAATTGGCGTCGTATCGATTTCCATCTCTTTACTACGAGCTCCCTCACAGGCTGCACGTATACTGGATGGGGTTCCGACCTGAGGACTGGCTGTAGACGATAATTGGTCCTATGTGGCAGAGTTGGTCGTACTCCTCGATATATTTTCGAAGTATCGATATTCGCATCATCAGCCGGTATTGGTGGTATTACTTCTGGTGAATCTTTGACCATTGAATGCCTAGAATTGTGTCTTCGATTAGAAGCTCCGGACACGTGCATCGTTGTCGACATATTTCCACATTCGATTGTATGCCCGTCTCTCAATTTCTGGCCCATCGACATTCCAATTTTGCCACTGAATGTGGAATCATTGACACTTGAAGAATGATTATTTCTATGGCCCCCAGCAGTGCAATCACATACCGATTGCTCTGAGATATTCAATGCTCTATGGAATCTCTGTAATCTACTTCGTCTTCTTGCAGGTTCTGATGTGATACTCAACGGCGTAGCATCACCACTACAGGGGGGTGACGACGAATAAGTCGATGACCCGTCATACCCTCCGCAATCCCATGGGTGGATCGGAGATGTACTTCGTGCTTGATGTCCAAAGCAAGGTGAAAATCGAAATTGGGTGTGCATGCGCAAAGAACTTATCATCTTGGAATCTGGTAGTTTCGAGTCTCCCTTCCTGTTATATGATGTTGGAGTGGATGGAAGAGGTACAAGATACTCTGGTGCTAAAGTGAAACAAGCTCCGAGAAGTTGGACAGCAATCACTTTTGCAAGTTCTTCTACGTCGCTGGATTCTGCAAAATTGGTGTCGTCCATAGTGGCGTAGCGTTTCTTTAGGCGCGGTCTGGAGTCGTCCGTAATATCTCTCATCCAAGCTCGTGTGCTACGCTCTTCACGATTCTTTGGGGATAGCGTGGACGGACGACACATGCGGGTACTTTTGAACTCAGGTGACCACCAGAAAGGCCTACCAGTACGACAAACATATTGCCATTCATGTATTTCTTTGTTAATGATATCCCAAGAAACTTCCTCGGCCTCGCTGTCGAGATCAGAATCAATATCGCTACCCCAATTTTGACCGAGAGTTGCAAGAGAGCAATTGCTCATGGTCAACAAACTTCGACGCTGTAGTTTTGGTCGTTGGGGTGGCTGAGGTCGTTTCGAATCTGCCATATATAGTACCTCGCTATTTTCGGAGCTATTGTCTTGGGGGGGTTCTGCCTCAAGAGGGTCTGCGAAGGATACGGATTTTCTAAAGTTTCTTGTGAGAGATGCTCGGCGGGCTCGTCTGAAGAAGTTAGAAGCAAGGGATGAGCTGGAGGGTATGGCGGCTTTGCTGGAAAACTCATGCCGGGAGTAAGGAGAATCATTTTGCCAGCTCATTTTGATGTTGTTGTAATAATACAAGAAGGGGCGTGAAAAGATAGGTGGGTATAGGTTATGATATTTCTAGGTATTGGATCCGATGATACGATTATGAATTTGAGAAAACGGAGTCTCGGGTAGGGAATCGTGCCGTTCGGCAACTCCGAGCAAAAGTGCGTCAACATCTTGAAGAAACGGAAAGAGCTGTGGAGCGTTGACGCGAATGCACCTCCCTCATCCCAGACTGGTAAGTTTTTATCTCGAGCTGGTATGGCTGAAATATAGTCCCGACTACACCACTTCCGTTGATGATAGTTGCCACTGTCATATTTCTGTCACTGCCTACCTACATGTTTCATCAAAACTCACTCCTTCATATCAAAGCATTCATCTCACATGAAGCTCACTGCGATATCACGTGTGAATTTTACCCCACTTACCATGCCACACTCGTTAATCTTCCATTCTTGTTTCCATTATCAATATACTTCGCACATGCAACACATTACAAACGAAGTAGCTCAAAGTGATCTTCTTCGGTACAAAACTCCCACCATGGGTATTTGTGACTTATGTCTTGCCATCCCTGCAGAGCCGTTTCTCAATAGAGGTATTGTGGAATTTTCACATGTTCATCATCTTTCTGTGAAGGGTCTCGAGATATCCGCAACAAACTGTCACATATGCGCCCTTTTTCATAGTGCTATTGCTTCCGCTCCATCTCGTAACGAAGGCCAGAAGACTTACTTGAAGATCGACCGAAAGCAAGGGGCTTCTACCCCTCTTCGGAATCTTATTTCCTACCAAGTGGGAAGGGATGGGCAGTCTTATCTGTTGGATGTAGAAACTACGGGTATGAGAAATTCTTTTTGATATCAGTCGATCTCGTTCTCCATTAGGGGTTTCTTGCACATAAATCTCACATCTTTCAGACGACTTAAACTCCAGCCTTTTGTTCCCCAAAAGTCAGAACATTGCCTGTATCATATCATCATGGATTAAAACCTGTATTAATGAGCATGTAAACTGTAATATACATTACGATACGCAGTTTCGGCCTCGTCGGCTCATTGATGTTGGAAGGTATGGCACACCTCCTCGACTAGTGGAGACGCAGCAAAACAATGATCGTCATACAAAGTACCTTGCCTTGACACATTGTTGGGGAAAACTAATGCCAGAGGCTGCGACAACAAAAATCAGAACACTCGAGCGGCGCTTGCTCTCAATCCCATTCAAAACGCTGCCTCGAACATTTCGCGACGCGATCACCATCACGAGACGTCTTGGACTACAGTATCTATGGATTGATTCTTTGTGCATTGTTCAAAACTCTTTGCAGGATTGGCAACAAGAATCAGCTAAGATGGGAAAAATCTATTCCCATGCATACTGTACGATTGCAGCAGCGGTAGCAGCCAACTGTGAAGGGGGTCTCTTTGCATTACATAGCGAGCTACCATTGCTTCCCCAAGCTCCCGACCAGCCTGGAATTCATTTCAAGACTCCTTATCCCGGATGGGACAATCTTTATAACAAAAGTACACTGATCCAAAGAAGCTGGACCCTACAGGAGCGTGAACTTTCACCCAGGATTTTACACTTTACTAAACACACCTTACTTTTTGAGTGTCGAGAGGCTCGTATATCCGATCATAATCATGGATTGAATAGCAATAAATGGGTTTTGAAATCTAGTTTATCACGATATGTCTTGAACTCAAGTGTAAGGTGTCTCGACAAGATCCACGAGGGTAGCCCGCATCACGATATGGTAAATGAAAAGTATTATGAACTGTGGCGAACGATGGTGCAGGATTATAACAACCGTAAACTGACGCATCGTTCCGACAAGTTCCCGGCGCTTTCTGGTCTTGCTCTCGAATTTGCATACCTTCTGAATGATGAATATGTAGCCGGGTTATGGAAGAAGGATGTTGTCAGAGGCTTATGTTGGAAATGGTTGTCAAATCGTGCGAGGCAACAAAGTACACATATTTATGGACCTTCATGGTCTTGGGCCAAGATGAACGTCCCGATAACATATGGTCTTCTAAGAGAAGATCGGGTCTGCGAATCGAGAACCAAACAGAGGACAATTTGTTCATGTACCAGTAGACTCACGAATTACTGATCCGGAAATTTTACACATTAGTATTGTTCCCGAAGGAAATGGCCCTCGTGGCACTCTTCTCTCAGGGAGGATCTATCTCAGCGGACAGTTACTTCGATTACATCGATCTAAGACTGGTGATTATTCTATAGAATTCGAATCATTACCAATTATATTTGATCATTTACCTCAACCACCGGTAGACCTTTATCTAATGAGCTTAGGACGAACAAATGTAGGGCTAGTTCTACAGGTATTCGAACAAAGTAGCAAGGAATACAGTCGAGTAGGGGTAATAGCTCCTACGGAATGGGAATGGTTCAAGGACATCAAACTCGAAAATATAACACTTGTCTGAAATGTCGAAAGGATACTGTGGGTCAACCTCATGAAAAGGTCTAGCAAGTAAGGAGATTCAAGAGCATAAATCTTTAAAGCCGCAGGAACAACCACACAAGTGGAACTCGTGGTGTTATCAAGACACCGAAATTTCCTCGGTTCCCATTCTAAGAGCAGAGCAAAACATGAATGAGAGGCATGCCAAATCATGATACAATCGCGATTCCTATAAAGAAAAGAGCAAGTCGACGGAGAGGTATCTCAAAATCTGATATTCAAAGGATGAATCTTTCACCACGGCCCATTATTAGATCAGATCATCAGATGAAACTGCTCAAAATCGTGCCACAGGAAACAATCCACCGAAGTTTGAGCCATTGCTCCTTTGTACACCTCATTTACATTGCTAATTTTGCTCTCATATTCAAAATCCGTATCACCTGTAACAGCCAACATCAGTGGACAACAGGAAGCAGGCACTTCTGCCATGTTAGAGATCTTCTGAAGGACTGTACGACATGAAGATAACAGAATGTGGTGATGAGATGTAGTGATTCAACATGGGTTAGTACTTAGGCTAAAGAAGGACCCATTAGAGGCTGAGGTATGTAATAGGGAGAAAAGACAGGAGATGGGATGAACAAATCTGACTCGAATCATTCTCTATTTGTTATGTATTTGAGACATAATGTGATGATTAGACGAAACTGGGTTGAAAGAACCTTAATATCCACATCTAGTATCAACTTTCCTCTTCGGGATGGGATGAATAAGTATCTGTGAAATGATGTTTTCCTGTATACCGAAAGACAAGCCTCCCCCAGGCTTTGAAACCATAGATACTACATCGAATACACAAGCAACCTGCATATAGTATAGTGGACCGCGCATATATACATAAACATACATCACCTACCTATCTATGGATGACATACAAATCTCCTCTCATCCTCCCCTTTTACCCTCTAGGGAATTGAGTCCCCGTTGAAATCCATTCTATTCAGACCGACACATCTCCTATCCTACAACCTTCTTCTTCCTCCCCATACCTATTGCCCATCAACTATTCCCCATTCTCCCAAAAACACTCATTCCGCCTTACCCTTTGCCCCCTCTATTCAAATTCAAATACCACAAAACCCACCTACTTTTCCCCTCCTCACCATCCACCCTCCAATAACCACCACGCAGCACCCAGCACCTCACTCCCAATCGTCCACCTACTCAGCCCCTCCACCTACGAATCACAATTTCCCATCCTATCCACCCCTTCCTTTTCATCCCCTCTCCCCTCCTCTCCTCTCCAATGATCCCCCGATAAACAAAACAATAAAAATCAATAAAAATAACAACAAAGATGACGCGTCCTTACCAGGATCCGAGTCGAATGAGTCGAATCCCCCGGATCCCTCGTTTCTTTCTTTCTTTCTTTGCTTTCTTTTTCTGGCTCGCTTTGCACAAGTAAATGATAATGCACAATGTGTGGATGGAATGGTGGGGCGTTGCTGGAAGGGTTTGTTTGTACTTGATGGGTTTTGTATGGGGAGGGGAGGTTTGGTGTGGTTTTTGGTGATGTGTTTTGTTGAGGGATGGGATGGGATTGGTGAGGGATGTGGATATGGATAGAATGTAGGTAGGTTTCTTGAGGTATAGAGGTTTGGAATAGTTAAACTTGTTGAGATGTTTGTTTGGGGACTTTGGAGTTTGGGGCCGGGGATGGGTATTCGGTGTTGGGGAATGAGATAGAGGATGAGTAATGAAGAGATGATTAAGCAAAGGAAGAGAAAATGTGTAATGTGTACGAGTAGATAGAAATTGCTTTAGAACCGAATGAGCTTCTTACAGTATGGATTATTATCTATACAAACCACACATATAATTTATTCTCTTATCTCGAAGTTTGAGTAGCTTTTCATGGAATCGTGTTGATACATACAATACGTACCACCCTGTTGATAACGCCAAAGAATGTAGAAAAGATGGACCGACGAAATGCCAAGACGACAGGGAGAAAGGAAGATTTTTAGGTTTATGTTTAAGGTTATTTTTTGGGGCTTTGCATGATGTGATGATATGTCATATCAAGTCATGTCTGTCTTACGAGGACAATATACGAGGGTGTGAATGCATCGAGTCGATTGTTGAGTTTAATGTAAGACTGCCTATATCGACGTTGACTCTGTCCTATGATCATTAGTCATGTTTGAAGGGCGGCGGAGAAGAAGAAGGAAAGAAATATATCTATCGATCTATTTGATCAACGTATGTATGTATGTATGTATGTATGTACCTATGTATGCGGTTCACTCTTCGGGAAAGGATCAGAGATCTTATGAAAAATGTATGGATGGATGTATGGATGAATGTATCGAAGGAATCACGAATAGAATAAGCAAACAAGCATTCATTCAATCTCTCGTCTATTTACCTAACCTTCCTTCCTCGCACAATAGTGGCGCGAGATAAGAATCATGGGGTAGATTCATTCTGCAAAGCTGTCAGATCGTAAATTTCCCTTCCCAAACCCCATCACCACTCGCGGATGAATCTATAGGTGTAAGCAAGCTATCAAGAAATTCCATTTCGATCTCTCGTAGCCTAGCCTCGTGCTGTTCCTCAAACAAGGACCGCCGTATCACGCTGACGCCAAGAATCGCACTATGAGCGTATACATAAGCCCATGTACGATAGGGACCCTTCCAGACTAAGAAATGCGATTCGTAGGCTCGGTACGATGGGCGTCGTGTCTAGGACGTCAGATGCAGATATATACAGTAGCTGACGCTTCTCCACCGCGACCCTCATTCTTGGGATTTGCGAGGAGGCGAGTGAACGAATGAGGGAAGTTTGCACGAGCGAGCGCATAGCCGAATCGGATTTAGGTGATGCGGTTGGGAGTCTTGGGTGCTGGCTTATGATTGTTTGGTGGGGAGTATTGGAATGCTTACTGAGCCTTAACGTCCGACTATTTGTTTGTCTTGTCATCTAGAGATGGGTTTACATGTTGCATTGTGCGTGTCGAGAGTATGAGACCGAGGAAATGATATTTCTGGGTGTTGTGTTGTGGAATTAGGATTGCGGTTAGCGATGATGATGATGATAAACCGATGAGATGATCCAGCAACTCCAGCATATCAAGCCCTTAGCCGCATATCCCAATCCCGTATCTGAATCACAGCTAACATAGTAAACTCATCTGCCACGCTGCCGCAAAGCAACTTCTCAATGGCGTATCCATTGCGTATATATTGGCGGCTGAACACCTATCATTACTCAAGTGAGAAGCACCAAAGTCACTTCATTTCACGCAACACTGATCTGTGTAATCTTGGCACTCATACGACATAGCAAACAAGCAACAACAAACGGATCTCGACCACACATCCATTCAGAATTCAAGAAGCGCATCGTCTCACTCACAGCCTTACTATCCCATTTCCTCAACCCAATCCATTCTCTTCATCTCACCGAAACAGTTTCTCCCATTTCGTACACACAAATGCAACTACCCGAGCCCCCGTCCCGTAACACCACTTACACACATACATATATATCTATCAGTACAAGTAGGTCTCGCACATAAAAATAAGATTTTAGGAGTAAGCTTAAGGTTCCCGGCTATCGCAAGATCTTTCCTCTTCTAGGTTCCATTACGACCTGAACTAGGTACACGACCTAACAGGAATCAAGCATCCATCCTCCATCATCCATAAAAGCGCTGTGATACCCTCGCTCGTGCTGCCGGGGAACCGGACATCGGATTCGGGTTGATTATACGTATTGGATGCGATGATTTGTCCACCTGTGTGCATCCCTAGCATTCATCCTGTACATCCTGTGCCAGAATCCAACAGTTGCGACCTACTACCTAGGTATGTTGCTCCTCACCGTCCCCTTCATCAAATCTAGAACTCAATCCCCTCTCCCCAACCCAAACTTTGCCATCGCTTTACACTTGCCTATCTACGAGTTCACCTACCAACCTACCTATAACAGATATCGCCATAATTTTCCGCGTCGTTAGGAGAGATCTCGATGCAGAAAAGTACCCTAACTAGATCGTGCGCGGCATCTTCGGAGAAAGTGTTTTCACCGTTATCGAATAACAATTTACCAAGCTCTTGGTTTGATCACCATCCACGGAAAAAGCCAGTCGGTCATTCATTTATTCATTCATTCATCCATTCGGAGTACATATCTACATACATCCAAACATACATAACTTCGACTGTCCGTCCCACGCAAAGAGGAAATTCAAGAAGGAAGAAAGGAATGGGAAATAATAATAAAAATAATAAAAAAATAATAATAATCATTTAACGTGATTCATATACGAGTGGATCATATCACCGAATGGATCACTTCAAAATCACACCAAAATGAAGGTGCTTTCAATATTCGTATTTTAATAATAAATCAATATTTATTAGATTAGAAAAAGCTATTAATAATAATAAAATGATAGATACTCAAAAATCTAATTTTTTTATATACATTCTTATTATATTTCAAAAAAAAGCTGAAATTGTCACGGTTTTCGTTACAAAAAAGTTATTTTGATAATAACTTCTATAATTATTGAAATTTTCGAAAATTGATTAAATTTTTTATAATCCATATATATTTAACTTAAAAATATGAAATTTTTATAGATTTATATCAATAGATAAAGGAAGTGCACGGCTACGCACAGACGAATTTTGTATGTAAATTAGATGATCCGTTCGGTGATATGATCCACTCGTATATGAATCACGTTAGAGTTTATCAGAGTTTACTAGCCCCTCCCCTTCATCCAAGTAAAATTAACCTTAAATTTTTTCATGTGCCACAGCGTGGGCTTGGCAGTTACTTGGCCGTGTAAAGTTCTCATGTGAAATTTGGAAAGAAGATTATACAATATTGTTCTATTCGTATTTGTTTCGAGGTATACGATTCCGAAGCATGGGGAGGAGATAAAATATGCTTGGCTCATTCATAAGGGTTAATGTGATCAAAGAGTGTTTAATATTGGCAGGAGGCTGTGTAGAAGGGGCGTCGATTAGTGAATTGTGATTTGTGATTGTCGAATTGTAAGTAAGTTTTGGGGTTGAGTTTGGTGTCATGCTATGTATGCTGTACAAGAGGTGGTTCTTGGGATTGCTTGGTGCGGAGGCAATATGGTTTGATGGCTATGGAATGAGGAGATTCAGATCTTGGACTGATTGCCACCATGAATGTCGGGTTGGGTGGTGAGGATAGCATGTGTGTATGCATGGACGAAGTATAGTGTGGTATACGGATGGATGTGTACGAATGGATCAATCCATCCGTTCGCGATTTACCCTCATCCCCCAAGCACTACTGACACCAATATTTGATATCCATATCCATGATACGAGCACCTCATACCAAGTTCCAACATCGCCTCAAAATCTCACCACTCCCAAAGCAGCCTAGAGCCCCTGTCGTGCTACTCACTGCATAGGAAGATTCCGTTGCTTACCTCCCCATCATCCCACCCAATCTCATTGGCGTTATGAATCATCATAGCCGACCCGGATCGACACCCTGAGCACTTTATTTTCCTTCACTAAAAAACATGCTTAAACTTTGACGGCTGGACACATCCACTCACAATACGAAGACGACGGCGCCAAGCGCAGACCAAGAAAGGAAGAAAACGCCTTTGATGGGGAGAGTGGAGAGGCTTGCGTGGAAGGTTTGGAATATGGATGGGCCCCTTCATTTTTTCCTGTGAATTTTGATTATAATTCCATGCTGGCACGGCTGGGTTTTCCTTTGGGGAGACTCGGGAGTCGGACGAGAGAGAGAAAATGGAAAAAAAAATAAAAAATGAAATTGCATGAGTGAGAGTGACATTCCAAGGAAGGAAATCTTTAGAAAAGAAATCGAAAGGCTTGTTTAGACAATCGATTGGAGTGCTCCATCCCCCCATTTAGTAAGAAAATATTGAGTAAGCATCACCTCTGATCGTAGTACACACGTACTGTACGTCCTAAGCTTAAAAATTACCTCACCCCGTCGCTCTTGAGCCGCAACGTAAATCCAATAGTGTGGTTACACAGTTGAAAACCGGTAGACACGAGTTTTGTTTCTCTCTCTACTCTGTGGGATATGTAGTTACAGCAATCTAGATAGCATTGACGGAGATAGCTAGTTTCTTTGTCAAGGTGGACGGGTATGGTAGTGTAAGTTTTCAGAACACAGGATGCTGGATGTGCCTTAATGCTGTCTGTTGCTTGTCGTTGTGTAGGAGGGCAGGTGAGATATTCATAATGGAAAAAAAAACAATACACCCGAAATTCATCTCGATTAAAAAGTGTCGGGGTTCATTGAACTGAAAATAGATAGATAGATAAATAGATAGATAGGGATCCAAAACATGTTGAATCTGAATCTAGATTTTCAGAAAGCTGCCATCTATAGATCCATTTATATGATCGTAGGAAGTGTCTTTGAACGGAAACTTATCCTCTGTACTACCCAGAAGATCGACAAGTATAGCATGATGCAAGTGTAACATATAGATGGTACTCAAATAAATCTATCCATCAATTTCCCACCTGCTTGCCTATCTACCTACCAGCTTACTGTACATACATAGCATAGTATATACATCACATACGCCATCCATCCAATCCTCCCCGTACCGAAGCGACCAATCCCAAGCAGTCCGCGTCAAAGCTGACTGACGCCAACCACATGACAGACATCAAAGGCTGAAGAAAAGTAATCGAAAGATAGGGTTAATGAGTCAACTTAAGAGTAAGCGTAAGCTTTTAAGCTTCATTACGATGTGTATTTTTCTAATCTATTTGTACTCCATATTTATATATTAAAGCGGAGATTTAATTACCTGCTCTCTCACGCTTGCTTCGCAATGTTTCGCGGCGTGAAACAAATTGGGAATTTGAGGATTGGGAAAAAGGCTTAGGAGAGATCCACTGTATTCGTCAGTCTGTTAGAGTTTGGAGGAGGGAGAAGGGAATAGGTTTCTGTGTATAAATATACACTCGAGTATTGTGTATACTCTAGTTTGTGTATAAAGCCCGAAAACTCCGACTAGAAAGGCATTCGGGACCGATGGTTTGATTTAATGTCTAATCTGGAGTTGAGTAGATATAGAGTACGCAGCAAGCTTATGAAATAGATCATAGATGAGGGGGAAGAAATTTTAGCCCAGGGCCGCGTGCGAATCTTCTCACAAAATGGGGCGAAGGAACGGATAAGGCATGCCGTTCATTTTCGAAGAAAGAAGTTTGTAAAGCGAGGGTAGGAATTAGGATATCATAAAGTGGCCTGATTAAATTGACCCAGATGGTGTTTACACTCCCGTAGGGACTCCGTTCGTAGGATTCGTGATGGCGGCTGTGTTGATCCTGGTCGACGTTGTGTTTGTGCTCACTCACGATGGTGTGTTACCTAGGTACTTACTATCTATACGTACATTGGGAATGAAGATGTACTATTGACAAAGGAAAAAAATGAGAGAACCCCCAAGCCGAGAAAAGATTTCAAACAGTTACATTACATCTCGATGTAACTTCCGAAATCTCGTCCGGAAATGAAAAATGAGGCCATCCTATTCCTCGCCTGCCTACTCGTGCTCGCGGCTGTTTCTTGTGTCTGCACAGTAAGGCTATATGCAATACGATGCTAGCTATGCGCATCGTATCGTGTCGTAAGAACGTTACCGACTGTCTGGATCCAATTTGTGCTGTCATTACCTTGCCTTGGCCTCTCGCACGAGAAGATTGGAGGGGTATAAAACAAGATACTTTTAGAATGCTGACGTAGGTTACAGGCGTTTGGATCATTACAGACAAGAATTTGGGGGCCAGAGAAAGGGGAAGAGGTGCCGGTGAGTGAAAGCTCACTTTGATGGAGGCGCTGCTTGCTTTTGTGTATTGTTGTGCTCTTATGCGGCCGGTATATTACTGTTTGATGTGCTGACTGCGCCGGGCAGTGATGTGCATGGTGATGAGACCGATGGACTTGGTCCCGAGGTGTACGGAGTACAGAATATTAGAGCAAACATTTGGTAAGTGGTCTTGTGATCTGGCCTTTTGTTGGTTGTTTGGTGGAAATGGTAAGCCGAGATTATGGGATTCGATGATCAGTGTAGCAGCGTGGTGGATGATTGTGATTTTCGAAACTTCACCCCCAACAAATGACTGGCTGTAAAGCAATGATGTTTACGATTCATATACTCGGCCAGGCTTCCGCCCCCTTTCCAATTGCCGAATCTGGAGAGCCTTGAAGAAACATAAGCTTTTTCACTTACGCTCCTACAGTTACCTTCTTGATCCTTCAGGTTTGATGATATTCATATCATACTCCGTATATGATGATACATAACAGTTGGACCAACAGTCGCAGTCAGCTAATCATGCTTTTGCGTGGCTGATGGAGACTAATAGTCCCTTCTGCGAATCTGTACGCGACGAAATAAGCTCATACATAGTGACAATCCATGTAGAAGCAGGGGTTTTGCCCGTCAATCCTCATCCAAAATGCTTTCCTTGAATCCACTAAGCTTACGAATCCAGGACCCTCATCATTTATCCTTGTTACCAAGGTGAAATTTGTAAAAAATGACCTGAAGAAGATGGGGTGAGGGGGGTGTGTTGCGTTGTCAGTCCCGGTCAAGATGTAGATGATGGACGAGTGTCTGTTGATAATATCTATTGGAGGACAACGGGCGAAAGTGCTCTCAAGAAGTATAGTAATTTCCATCGGGTTGTGCAAATATGTTCCAGCAAGATGACTAAATACTTACAAATACGTATACGCTCGTGATTCGTAAATCATCAACATCCAGAACTATGAATGATATCGAAACAAAGTTTAGTGCATCGGCCTTCTATCATACTTCGTAGGAGTTTCCATGGGAGCCAAGTAAGTTTATTTAGAATAAAGATTAGTTCAAAGAGGTTACGAATGCCTTTAGACCTATCTGAGGTAATATCCCGTAGACAAGACTTTTGTTGCTTGTTTGTTTGCAAGGAACAAGGAAAGCTTAAGGCAGATCAGATCTCCACATCCATTTGCTGCCCACGAGTCCTCATCAGACATTGGGCTGGTAAGCCAAGAAATTCTATTCGCACTTCCAAGATCAAAATTCTTTCTCTTGTAAATTGCGATTGCTTGGGAAGATCATACATCTTGCATTCAATTATGTATGTATCTTACGTCGAGGACAAGCCTAGAAGCAAATGAAGGGGGAGTTTCGGGGTCAGAAGTTCTAATATCGGCAGTTGTTTGCAATCCAGGTTAGACACCTTTCTGAACCTGGTATTCGTTAGATGTTGCTTCAGCTACTTCGGACAGTCTATTTGTATGTGCAGTGCATTCATCTCTGCTGCTTAACTTGGTATTGCCAAGGTTCAGCCAACAAGAAAGACCAAGGCATTCCAATACGAGTAACAGAAAATAGACAACTTTGAGGTATCAACAAGCTTTAGACACACACCCATGCGAGAGACCGGACGGGAATTTGATACAGAGCTTACTCAAAGAAGTAACATAACCTCTTGAATGCTACCTAGTCAGTGCATTTTCTAAATGTGAAGTAACCCTTTCGAAATGTAACCCACTTCAGGACAAAGCATTTGTACCCCTGGGAAACCAAGAAAGTCCACATACTCGTTCAATTACCATGCTCGTAATTCAATATTGCTCCATCGAGTTTAGTTGGGAAGATCCATATGAGCATTACAGCTTTGCGCTTCACACTGAATGGATACCCATTCCAAACTTAATCTACAGAGTAAGATATTCGCCAACCAACCGGCGAACCTTCTTTCACACTTATAGATTTTGCTGAGATTCTGGGATTCTCATTTGCTACAAGATATCTAGCATTGTTGGTGACTGGGGACTCTTGCCTTTACATCTGCCATTGCCATACAATCGGCCGCACGGAGTAGTCTTTTACCTTATTTACTTTAATAGAGACCGGCGTTTATATTGCGATTTCCAAATTCCGTCCACCCCCATCTGATCTTCCTACAAGTTACAGGAGTATGCATTACCTGGTAGACCAAGACTAAAATCGAGACTAAGAATACGTCCACGCACGACTGCCACTGCTTTATATCAATCGGACATCTTCTTTGCGTCCTTACGAGCCGAACTAAGTCTCGAGGGCTTACGCTTCACCATCCAATTCACAATCTCGATCAATTAGATCATACATAAACTCCTGAAAGGCCCCAAACCCCTAAACCCTTGAACCTGCCTATCTTCTCCACCCGAAAACGGTTTATCAATTTATGCCGACGTACTCATCCATTTTCATATCGCGCGGCACTTTTGACGAACAAAACCAAGGGTTTAGTACGGCACCGAGTGAAAGATAGAAAGATAGAAAGAAAGCTTAATTCTTATTCCTCTTCTTCCTTTTTACCTTTTCCTCCTTGATCAACTTTCCGACCGACAAACAAGAGATTCAAAGTTCGATAAACTTTCACCTATCTATCAGTTAGCCGTACTTTGATAGTTTAGTGAGCTATATAGTCATATCAACTTCGATCCGTCAACGTCAAAACCTCGAACTATATATCATTCTTCAAGTCGAAATCGTCAAGATATAAGTCAGCTGTTCGGCACCTTCAGCACACCTCTCTCTTCATTATATCAGGTATGTACAATAATCTTTTCTTGAACGCGGACACATACATACACACATACACACACACATACACACACACATCTTTCATACACATCTTTCATATTGTTCCATCATCTTCCCCTTTTTCAAGAGAGAGGACTGGAAGAGGCGAGAAGAGAAGGAAATAAAGTATCCGGGTATTCGAATATTGCAGGTGGTGTATCTACTTTTGCTGTTGTGTACCCAGACACCTCCATATCTTCCAACTCGCTCTCCCGTTATTCGTTCCTCGTTCTTCGGTAGGAGAGACAAGCACACATCAGTTAGATCATTGTCTCTATCATCGTCGAATTCGAGAAACATTTCCAATCCCCTTCTATTCCATCCGATTCATACCAACTCAAACCTTCACATCCGCCCATGACCCACCAAATATATTTGGATTGTCTGTTTGACAGACAAAATATCTTTTTCTCCAAAACCCCTTCATTCCTCAAAGTATTTGAAAGAGTAAAAGATATGTCATCTCAACATATTCAAACACTCGTATCAATTCAATGCGCGAGGAACGGATAATTGCGGACAGATTCAAAATCTTCGCAAATCCACATAGTCAATGTTTCCCATACAATTGTCATTCTATTTTTGTCGTGGACCGTTTTGTATCAGAATTGATCTTGAAAGAAGCAAAAAAGATTAAGCTCAAGTTCAAGCTCGAGCCGTATTCAAAACATTACAACCAGAAACTCTTCTCCACAAGTTCCACAAGTTCCACAAGTTCCCACGTCAAAATCTATTTATTTCTTTCCTTTTTTCTTCTTCGGAGTAAGAATAAGCGTAAAGTCTGTGAAGCTTTAGTTTAAGCTTCTGTCACCTTGTGCGTCAACTTGTCTCATGTTCGCGTTGACTTCCGTCTTGTATTTTATTCTGGAGTGGGACAAAAAAAAAGAATTCGAATATTTGACTAACATTCATCTGAAGCGGAAAGAAGATCGGTAGAAGAACCTCTTTCATCAAACGTCTCACCATCAAAGATTCACTCGACAACACCTTCACTTCTTGAAATTTACATCAAGGGTCAAGATTCAATCAATCAATAAATAACCTACCCACCTCGGTTTTAAAACGTCAAGAACGTTGATGTGCCGACCTCCCACCCGCACAAGCTTCCATATCTGACGTCCGAGAATCTGCCAAGAAGTTAAGCCGCGTAACTTCATCAAGAACAGCATCACGAGAGAAATCCTGAATTCACCAGTCAATTGATTTGGAAAAACAATAGTACGATTTTACATTGAGCAGAGTGTATCTATCATAATTTGTTTTCACCTGCAAACACAATCGATCTTCAATTACTTAACCCACACTCCTCCATGGAGACCTACCACGGACATGTACGCACTCCTGCGGATGCGATTAAGTTATTCGAAGCCTGCCGACTTGGTCTATTACCTCGAGTACAAAGGAGACTATCGGAGAAGGAAAGACAATCAATAAAGGCTGGATCAGTATTCGTTTGGGATGAAAGGGAAGCTGGAATGCGAAGATGGACGGATGGGAAATCATGGAGTGCAAGCAGAGTCTCGGGGAGCTTTTTAACATATCGGGAGATGGAAGGAAAGAGAGGAGGTGGTCAATTTGTACCACAAACAGCACGGAGAATGGCAGGAAAGACACCGGACAGTGGAAAGGGCAGCGATGACGATCAGGATATGGATGGAGATGGACCAGACGGGTACAGATATAAACCTGATGGTTTAATGAAACAATCCTTCAGTATCACGACTTCTACTGGACATCATCTTCATTTAATCAGCTACTACTTCTCGCGACATCATCCAAATGCTCCTGAACTTCCACAGCCTACAAGCGATCCACAACTTCAACGGATTGTCCCTGAAAAAGGCATGTATCCAGAATCGACAGTTCATGAAGCTCAGGGCCCAGCTATCACCAGAGCGCCAATGCAACAAGGTCCTTATATGCAACAGCCCCACCCACATATGCATCAATCTCAACATCGAGTTTCATATGGGTATCCTTCGGGATATGGCCCATGGCCACCATCGCCGGTTTCTACTCCTCCATATCATCCTCAACAGATGTATTCATCACATCTTCCCCCGCCCCCACCTGGGTCAATGCATCCTTCTCCTTATCACATGGCACCGGGACCTCCACATACATCTCCTTACCAGTCTCACCAGTATAGTCCTCATCACCATCCTGGTCACGCTCCCGGCATGATGGCACATGGTCCACCACAACCAACAGTTTATGACCGACCCCCACCACCTCTCTCAAACTCCTCTTTGCCACCACCGCCCCCACACAACTATCAAAACGGTGCTCCACAACCACATCGTCCTGTTTATCGTCCAAGTCCTCAAGCCGAACATGCCAGAATACAAGCTGAGCAGCATGCACTGATGGCTCAAAGAGCGTTACAAACAAGTGGAATGATTGATCCAAGGTTGGCCCAACCGCCGCCACTTCCACCAGTCAACATCGGACCCAATGGTGTTCAAAGAACAACTACTCCACCAAGGCAGACAACCATTTCCCCAGCTCACACACCAAAGAGTCTCCATGAAGCCAATTCTCCAAATGGAACTCCAAATGGACCTAGTAAATCAGAGGCTCAAACAAAACCATCCATCTCGAGTCTTGTTCACAATACCGATTCAGCATGTGTCCTAGAAGATAACAAATCGAACAGTGGCAATACTTCCAGACCCGGCTCAACTAGTCCAAGACAAAATGACAAGGTTGAGTCAAAGATAGATGAGGAAAAGAAAACTTCGGGTGTTACGAATGGGGCATCGGAAATCGGAAAGCTAAACGCAGGAATTTCTGCCGCAGGACTTGGGTGTAATGAAAGGGAAGATCGAAGAGCCATAAGTGTCTTGGATCGAAAATTTATGATTTAGAGGGAGAGGGGTATGGATGGTATCAGGGGCATGAACATCTGGCTTGCAAAATAACAGGAAAGGAGAGATTGGGAGGGCCGGTCAATAGTGGCGTTAGGTATGAACGGAGTTTTGCTTTTCAGGAATGATATCCCATACTTTCGTTTTTTGTTTTTTTCTCTCGATTTATTGCAGCATACATAGTTTTCATCCATTCTTTCTTCTCTGTACAATCTTAGATGAACAATCAGGCTTTTCTTCACAATGAATGGAACAAGCAAAGGGGTATGGCTCGGTGGTTTGTTCGTTTGTCTGTGGATGGTTTAACATCACATTACATTGCATTGCTATGGAGTTAACTTTTGCTACTTCTCTTTCGTTATTTCCGAAGAGGAGAGGAGAGGAGATAAGATGAGAAGATTAGATAGGATATCATCGACCCATTCTACTTTATATTACACTACATTACATAGCTAGATACATATATATTCAGAGGAAGAAGAAGAAATCAATTTGAATAATTTGGTCTTGTGTCTATAATAGCATCATTGAAATGAGATGTGATGAGATGAGATGGATGAGATGAGACAAAGAAAAGACCCCCCAATTCCATACGTGTGTGCATTGCATGCAAAAGATACCAGAACTTGAGTAAGGAGTTGATTGTGCGGAATGGGGCGGGGAGAGAGAGGGAGGGGAAGGAGCCTAGTGCTTGGGTTGGGGGTGGTGGGGGTTGTAGATTGGGATGGGGTAGGGTAGGGTAAGGCTGGGATATGGTATGTGTACTGTGCTGTGCTGTGCTGTATTGTGCGGCAAATTTGAATTTGAAATCGAATATAAAGTAGTGTAAAATAATCTTTCACGAAAAACAAATGTGTACCAAACATTTAAAATTTAACTAATAAATAAAAAATAAATATAAAAAATAAATAGCTATGCTTGGAAAAAGAAAGTGTATTGAAACGGATTGAAATGGTACGGGATGTGGCCTATTTGATTCGCTCCCGACACAGTGGTTCATTCATTCATCTCCTGTATCTCCTGCATGTATGTGTATATTATATTTAGATATCTATAGGTACATACATACATATATACACCATGCTATGCCATGTCATCAATGTATGATCGATCAATCAATCAATCAATCGCAGAAGGATATTTTGTAAGGGTACGTACTACTTACTGTATGTAGGCTTGCGCATTATTTATTGTATCTAGGGGTGTGTCTGGATGGGGAGTTGGGAGCTGAGAGCTGGGAGGGATGAAGAGAGTTAAGGTGGGAGGTTAGCTTGGGCCTGGGGGATTGGTTGGTGGTGGTGGGTTGGTTGTGTGGATGCGGAGGAAGGTGGAATGGGATGGGATGGGATGGGATGGGATGGGGATATTGGTAGGTTGTATGTTGTGTACGCATGTTTTTTCTTTGGGGCATGAGAGGGGAAGGAGAAAGGGGGATATGGATAGATAGTGGGTAGATAGTGGGGGGAGGGGCGAGGGGTTTCTGATGGGATGGGAAGGGAAGATGAATCTTGTCTGTTTTTAATAGATGGATGGAATAGTAGGATAGCGAATGTATGGATATTGTAATGTAGAGATTTGCGGTGCGGATGCGGGGGTATGTATGTATGTATGTATACATGTATGTAACGTGGAATTGCACATAAAGTATTAGATGGAAGAGAACGGGAAAGAAAAGAGAAGGCAAAAGAAAGTGGAGAGGAGTTATTTTTAAATTTGTGTTTGGTTCTTTAATCTACTACTCTATCCCTCTACCAAGAACTCTGGTAATCACAAACTATCTATCTACCTATCTATCTCGATACAGGAAATCAGGATAGGCACGTACGAAAACAATTTCGACTGTGTGTGAGATGAGATGAGATAGGATGAGATGTAATGATTTGATGATTGATCGGATTGTAGGAATCATATGCATCCTATGCGTACGCATGTATAATACATATAACATAATGAAAGCCGAGATGGAATGGGATGGGATGAGATGAGACAAGAGCCTCATAATTAAGTTTAAGTTTGATCTTGTCTCATTTCGTCTGACCTTTTCCCAAATATTCAAACGACCACTTCGTTTTGGCCGAGTAACCACCTACCTAGGTCTATCAATCGGATCAGTATATCTTCACCGAATTACCTCACCGAATGATGAGATTGTGTGAGCATCACTTGCATCCGTGGTATCTAAAGAGCCTAAAACTGGCTGCTCGTGTACACAAACACAAACATAGACAAGCATACTCGTACACACACCCACGATCCATTAACGGGGTAGCGCATACCCTGCATCTCTCTACTCTGTAAGAAAGATGAATCTAGACCACACTCCATCTCTTGTCTGCAGATCCTAGATGTCAGGGACGGATAGTTAGGTATCCGATCCGCATGATGTTCTGCACGCATCTCCGACCAAGTCTGCTGTTAATTCTGCCTCAACTGTCCCATGAGATTGAAATTAACATTGGCCTACTCGTGGATATATTTCGGGAGGGTGGTATGCATACCGTACATGCACACGGTGTGCAAACTTAGCGCTTGGCAGGGGCATAAATCGATTTGATTTTTGCATGGGCTCGAGAAGAAATGATTAAAAGACAGAATGTTTGAGTTACATACCTATCTGACTCATATAAAAATCTTACCATTACCAATAATTGGCAAAAATGACAAATTTAACCGAGCTACATCTCGAAAAGAAGGGCAGACAAGCCAGGATATTACAAATGCAGATGAGAAGCAAGCAGTCAAGTAAGTAAGCAAACGAGAAAAGGATTTCCATGAAGAAAAAGCGGAATGAATGGACGGTGGCGGTTGCGCAGATATGCAACAATGAGGCGCGTTTAAATTTGAGCCCAGGAACATCATCCGGATATGCCATTTCCGGTAGTGAGGAGGAAAAACCTTGTTTTCTCTATTTTTCCATTTGTAGATAGATTTCCCGTGAAAATATCCACACGCTAAACTTCTTCAACGGCTGTGGTGGCATGGTGGCTGTAATGGTGAGAAAGAGGGTGTGCTTCAAAGCCTGCAACATGCGCCAACTATGCAGATGTGAGCATGCGAGCACGGAAGCGAGGTAAGAAATGTGTAATGATATGGTAAAATGAGACCCCAACTTTGGGTGCTGAGTAAAGACGGGGGTAGTGCATAAGGTGTGGGTGGGAAGCTCAAGGTAGTATTGAGAACTCTTTTGGAAGGGCAGGCAGGGAATATGGGTGGACAGTAACATCGGACAAGGTGATGAATAGGAATTTCATTCCCAAATTGTCACTCATTTTGTGGATTTTGTGAGAAAAACAAAGGAAGATCTCTGGGGTCAATGGTACAAAAATAAGCTCTCGTAAACACAAATGTACTAAATACAAATTTCCCTCAACGCCAAACTTGGCTTGAAGTCGAGACAATCACGTATATGCGGGGTCGTGGCGCTTAATTTCTCAGCTTATTCTGATGCGAAGCGCAGCGCCCGCCTGCCCACCTAGAACCCATACCGAGTTACATGGCTACCCAAGAGGCACAGCAAAACACAGGGTGTTGCGTCTCGGTCGAATTTGCCCAAACTAGCCACCCGGAATCGTCAGTACATGTCCCAGATTGCGCTTCGGCGCTTGTCTAAGGCTGGCGGATAAATTAAAACAATATATTTTGACTTTTATACTTTTGAAACTATCAAGGCTATGCTTTGACAACCTATCGGGTATTGTTGATCACTTTTTCTATTAACTGAAAACGGGTAGATTTTCCGGTCCTTCCATATCTTCTCATCACATTTGATATATCTATCGAAGATCCTTTCGCATCTCAGATCTTGGCCGCGTATGGGAAGTTACCCTATTCCCTGTGGTGTTGGTATTTGGTTGGATTTTGGAGATTTCATCATCTCAAAATCTACCTGGGCACTCTTGGCAATTGGACAAGTAATTCGGCGTCATATTTGTTGGTTATTGAAGCAAGGGGATTCTGAATTTGACGGATCGATATCTTTAATTCGAGGTATCTATCATTATAGATTAAGTGAGAATTCTTTCCTGGATGTGACGATATGTTAGATGATACTATTGCAGTATAGTCACCAACTGTTGTGAATGCAGTGCTAGACACTAATATTCGCGCCCTTTGCAAACCCTGAACTATTTAGTGCTTCCGTTGGCATGAAAATAATGTAGAGTACTGAATGCGAAGAAACATAATAATAAAATAACAGCAACACAGATGTTCAGTGAATTAACTCTAACTATCAAAACAAATCTTTACTCCTAGGGGCCTTCCGTTGTAAATAATCGGGTATAGAGAACCCGGTAAACTTGATCCACCCGTTCCGTTAAGTATAAATTTAAACTTGAAACAAACTCCTACATTCAGCCCCCGCGAAATTTACGCGGACACCTACTGTACTTGGGATGAGAGCGTTACCTTACTTTTGCAATCAATTTCTCAAATTTTAATGACCTGTGAATAAATAATCATACATCACTTCCATAGCCTGCCGAAAGCTCGAGCTGAGGGCCAGGGACATGCACATGCGAATGAGGCTAAAACCAGCATGAAAGTTGTTGAAGATTCGTATGTTCATATCTGGAGCTCCACTGCTGTGTATTGGGGGCACAAGTTCGCCATTATGATTTCGGTGAATATTGGCGGTAAAGTTCCAGTTATGTGGGGAGAATTCTAACTTGACATCTTATTCATGAGCCTTCAATGATTATAATTCCGAGAAATAAGAAAGAAGAGCGGTTGATGGCTGGCTGAAGGCTAGGTAGTGGATAGGATGACGGTGAGCGAACAACGTCATGTAACATTTTGCAAGCAGACGAAGTCAACTTTGTAACGATTATGCTGAGATTGATGTAGGAAATTATCATCCGAGAATGACATCGTCACTAAAGTGTATTGGATTGAGTGGAAAGATGCATTGAATTGTGATTATTCTTGCGTCTCGGGTTGCCTACAGCGAGGCGTTCTTCTGTTGTCAAGAAATTGTCGCTGCATGAATTAGTGATTTCATGTTATAACTCTTTCCATTCTCATGATACCCACTATAATCGTGTCGATTGGATTTCCCTAAAATCATGGAAAAGCCATCTCGGGTTTGCGTACAATCGCTCTGAAACCACTATGCGCCATGGTTATTCAATTCAGCAATCGCATCTGCCAACCCACCTTGGAAATGCGACTGTCTCTCTGATGTTCTGTACACCAGAAAGATATCCCAGCAATCTGTCGAATCCCAAGCCAAACCCTCCATGAGGTACGCTTCCCCAGCGTCTTAGTTCTGTGTACCATTTCAAGGAACCGAAGTCTTCTTCCCCTGCATCACCTCGTACCATACCATTCGCTCGCATTGCAGAGATGAGTTCCGGCAATCTATACTCACGCATAGATCCACCTACAATTTCACATGCTTCTGGAACTAGAAGATCAAAGCACTGGACAGTCTCCTGAGTTCCTTCTGCACGCGAATTTTCTGAAGGTAGCATATAAAATGGTTTGATGCTTTTTGGATAATCTGTTACGAAAACAGGCGATCCAAGTCCGACCTTATTGGCGATATATCGCTCGTGTTCAGCTTGAAGACCTGAGCCCCAGACAGGAGGATGTTCGAAAGTTTGGCCACTATTCTCAAGTTCTTCGATTGCTTGCAAATAAGTGATCCGTGGCCAAGGCCCCTTCATCATGCCTTCCCATCTTCGTGTCAATTCATGTCTTCTGTTTATTGTATCCTTCTCCTCATCTCCGCTTCGCTTTGATTCCAATACTTCCCTCCCTACTTGAGTAGAATATAGATTCGTTGTCAAATGTCTGAGCATGTTTTCCACAAGGTCCATAATTTCGTCCATTTTTTCCACGAAACTGCACTCTGCTTCTAACATGTAGAACTCGCTCAAATGTCTTGGCGTATCACTTTTCTCGGCTCGAAATGTAGGAGATAATGTCCATACTCTTCCTACCGATTGGGCCAAAGCCTCCAAGTGTAGTTGACTCGAAACTGTCAAGTATTTTGGCGATCTGAAGAATGTTCCATCATCACCTTTCCCAACTGGTCCTTTGTGCGAGCTACCCACGTCAAAAACCTCCCCCGCGCCTTCACAGTCTGAAGATGTAATTATAGGAGGATGTGTTTGGACGTAATCCTGTTCGGCAAAGAATTGTGTCAGAGAGGCTATGCTTTGCGATCGGAATCGAAGCAATGCTGAATTGAAAGGCGTTCGCGTCCGCAAATGAGGAATAGTGCGGAGGTATTCAGGTGTATGGTATTTGTTCTGAAGCGGAAATGTCTGCCAAGCCAGATCAGTAGTGATCATCAATGACAACGTATTGCATCCAAGCCTTACATACGGCGGGATCCGCGGCACCTAAAACATTTACTTCAAGCACATGTAATTCATTGCTTTGTGCCTTTGGGTTCGGGGATGGTTTCCAGTATCCGGTGAGGCGTACAGCTGTACCCGTCGAAAGTCTATCGTACGATTAGGAGTGGAAGAGAATTTATTTGTATGGTTATCAGACCTTTCAGCTTGTTGTGGAGTAAGAAGAGCTTGTAACGGTTGCACACTTGAGCCATCGCCAATTGAAGCAAACGATATCTTTTTTTGGTTCCTAATTGAACGAATGAAACCATTGACATTGACTTTCACCTCATCTATCTTCTCAGGAGATGTTCCAAGCAATTTCGCAACAGATAATTGGGAAGACCGAGTGGGATAAGAAATACTGAAGCTCCTTGACTGAATGATAGATTGTGCGACATATTTTGATTTTGACAAAAAGCGGGGTTGTACCATTGTTTCTTATTCGATATTTCAGAGGAGCAGGCGACTTGGCAAGATCGACAAGATTAATTTCAAAGATCTCCGAACGGAACAATTGTGGTTGCCTTTGGTCATTGGAGCTCGTATCTATCATACATTCTTTTGGATGTTTATGCTTTTATCTGAGTTTCTGATATTAGAAGACATGGTGGTAAACAAGGGTTACCGTAGACGCGCGCTAAATGCGGTTTCAACGAATTAGGGAAAGCATTGCCGAACCGAAACGACCCGAGCCGTTGGCTAAGCATTCCAGAGTTTCCATCAGATCTGATTCATGATCAATCATCCATCATCAAACCAAAATCGTGTAAAACAGAATATGGGGCTGTGATCTAAGTATATCCATATATATCGAGATCTGGAAACTCTAACCCTCCAATCCTCGTCAGGGGCTCATGGAATTACGAGTCTGGGCGTCGCCAAAAGCAATTCAAAGTGGAAGAAAAATTTTCATATTGCTTTCTCAGGCCTTTTGTTTATTCGTTTTTATCATCCCTCAAATTTCTCCCAAATGAATTGCATGAACAGGCATCTACATCAAAACATCAATGATTCCGCCGCCACAGTATCTCGAGTTACGATAGATAGGATGGCCTTACACAACGATTTCTGGAATGCACCCTTTTTGTATAACGTTATACAGTACCGGTATTCCATTACTGTCCATACCCGTTATCATTCTGAACCAGTTCGAGTATGCACGGACTAATATTGATTCTCATCTGTCCTTGCCTATTCTTTTTGGAAATGACGATATGTTGACAGATCTATTTCTCGCGAATCTTATGTAACCTACAGGATTTGATCAAAAGATCTCTGGGTCGGTCTCCGGTAACATGCATACTTTTTGTCACTTGGTAGCAAGGACTCGGAAGCTGCAACCCATATCATCCGCCTCGAATTCACTGTTGATATGTCTTCAGCTCAGTGGAAATGATCTTGACTCAAAGAGTCTGGACTCAAAAAATCAATCATCAATATGCCTTTTCTTGACTGACAAAAGTTTCCGGGAGTCTATCAGCTCCAGGTCTGTGATCGAGATCGTGCATCAGGAATGTGGACTAGATCGCGCTCGCAGCATTTACTTTTTTTTGAACCACATCTCTTGTATCCCTTCGTTTATATATTACTTGAGCCATGCCCTTCGTCCTGCTGTCGATTATTGCACTGAATCTCATCTATTATAGCTTTTAATATAAGAACTTGCTTGAATATATACCCATCATTTTCTCATTCTGTCGCTTCGCAATAATCAATTTCTCATTCCATCTAAATCCTTATCTTTTTATTCCACCACCTACAATTTCAACATGCCCCCCTCAAAGCCAAAGCCTTCAGAGATCGCTGCTGAGGCGAAGAAAACTTATGTTCCGTATATACGCAGTGCATGTCCACAGTGGCCAACTACATCGTACTTATGCCATTCGGATTCTTTACGAGACCAGCCAATCAGAGAATCAAGACAGTATACATTTGGTAGGTATTCTAGGGCCGTGGGAAAATCTTAGATTTAGATTTATTGGCTAATTTTTCAAAGCTTTTATGGAACGAGATCCTGTGGATCTGGCTCTTGAATGGACGGCCAGCGAGAATGATCAACCCATTCCAGTCATCATGCCGGCACATGAAAGACGACCAGGTGGTGATTGGGAAGCCGGTATGCTCTCTTTAACCGGGTATCTAACTCACTCTAATTCGTTTCCTCAGGTGTTATGCAACCGGAAGAATGTTTAGCCAGACGAAGCACTCTATATACTTGCTTGACAACACCAGCATCAGATAACATCACTTCAAATAATTACCCCATTCCCGAACGAGCTGGTATTATCTCTCAGAACGTTGGTAAGTTGACTAGACTCAATTTTGATATTTTTCCTAACAAGCCCAAGTTGTTTTCCGCAATGGACCAGAAAAGTATGAACCGTGGTCAGAATACAAATGTATGTTTTCAAAGCACCAACTATGAAGTTCTTGTTGACAAAGATTCTCAGCACTGCCCATAATTTCTGTGCCTACTGTCAAGCGTCCTAAGCTTGATAGCTCAGGCAAAAAGTACTCTTTCAAAACGGAACGGGAATTAATGAAAGCTTCCATCAAGACTGCCTTGCGGATTGCAATCTTCTACGGTTATAATAAGATTGTAATCGGAACGTATGGACTCGGCCCAGGCTTCAAGAATCCACCAGAAGAAGTTGCAAACATCTGGCGTGAGCTGCTCGTTCGTGATAACGAGTTCAACCAGCAGTTTTCAGCCATCATCTTTGCCTTTGAGCCATGTGAAGGTCCTGGAGGCTCCAGCTCCAGCAGTCCAAGTTCCTCATCGAAAAGTTCAAAGTCATCAAGCTCAAGTAGCAAAACTTGTTTCACTCACGAACTCGAAATTTTCAGGCAGACGTTCAAGCCAGCAAACCTCCACGGCGCGTTCAAGGCGTGAAACTTTTCAACGGTGATGTTTGCTTGGCGTTCTAGGTGGTGCAAAGGGTAATAGCTGTCACGATGCGGGCATGGGTGTATTACATAGTGGCGTTTGTGACGCGACAGGGAATACAGAATTCAAGCTTGGCTTAAGAGCGGTGGGAAAATGTTGGGACTGCTTTATCATTTTTTCTGTAGTCAGCTATTCAATTGCGAGACATTATACTTACGAATGGTTCTTGTTACCTGTATCTGAGAATACCTGATTACTATACATGGATAAATCAGAAGGTGAGACAAATAACTGAGGAAAGCTCCTTGAGTGATGGAGTATATGGAAATTTATTCGCCGATTACTTCCTCCAAGGAGGACCAACTAAATCCCATGGCTTGAAATGCAACTTCCTTGGAGAGACCGGACTGATCGTTGTTGGACAATGTCGCCTAATGCTGAGTTGACGGGCACGGAAATATCTCTGGTCTATCTTTAATTACTCTTTAAATCAATCATTTATCTATACGGGATGTCCAATATCAGTCCTATGCTATCAGCTCCTAATTTCCAAGACCTAATAATTCTCCGTTCCCAGATACCGCATCGTGGTCACAGCATGCATCAAACGGAGACTTTCCTGCGTCTTCCTAAAAAGAAGACACCCACCCATCAGAAAGCTCGAGCACATTGTTTTGCGGTACGCAACGCAATGATAGTATCACATCAACATGACATATGTGGCTCTAACCCCAACTAAATATGCAACCTCCCGCACGATTCCGCCCCCAACAATACAACTCTCCAGATCTAGTACGACTTCCAGACACGGCCGAGCCTACTTCTCGGGCCCTCTAGTTTGTCTCTCCTTGCAATGTGCAATAACGTTCGACCAAATCGGCGGATCCTGCATTGCATTACTATTATCCGTATTGCTTTAGTCAACTGGTATGCATGTTCCCTATGTTACATGACACTGTTATGGAAGAAGAACGCACGAATCGTGGAAGGGATTTGATCGGATCTGAAAAGAGATGTCAAGGCTGCGGGCCGCAAGTGCAGTGTTACACGCGAGATATCGGCAATCGAAATCTCTGTACCTGTACCACGAAAGGTTGAGAAAATATGGAGAGGTGAGATTGATAGAGATACGATGTCACAGATAGATTTGAGAAAATGCGTTGAGGTGGGACCGTGGGACGAATATGATCATGTGAAATGATTGGTCTCATCAGTACGCCGCTAGGAGAATATTTATTGGTATTGGTATCACGATGAATCTCTTCCGGATCTTGACTTAGGAGTTTTCTATCACAGCTGCATAATATGGCGGATCGGAAATGTTGTGCAGCGTGAGAGAATGTTGTTGTGGCATGATCTTGAGAAGCACTGACTGACACAGTAAACGAGGGGGTACATCAATTCGGCCCCCAATATTACCGTTCCTGGAAACTTGAATCAAGGAGAAACATGTCACATTTTGTGAACACATATGACGCTGGGTATTTCTTAGAAGTCTAGAGAAAAAAATAAATTGATTGCGGGCTTTCTATCGAACACCCAATATTGTTTTCTCAGTCTGTCGATACACTTCATGAAAGCTTTAGCCTCAAAATCAACAATCCAGGCTTAGCTCCGGAATCGACTACTAATCTAGCTAATCTGATCTATAGCCCAAACTTTTGTCTTCCGATATCACCAAGGCTCGGCCCGAGTTCTCATGACAGCCTCAGATGCCAGTCATGGCTATGATGGTGCCGACTCGGGCTTGATCTTTCGGGTGATTTTGGTGGTACACAATCTTCCCGATCACAGTAGCTTGGGTGTTTGACCTCTTTGTACTCCTGCATATGATGTTGATTGTACTGCGGACATTTCTTCTCCCAAAAGTAGCCGATAATGTGGCTACATCGTGGGCAGACAGTTTGCACGTAGGTACACATTTGCTATTGCTCTTCTTTTGCTTTTTTAGTTCTGAAAGTGGCGAAAATTTCTGTAATGTAACTCTTGCATGGGTTTGGAAAGGGATGTAAGACTTACCATGTAGAATTTCTTATCGTTTGTAGAGCACAAGTCGTGTCCAGATGATTCTTCACGCAACTGCTTTGACAATGTTCTTTGTCCGTGATTCATACTATGTTATTGTCTGAGACTTGTTTTCTTTGATGAAAAAGTATTTTCATTGTTTTCTATTTCTAAAATAAGCTCACTTGCAAGCGAAGAAAGAGTTATCGATTTCCGGGTGGGCATGCCGGTTTCTGCATTGTCTCCAAACAATGAATATCAGAGACACGTGTAACGGAGAGAACTCCATTGCCTTCGTTAAATTCTAGAAACCCCTTTTCCTGAGATTGAGTAATATTCTTTTGTGGTTCAATGACTAGAAAAGGGACATGATTCTTAGTATACTTTCCCATAGCCTTCAAATTCTTCCCAAAACTTCTTCGATTCACAAGTAAAGTAACTTACAACTTTCCTCCGTCCTCAAATCTTGGTCACCGCATAAGATATGTGCCTTCTCGAAATCAGATATTGCATCATGTGCAAAAGCCGGACTAGCGTGCGCTTCGTTCCTCCGAATCCGGCCTTAAAGGTATTCGTACCGGAAGTCAAACAGATACCAGTATGCTGTTCCAAATGCACCAGTCTTCCAACGAAAAATCGAATGCCAACAAACGAAGATCCATTCATGAGACGGTGATGGGGTACGAAGCATAGGATTCTATGAATAGCTGGCGATTGGTGGTTTCAGTTGCAAATAATAGACAGGAAGTGATCAGAAAATCATATCATAGATCATAATATGATTAGTCCTTGGAAAATGATCAGGACTTAAATTCATATGATATTGGAGTCATTGTGAATGGAAAGGGGGACGATTGAACAGTGCAGGGACGACCTCTCGACTCTTGAAGAACATATCTCTCCATGTTAGCAAGGGGGTGCGTGTACATGTCTGGGAATTAAATCTCAAGTAGTGAAGTAAAGACTGCGTTGAAAATTCATCTTCATCTTAAGCTCTCTATTTAGTGCACCTAGATCACACACGAATCGGTGAACAAGTTCGGAACAAACCACTTCTTCAATCTATATAAACCCTTCTTTACTTCTATTCCTATCCTTTCTATTTTTCTCATCAGCCTTGAATTCACAGAAATCAGAAACACAAAATCCTGAATCTGCAAACTCAAATCCTTGAACTTCACAATCAAAGCGAATTTCAGAAGCCTCAACCCAAAGATCACAATCATGAAATCTCTTTTCATAAAAACCTTCCTCTTCCTCGCAATCGCCAGCCTCTCAGCAGCGATCACCGCGCAGGAGCAACACGACCGAACCCACGACATCTTCACCTTCTACCACCACGACGTCGGTGCCGAATTGAAGCCCCACCACTTCATTCTCGACCTCAATTGTCACGTCTTGCCCGCCTCACACCCAAGCACAATCAAACTCTCATGCGCTCTCGAAAGCACCAGGCGAGTACACGAGTCCGACAACGACCCGGTCGATTTCCAAATCCATTTCCAATCCAAAGGAACTCCGACCTTTCGCAATGGACGTATGATTCGACCGACTCTTCTTCAACCTTTCACAATTCTACATTCGTATGTTCCCCAAGGAGAAGAGCGAGTTGCAATGGAGGTGGCATGTTTGAAGATTCATCGGGGCTGGAAACACGGACAAGCTGAAGCGGATATTTCATGCGATGTTTTGAAGGTGAAAGCAGTGAATGCACGACGTGAGGCCAAGCAATGACGACATTTTTCTTTTGCGAGAAAAAAGATTTGCGATTGAGTGGAGCTGAGAATTGATCATTTCCTTTTGTTCCGTCATTATCAACAACAAAAATACCAGACATTTCACCAAAAAACTTCCCTCCTTAAATAATTTTTGATTCCCCCATTAGATAAGCCGTCCAATGTAATATATGCAAATGTATCAATGTCATGTTAGCCATCAGAAATCTAACAGCAACTCAACATCAAATCTATATAGTGAATATTACTTCTTATGTGATGCACTACGAATCGCTTAATTTCGCGAGTAAAGGAATAGATTTTCCAGTTGAAAAAACATAGTGAATACTAAAATTGTAAAACTTACCTGGTATATAACTTTCAACACTGACGCTCTCCAAAAGTCTAATCAGAATCTCAAGTCAAATGAAATAGTCTTCCAATTGCAGACTTGTAAGCTGGTTAGTTCCTTAGGCTTTGTGAGGTGTTCGACTTAACTTCTACTCTCACTTTGTGTGATAATGAATATATTTTTAAATAAAACGTCTTCTTCAACATACGACCATAGACTGAAGAGAATTGGGCATCCCGTCCGCTCTGCCATACACAAGCTTCAGATCGGTGGATTAGTAGTTGGGTGGGTGACCACCAGCGAATCCCCACTGTTGTATGTTTTTTCTTTTGCTTTTTCACCTGGTGGATCACTCTTCTGTAAAACTTCATTTTGGCTCAGCCAACTAATGAAACGAGGTAGCTGGAGAATGCTGGAGAACTCCAGAGCACATTCTTATTTTTATCGTCGCTCATACCATAAGTCTGTACGGGTTACAAGACGAGGTATCCTCAGAATAGGTGGGTGAACTATGTCTTACTCACTACATGTTAAACAACGAGATTTTGTTTCGGTCTCAGGTGATCTCTCAGGTGGTCTCTCGATGTAGATGGTAACTGCATTAAGAAGAACTCATTGGACAGGAGAAGAGCGAATTCTCTGGCTGGCTATCTACGAGACAGAAATGGAACAAGAACGATAGCTATCAACGATATGAGAGATGGATACCCTTGCCTCATACCCATACGGCAGAAAGACGCCCCATGTTCTCTTCTAAGATTATTTTGAACAATCCCTAAACAACGATACTAGTCGCTCACTTATACCCCTCCCTATTTACTACTCAACCCTAAGTATCCGTCCGCACAACTAATAAGACCAACATCATCATACAATAATTCTACATGACGACCAAGCTCATCAAGCCCAAGCCAGAAAACGCACCAGTCAAAGACGAGGTGATCCCGCACGGAATCTCCATCTTTGCCTGCGGATGTAGAATCGAGGATGAGCGTCCTATAATCGAAAGATTCAGGGCTACTTGGTGCTGTTTCATGAAAATAGAAGCCCCGAAGCCAGTCGTTGAACGTCTGTTTGGGTTCAGATGCAAGAATTGTGCTAGTCTCGGTCGAGTGTGAGTGTCTTGAGTATTTGAAACATTACATTATGTGTTAATGTCAGATGAAAAACTACTGAGCTCCTATTCCAACAACAAACACTAGCTAATATTGAGCGTCTCCTTGAAATGATTTCGACATTAACTTGCCTTGAGCAAGAACTTGTAGCGAGAACAAAGAAATAAAATTGTTTCGCCCAAAAAATCATGATCCATGTGCAAAGCCTGTGACGAATTAAAAATGAAACTTGTGAGAAGCTAGAATATCAGACAGTAAATGAACGACGCCACATAAGAGCTGCGACGAAGCCTCATCAGAGATGCACTCTTCCTCAAAGAAAAATCGCTGCAAAATGACGTAGAGCGAATACACTGCATCTAAACAGAGACCATCGGCTTCACTGCATACTCAAGCGAGATGATACAAAAAAAACCCCAAATGTGCTTGAAAGACTTCACCAATTAAAATATTCTACCCTATTCAACAGACAAATATCTGTAGCACAGCATTTCCTCCGCATCCACATATTCGGTGGACGAATAAGAAAATTCAGAAGTTTTCTTCTATTATTTCGAGGGCATTCCTACCAAGATGTGAGAATGTTGTAACTAAGATTAGACAACGAGGGATCCCCTCACCCTGCAAATCCTACCATCCGAAGACTCCTTGGCTCCTCGCCAATGCAGACAACAACCCATATCAAACTCTTACGTCCAAACTGCCACCGGAAAACTCATCCGCGCTCACTCAAACGCACGACTATCAAAATAGACGCTTTGCTAACAGAAGTATTTGAAATAAGAACTTCGCCCGCCTAGTCTCAAATCCATGTACAAAAACTTCTCTCAAAACCGTTTTCCGCGCATATACGCCCTGCACAACAACCACCATCCCCTTCCCGACAGTTCGTCACTTCGGTCCTTCTTCCCTGTGCCATCCACATCATATACTCCTTTGATCCAATTCTCTACCTGTTACGTCCAGAGTTCAGCAAGCGAGGTTAAGAGAATATGGATTCGTACGTTTCGGCAAGCATCACTTTAGCCGTTCGGTGTAAAGTGCCGACGCCGTACATAAGCATAAATAGAGTTGCACTCTTTAATCTCTACCATACTTGTGCTGACCATGGCACCATGTGAATACTCCCTTGGAGATGGAAAAGGATATACGAGCGGAAAATAGGACATGTAAAATAGCATGTGACAAGGGAATTTTTTTATAAAATCTTCAGGCAATCCATGCAAACATTTATTTAGAACATGACATGGTATCAATTCGCCACCAACAGAGCCCGGGGCTCGGCACGCTAGGGAAATAGTACCCGGCGGGTCAGCGTCTATTTACGAAAAGGAAGGATAAATAAGGCTCGGGACGACACGCGTATTTGCAATATCACCTTGGCAGATTTCTCGGTTTCCTACGAAGTAGGGATCAACAGATTCAATGAATGAACTCTTGGCCTGGCTAATCATGGAAGGGACTGTTGCCATACTAAGCGGTGACCGAGTACAGCAAGGCGAAGCCGAGATCGTTTGAAGAAATAGGGTTTTAAGTCGGGACCGAAATTTGGATGTTAAATGTTGACTGATTTATTATGCACGCTAATCACATATAATGTCACACCACAGTTCCATTTCCTCCCCCCTCCCAAGATCCGACTCCAAAATTCCCTATTTTCTTTTCGGGGTTGAACTACGCCGTACAATTTTCTCCATCTATTGTAACATCGTGAATTTACCAGTAGGGAGGCCTCAAACCTGCAAAATTCGATGTTATTGAGGAATTATCCCCGCTGTCATCCTTTTTTCTTTGGCCTGTTAACTATTTACGCAGATTATGTCAGCATTAATGTTTCAGTCTTGGTTGGAAAATGTATGGCTTACCTCCAGCTGTACATGCCGATGTAGGTGAACCAACCAATCTACATAGCTCTGGGCCTCATTGTTTCTATCTTCCACCAATAGTCTGGCAAATTCGTACTCTGCGCCGTCAAGACCTTGTCTTGCAAGTTGGATTGTCAGAGCTTTCGCTCCACGCATTGTCTTCAGATATTCTAGTATGTTTCGTACTTGGGCGCTGAGATGAGTTTGAAGCACAGGTAGAGATGAGAGATATGGGTCCAATGCCTTGAGGTTATCTTTGTCTTCGCCGAATAAATCAATGATAAGATTAGGTGAAGTTTGACCGTGCATCCATAAGTAGCAATTCTGTCCATTGTCCACAAGGTATACCCCACCCTCTTCAACTCTGGCGAAAGAAGCTCGTACTGAGGGTGGCATCCTAAGGTGACCATCTTCATTTGCAAACCCATCTTCGGGGGCAAGGTTGTGAATTGGGATCATGCGAGGATAAAGGTATAAAGAGAGCTCTAGAGCACCCATACTTTTTATCATACGCGCGTCGTGGACTCGGCGATCGGAAGGTTCTTGTCCGCCTTTAAAAGCCCGAGATTTGACGAGACCCAGAATGTACATACTGAATTCTTTGAGGTGCTCTGGTAGAACTAATTGTCCTGGGGGATGAGATCCCGAAAAGTTCTTACGATATCCTGCCAAGATATCGACGTTTTTCTCTGACAGAGCACCTCTGATTTCCTTTAATGAGTGTGCGAGCATCTTCGATGCTGCCTCTTTGGCAATCAATGCATAAATAGCATCTTGATCCACAAAGTTCATACAATCCTTAGGTTGATCGCTCACGCTAGCAATAACATTTGAGCACCTAACTCTTCGCTCACCACTAGCTGTAGTGTAGAGTAGCGCACTTTGAAAGTGTGCATCCAACTTGGAATCCAGCTTGCCGTCATAGCTGAATATGACTCCCATAGCTTTATCTGCATCGATAACGCCAAACTCAATATCAGCACCGAAGGTATGTTGGATGAAATTGCCATGATATGAAGAGATCTGCAGGCCATTAGAACATCGGACCTTCATCAGCGCTTGATATCCAGTCTCGCGTGTAACGGAGCGCACAACTTCATGCGACAATTTCTCATTATCTCTTGGAGAAACGAAGTTGGGATAGTAGAATGTTTCTCCTCCAGTAGCGGCAGCAACATGACCTAAGAACGGGGTTAGTAATTTCAGTAACTGAGATATAAGTTTGGAGTTCTTTACCGATTGTTGCAATATCAAGATAACCACCGCCAGGAGCAGCAAGGAATAAGTCAATACCAACTCCAGTTGCAACCATCTTATCTGCTGCTTTCCTCCAGCCAGGGTGCTCAGTTGTAAACAGCTTTTTGTCTTGTTCTCCGCCATGCTGTTTCCCATCATCACGGAGGAACAACCTACCAGGCCCCCAGGTTGGAAGAGCCGACAGAGAACACACAATCTTTCCTCCAGTCTTCTCAAGGGCTGCCATGGCTGCATTGATAGTAGGAAGTAATGCCGGCTCAGGATTTTTGACTTGAGAGAATATTTGTGGAAGTTGAGTCAGTAAAGACGTAATGTTGGACTTTGCTTCATACGGATCCACGAAAAGTCCATTACTAAGGGGAACAAATGGGTCCTCGATATCCGGCATGATCAACATCTGAGCTTGATCTAGTGCAGGGTTCATGTTATAAAAGTGAATGTCCTTGTCGAAGGTTACGAATCCGACCTTTGATCCTTCGGGAATTCTGCGTTTCGAAGATCCATCCTCTTCAGTTGAACCATCACCTCCATACAAAGCTGCCAGAATTCCTTCACAGAATGCTTCCAGGAATCCCTTGTTTAACGCTTCTTGGCCTACATCGATCAAGAAAATCCATCTCAAGCCCACCGGCTCTTGCGACCAGTATTCTTTCGGAACCAAGAACTCCACAGTACCTCGCATTAACTCGGGCCTCTGCTCCCTATCAACTCTGGCCCCTTGTGGTGTAATTGCACTAAAGTATTCCGGTGGCACATCGTTTGCATAGTTGCACATATTGCACACAAACTTGTTACCTCCAGATCTGAATACCATAAATGGGTTGATGTATGCACGGCATCTATGACATCTAGGGGGGCCTGTTTCTCCAAAGTCCAAAACTGGTATTTCGAGCTCCCCTGGCTGCAATGGGGCTAACGGTTGTAAGAGAAGTCCAAGTGGCAACCCGGTTGAATGTAACGCATCTGCCGTAGATGGGATGTTGTTCATTGTCAAACGTGCAAACTTTGGCGAAGCGTTTCCTTGGTCGTAAGCAACGAATGGCACTGTAGCTGCTGGAGGAAGATGATGCTCAAACGTTGGGTATACATTCTTCAGGTAATACTGCGCTATCGCATCTCTCGATCGAGGTACACTGGGAATTTGATCTGGGTCTACTCGGCCTTGCGCCGAAGTCTGCACATTAGCAGAGAAACTATCCCCTGGTCCAGTCCCAGCAGCATATTCATTAAGCGTGGCGGGATTCGCAGGATTAAACGGCGCATTCACAGGGGCGGGAAACTGTGACATTTGAGGTGTAATGGGCGAGTTTAGGAACTGGCCGCCTGGAGACGGCATTGATGAAGGGTCGGCATTGAGATAAGCTGAAGGGGGAACGCCGCCCTGTGGCATCCCATTAAATGCTTGCGAAGAGCCTTGAGCTTCGACGACATGATATGCGTGCCTATCCTTCTTCTTTTTTCTCGGAGCTGGTTGTTGATTCGATATCTGTAAATTCTCCATGCCGAGATCGTTTGGGTCTGTAGGATGCATCATAGGATTTCCCTGGCCTTGGTAGAGAGGCTGGCCCCCATAAGAAGGCTGCTGTTGCTATAAATCATGATCAGCTCATGGACAGAAGCAGGAAA